>VZTM01033721.1:94435-128958 GCA_013400555.1 Jacana jacana | reverse complement strand
GCAAGTGATGTCAGATATTAGAGAAATACCAGATTTGCTCTTGTTCTCTCCTAGTGGGAATAGACTGCAAGACACCCAAAATTAATTAAAGCAAGAAGCCAGAGAAAAGAGCCCAAAAAATGTCTAGAAACTTAAGGATCTAGTCAATGAACTGAAAGAATTTTAGTAGCTGCAGACGTACCAGGGAACCCAAACCATGATGTTTCTACCAACAAAAAATACTGCATTTTGCAGTGTGAAAATTTGCAATATGTTACACCTTTAGTGGCAAAGAAGTAGGAATTTTGCCCCTGCAAATTGATGCTTTCCTGTACAAGTTGAGATGAATATGCATTAGTGTAAATAATAAGACAGGCAGAACTTGCTGTGAGTTGTTATTTTTTTTGTGTAAGCTTCAAGTATGCCATCAATCCCAGTAAGTTCAAACCCATTGTAAACCAAAGCTGAGGAGCACCAATACTGAATGTCTCCTAACTGGTCTGGAAGGTAAGAGAGAAGATAATACAGCTGTTGACTGGATGGAGGGATGTAAGATGACAGTAGGGTGAAAACTGATGAGGTGCTGTGGCAGCACACACAGTGTGCAATGCACAGCTCCTTGCAGGAGACTTGCCACAGGTGATTTTCAGGAGCGGTTTGCACACCTTGATGTGGGAACTGGCAAGAGATGTCTCTCATTTCTGATTAAAACAGAAGTACATATGTGAACTATCCATTCAAATGAGATTGATACGATGACAGCATTGGAAGACATATCTTGGAAGCAGTATGATTTGTAGCTGTGACAGTCCATTACTTATCTCCTATTGCGGCTTCTTGAGAAGCGGTTTGTGTGTCTGCAGAATTGGTGCATGTAGTGAAGGAGTTGTGGAGTGGTATGATGCCAATAACTTTTAGCCTTGCTGACTCACAGTGTGGTCCTATCTGTGCCATGATTTCTGTTTGGCTACCAACTGAAAAAGCAAGCCCAAAGTTTTTGTCTGTGTTGAGCAGCAAATCAGACTCAGATGGCTGCAGCTCTAACTGTCATCAGTTGTCCTCTGCTCCTTTTCTGCTTGTCACCACGCACACCAAAAAGGGGTGGTGTAAACAGCCTTCTACATTCTCTCTTTGAAAGTTATTTCATTAATGGGGTTTTATAGTAACATGTCAGATGCTAAGGATCTGTTATGTTGACAATGGCTGTTTTCAGCTGTCCTTGTTGTGCTGTAGTTCAGGTGCTAGTGAGAAAGCAAGCAAACTGACGCAGTTTGTTTTCAGTCTAGCAGGCAGATGTTGGTGAGTGCTACTGTACCAAATGAGAATTCATTTTTTTACTGTGGCTTTGAGAGAAGCCTGTGGCAGAGGTAGTGTCAGTCACCCAACCTCCATCCTGCTCCCAGTGGAAGTCATTACCCCATAGGGATACTCGATGGTAGGAACAGTTACAAGCCAGTTACAAGCAAGGAAGAGCCATCCCCTACCAAGAGGTATTGAAGGGATTGACTTATTTCTCAGCTAATATCCTGTAAATTAGGTGATGTAAAGCTCCTTGGAGAGAACACTTAGGAGAATAACCTTATGAAGATACATATTAAAAATGTGAGACCAAGCCTGTTACTGTGGTGGAGAGCTGGTAATCTATTTATGATCTTTCTGGGAATAAATGAAGCCATCTTATGTACAAGACAACACCAAGATTAAACCTTAAACAAGCCTTGTAGTGGTTTAGCAACTTGTCAGTGTGTGCATGCACTCCCAATCACTGCTAATAGGAGTTATATGAAAGATCAAGAAAGGATGAACAAAAATAGCTGTCCTGGTGTATTAGTGCTCACACACAAGCTGATCTTTTAAATCTAGTTTGGAGCCTAAACTCAGTTCTGTTTCTCTGCATGTATAAGAAGGAAGTAGGCTTGGATACAGAGAGGTCAGTGGAAGGAATAGACATGTCCTTGCATTCACACTGCGTCTAGCTTTACAAAATGTTCCCTTTTCTGAAAAGAAACAGGGACGTGGAACACAAGGGGAAGGCTGCTTGCACAGATCTGAGGTATTGTCCTGAGGCTTTCCCTTCTTTCTCTTCCCAGCGGGGGATTTAAGCAAATGCAGTCTCTCTTTGTATTTCTGATGAGCAAGACAAATTAGCAATGCTGTCAGCCATTCCTTTGATATGGCCCGATTTGTTTACAAATAATGTATATGGTCCTATGTGCTTGAGCAAAGGAATCCAATTCAGTAAGGACTCCAAGTGCACCGTTGGCAGGTACAAATAGTGGTGCTATGGCCCGGTGTATTCCTTTTACACTGGAGTATGTTCAGTGGATTATTACGGCCAGTCAGATGATGTTTGCAGACAGTAAGATGTTATACATCAAGTATTCATTAGTCACTGTTAATACAGTGTTCTTCCAAACACAGTTTGAAAGGCCTCTCTTGTTTATGATTGTACAACTGGAGGGAGAAACATGGTTTCTGGAAGTGGGTGAGGGAAGAGCACTCTGTCCTGAATTTTCTTGCAGTTGTGCCAGTCTGCTAAGCAAAGCAGCAAAGTTCCTGAGGAACTGCGCTGGCCCAGTAGGGATATTGAAGTGAGCTTGGCTGTCCATGAGGGATGTTACAATTCATACACAGATGAACCAGTGATTGAATTAAACCAAAAATACGAGACGATACTGCTTGCTGTGCTCTCATGCACATGAGAATTAACCCACACTGCAAAACCACATGCCAGAAGTAGAGCGTGTCATGTAAAATTCTTATCCTTTGCTGGTTTGAATTTAGAAACATCCTTTTTCCTTAACTCTGAGTTGCTCCTTACTGTTTCCTGTCATATGGTGGGCAGCTGGAAGGATGGCTGTGCTGCAGTAATACCACAGCTCCAGGAGATGTTGCTAGGAGCCCTGGGGAGGGAGGGATCGCTCTTCCTACTGACTAAAACACTGTCCCAGGTAGAAATTACTGTACTTTGTACTTGTACCATGCAAACACACCCAGGGACCATATTTGCCTGGTACAGTGAAGTAACAAGAAGTAGGGCCAGAGCCTGTGAACTCAGAATTATTTGTAAGGTATGTCAAATACTGTTTCTCTTGTAGCTGCAGAAGATATGAATGAGATTTAACCAAGAGAGTAATTTATAAGAAGCTGTCAAACATCACCACTTTCAGGGAAGGTCACTAGTCCAGAACAGTAGTTCAGAGCTGTGATGTATCAACCCTCAATGATGTTACTGCTTTGATGTTTAATTTAAATAAAAATTCTTGCAACCTGATTACAGGAACCTCTTCATGGGCAAACTACCTGTGGGATGTTTTATTATTAACAGATCTTGGTCTGAGGTCTAAAAATCAATGTAATACTTGAATATTGGTACCATCTAGCAAAGTATTACTTGGATTTCTGGGATGTTTGTTAAACCAACAGTTCCCTGTACAAATCTGTATTTATATTTTAAAAGTGAGTGAAAATTCCATCAGATATCAAAATGAAGAAGTTTCAGTCCTCACTTAACCAATTATTTTTTATAATTCTAATAACTATAGTTCTTAAAAGCATTAGTTTGGCTCAGATTCAAAGTGTTGTCATACCTTAAATGTCATTATTTAATGTGAGGGACCAGTGGTGTAGAAACGCAGTAAAATGGAGAAAATGTTAAAGGAACATACAGCTTTGAATTTCTAACTTGCAAGTAGCCTTACTTTCTGAGCCAGAGTTATCTTTTGGGTTGTCTCAAGAAAGATTGTTACCAAGTGGAAATACACAGGATGTATGAAAAGTTTTAAAACTTTAAATTCTTATTTCACCAGTTGTCTCTTGATGTAGAATACCCAGAAGCTTTTTCTCTTACTGTCTGATGGCAATATATTAGGTTGAGTGGAAGAGGAAAACGGCTTACCCATGCTTTATGCCTCCTGACTGAGAGTCTTAGGTGAAAATAATCTTGGTGACTTCAGTCACTGTTTCGTAATCATTACCATACAATTTTCTCCCAGATAGTCTGAATTTTCAGGTGCAATAAATTAAACATCTGCTATACTTTGGTTTTAAGAAGAGCTGTAAATCTGTATTAAACAATGCCCACAGCAAATTTATTTGCCTTCAGCCTAGCCTCTAGCTTGAAGACTGTCCAAAATTTGATGCTTCTCAAGGAGTATGGTTTGCAAGGGGTTTACCATGTTGATACATTTATATACACGGTGTTTGGGCTTATTATAAACTTGTAAATGTTTGTGACTATCCCAAACAGTGATTTTTCCTTGTAATGCTGGAATGAATTTCCCAGTCAAGGAGGCTGCACACCTAAGGTAAGGATGCACAGCCTGACTGGTCTGTCACTTACAGGGTTACTTCTGAGTTGGGGTATTTTATCTACCTCTGTGCCAGCTGCCTGGCATCGACCACTTGAGTGAGGGTTTCTTATGTGGAAAGCTAAATTAGCAGGTTTTGACCAAAAAAGCCCCTGACAAAACCCACCCCCACCCCCCACTTTCTAAAAAACCCCAAGCTGAGACTGATTTTCCAATCTGGGCTGTTGTGTTGGATTCTGCCATGGTGAGTCATCTGCCATCCGCCTTTTAATCACAATAACAGAGGCATTTTTCATCTGAGCTGCGTTTCACACTTCTTTAGCAGTGGTTGCTAACTGCGATGCTGAGGTGACATTTCGTCTTCACTTTGGCATATTATGATTACATCCCAAATCTCTCTGTCAAAACTACTTTCATTCATTTGTCTAAAATTTGGCTTATTTTCACAAATGGGCATAATGATAGTCATTAGTTTCGGTGAGACTCAGCAGCTGCAGGTTTCCTTAGAGCAAAGCCCCTACTAATGCTGGCTATTTTTCCAGTAGAGCCTGAACCTCATTAATGCAAGGTCATTGCCATTCCTTCTTTCATTTCTCCCCATCCCACTGCATTCCTCAGCAGGTCAACTTAAATAAACTAAATTCAATAGATGATCTTTCCTTTTCACTTGCACTTAACGTGCCATGGTGCTACCTAATTTTAAAAGTGCCATTTCTAAGTGATGGCTGCAAACAGCAGGGAATCCGAATGCAAGGTCATCTCTGCCTACCTTTCTTTTTAAAGCCCCCGTCCTGGAGCCTATTCTCTTAGAGAGTCCCAGCCAAAGGCTGCTTTCTGGAGAAGCTGGGGAATGGGTGTGCATGTGGCAGTGTGTTCCACAGGCTAACAACTATGGTTTCCATTGAGCCACGGCGGGGATATTTATGGAGGTATTCACAAAGGCTGTTGAGGCTCAAGAAGCTGTCTCCTTAAGTTTCTTTTATAGCTGATGAAGGGATCCAGCTGATAGTGATGCAGAGAAGGAAGGCAGCTGTTCTTCAAGGGTGTCTTGTCCTTCAGTACCATCCAACTTTGGCAGGACCTGTGGCAGCCTTGCAGGAAGGTTTTGGAGCTGGAGTGTGCTGTGTTCTACAGGCTCTGAGCCTGGGGTAGGGCTGCCGGGTGACCAGTGGTGGGCTCCAGACAGAAGGGACAGCTGGGAAAAGGAGCAGGCTCTCTGTGGGCAGATTTTGATAAATAGTGAAGAATTAGGCATGGTCTCATATTATTATTATTATTAAAGAATTAGGTATGGTACTGAATTGGACCAACTCTACCTATAGTAACTCACGAGCCTCAGAAGGGAGTTGCACTGATTACAAAAGTGGTGTTCAGTAGATTAGCCACCTTTGGCTGAAGTTAGACTCCTTAAATACTTTCCTGAATTACAAATTAGATATCTTCTCATTAGAAAATGTTGGGTTGCTCTCCCAGTCAGTGCTATCCAGGCATCAGGGGAGCCACGGCACGAAGAATTTCTGCTTTGGAAGTTCAACAGTAACTTAAAAATGCATCTTTGCATTCGAGTTCAAGGCATGGCATAGTAGTCATGTATATTAACCTGCAAAGTCTCTGAACTACTGTGATCAGCTGTGTACTATGTTAAAGTGTTCTTCCAGCTTGTTTTGAGGAATTACATAAGGAAGGAGGCTCATTTTAATAATGGTATAATAACATCCAAAAGCCAAAAAGTGCCATGCCCAGATTTTATAATAGCAGCATGTAAGAGGGGCAGTTCCCTAACAACGCATTCAGTTGTGTCTCTGAGTTAATACCCTTTCCTCTCAGCCTTTCTCTCTTATTTGCCAATGCAGTCTGATGCAGGGCATGCTCCTCACCTCTCCAGTTGATGAGAGCTTGAGAAATAGCTAAAACTGGGAATTGTGGACACTAGGGCTGTCAGCTGTCGCTCAGCGTCCTGATGCTTTGGTGCGCCACTTCAGCAAGAGAGGGGACTAAAACAGGCTTCCACGGCATCCAGCCTGGGAGAGGCTTTATTGCAGAGGACCAGTTGGACAGGCTACGACCCATCTAAGTCCTTAAAACAGTCTGAAGTCTCTCCTGTGTCTTTCCTACAGTGGACAACAGGCTTACCAGTGCAGTGGACTGGAACACTGGTCTCAGAAACAGCTTACAGAGCTACACAAATTTCTGGAGGTGAAAGGATGCATACTCTCTTAGCTCAAGACGGTAGCAAATATTGTATAATTTGGATGAAAGCAGTAATTCATCCAGAAAACGTTTTTATCTCACAGCATAGATTCTGTACTGCATTCTGAAGCCTGAAACAAGATGATGGAGGTCAAGGAAATACCTTCACCACAGGTCCCAGCTATTTCTAACTTTTTGTCAAAATAACTAAAAAAAAAACCCAACAAAAATGTCCTGGTAAAAAGGAAAATTAGTATGGGAACTGATCTTTCTTTAGAAATGACAAAACAAATGGTTATTAATTCTTCCATGTAAGCTGGAAATGGTAGTGGCACTTCATATAGTGTGTTCACAAAGCATTTGGTTAAAATAGAATAATATAGTTAAAAGAACACTGTTTGGTTTTTCGTTGGGTTTTTTATTTTTTTGGCTTACTGTTGTGAGTTAAACTACTTGACCAACTTTTGCATGGAACTCATATAACTTTAATGCCCTGTTCAGGCATTGTTTACTTGACAGGCTTGTAACAGCTACACTGCTTGAGCTCCTAGAAGACAAAATTTGTTTCATACCTTGAGGGTGCAAAGTCCCAGGGCAGCAGATGGCCCTATGATTATTATTTCCAACCTGTCTTACCTGACCATTCCTTCCCTGTATGAACAGCTGTTTCATTCACTTCAGTGCAGCCCAGCCCGATCGGCTATTTTTCTTCTGCCCTTTTCTTTGCACACAACATAAATCTCTTCTTTCCTTTGACCTGGCCTGCAGTTCCATCCACCTGTGCACGCCTTAAGCAATGTCAAACTCTTGCCAGATCCACTTCCCCTTTTCTAGAGCAATTCTTTGGAAACTAAACTTTTTTCTTCTTCTCAGCAGTGCTGAATAGATAAAAATGATCCATTGGCTTAGTAAGATACTCACTTTTTGAGTACTCAGTGGTTATGAATTTAGTCAGCTTACTCTGTCTTGCTGGACTCAGGCTGTTGATCGAGTGGGATCAGGCTATTGGTGTTAACCAGCGAGTGGGGCCACATTCTTCAATTTGCAGGTTTTCAGCTCTGCAAATTACTTGATCTAAACCAGTGGAGTTAATTTCATCTTTCATACTGCAAGGGCAAATGTTCAAACTGGAAAATGTCAAAATTAAGATGTTCCCATGCAGGCTCAGTTTGGCCTCTTTATGTGCAGATGCACTCATGAGGTGACTTTTGATTCTGTAGTTACATACCTTTTCTGCAGGACCTCATTTCATTCACTAGGCAGGATACCCGATACTCAACGAATGAGCAGTTTTTCAGTGTTTCATTTTCTCCTTACTGCAGAGGCTATGGCTCATGTCCTATTTACTGTGCAGTACTCACACTGTGCTGAATATGGAAATACTGATTTCCGTAAGGACACTCATCATTCACATTTAAGAGTTTATTTTTGGAATGCCACTTGTAGACAAGGTATAAGCATTCCTTCCAGTTAACGAATGGACAGCTGGGGCAGATGAAAGTCTGATACTTGCTCTACTGAATGATAACATTTCTAGAACCTCAGTTACCAATGTCACATTTTTTTTAACCATAACAACAATTCTTGTAGCAATTAACTCAGGATCCCAATAAACTGGAAGTATAAAGAGAAACCACAGAGCTGCTGCTGTACATCATTTCCACAGCATCATGGATTGCTGGGGACGGAGCCAGCAGTCGAATCCAGAGTAGAAGGCATGGTATGAAGGCTGTTCTTTTCTTTATGGTGCCATTCTCAAGCTTTCTAGATTCTTTCCGAAAGGGAGAACCTACAGGCACCAGCTTTCTTCCTCCTGCTATTCAGTGTATTACCTGGGCACTGTTTGTGAGATACAGGGCTCCTGTGATAAGATTTAGAGACTGTTAAATGATGCTCACTCCCAAAGTGAACCTGCTGGAATTGTACAGGCATTCTAATTTTTAGCATCTCTTGGCTATGAGCACTTAATTTTGTGGATCTGATGATCTTTAAGTCTTATTTATTTAGGTTTCATACCCATGGAGACTTCCCCGTTATCACCACCTTCAGACAGACATAAGAACAACCATGCCATGGGATAACAGAAAAACTGGTAGCATAGGAAATCTGTTGTTGTTGTTGTGACTCTGTGTCTTTCTTTCATGGATTGTTTGGTTTTTTCCCCCTCTCAATCAAATGCCTTGATTCAGAACCAAGTGTCTGGCTTTATCCACTTTGAAAAGCTGATAGCAGTTCCTTTTAGGTAACTTGAAATGCAAATAAGGATATATTTGATGCAAACTAATCCCTAAAAGGACTTGATGAAGTGCTGTAAGCTTATTTTTCTGAAAGCTGAGTCAAGTCCCACTTAAACATCAAACTGTCTTCCAGCACACATTCTACACAAAATAATGAGTAAATGATGCTCCAAAAAAGCATCACCAGACTCATTTCTGATTTTATGATTTTTTTTTTATTGTAGAAATAGTGTTTTATTAGATGTAATTCTCTATCACAAGTAAATCTATGTATTCCCCAAATAGTAATATTGTATGGCAATTTGAAGGTCTAAAAGCTAGTAGCTTTAAAAAATGAAGTTGTTCCTGAGGAGGTGTCTGTAGGTCAGCCAGCTTAAACTACCAGGGAGATAGCTATAGGTGTATTCTACCTACAGATCTCCTTCTCTTTGGAGGCAGGAATATTTACCAGGAATGGCAAACAGTTACAAAACCAAGGAGTTCTTTTATGCTAATTTCTTTGTGATAAAACTGCAGTTTCTTTATTAATGTCTCTGGAGAAAAAAAAAACAAAACCACCTTTTGAGGAAGAAAAGATGAATTTGCACAGAGCAAAGAAGATAACTGGTAACATATATCTACGTGGAAGTTAGTAGGAACAAATTTGCTAATTTTTGATAAACATTAAATTGCCGTCAAAGATACTGTCCAGGAGTGGTAGACATTTTTTAGCAATACTGTCTGGGGACAAGCTGTATTCCTTCCCTCTTCCTGAGGCTCTATTGAGAGAAATGAAAGTTTGCTCCTTGTAGTGACCTGGACTTAGTTTCCTGTGTAGCGATGTGCTCAGCTTAAATATGCCAGCACCTGGAAACTCTTACAGGTTACTTCAACGTGAAAGGCGTGAGAGAACATCTTGCATGTTATTTGAGATCTGCTACCTTTCCTGGGAAGACAAAGTAGACAAAGTAAATTTTCTCCCTACTATTATACTAAATAATCATAAATGGAAGAGTCATAAATAATGTTCAGGTATTAAAATAATAACAGAAAAATCCTTGAACTTTTAATAGTAACTGAGTAAGGAAAACTGAAGTAGATTTGAAATGTTTCTACTGCAGGTACAAAGTTGTTTTTTTAAGCTCAGCTGTTGAAACACAAGTGCCTGTCCTTAATTCAATGGAGATTTTTAATATGTTTGTTTGGAATAATTTACAATTAGAAATAATTTTTAAATAATACAAACAAAGGTATTTTTTTTCCCAGGAAGGACAAAGGCAGCTGAAAAAGCCATGACATGTTTTAGCACCCTGCACTTCATGCCGTGAGGCAGTGACACATTATACAGTCTTAACTTGTAGCATTAACTATGGAAATGTTATGGAAACCACTAAAAGTGAGAAAAAGAACAACACTTAAAACACTGAAGAAAGAGAGAACATTGGCAGAAATACAGAATGTAGACTACATGGACTAGTGGATTTGAGAAGCATCGTAAAAGCTTCTGGTCTTGCATGTGTTGAGACTCTTCAGAGCTCAAAGAAATGTCCTGTCTCAGGGAACAAAGCAGATAATAAAAGTTGTTTAATACAACTGAATGCTCAAATAATGAAAAGTTCCATGAAGTACAAACCTGATGACTCAGAGAGCAATGAAACTATTTTTATTTACTAAATCACATCTACAAACAGAATGCACTGAGACACTCAGCAATTTTCCAGTAGAGCTGTGTCACCTGGCCTGAAAGGGTGTTCTCTAAACAAAACATGCTAGGTTTTATCTAGTTTTGAAAGCTGAGGGTTGATTAATGTCTCCTACACTGGTGGCCACTTCCAAAGCTGCTGTAGACGGTGGAAGTTGTAACAAGAAACACGTAGGTTTGGAAAGGCTGTTTGCTGGGAAGGGTTGGAGGCTCTTTGCTTTTGGTGCTTCCTTTTATTTCACAGTGAAATATGGGCATGTCACTGTGGAGAATAGGTACAATGATCGAAATCCAGCCAGGAGAAGTGTTCCTCATCTATTTTACTCTCCACGCTGCTGCTCTGCCTTACTTGTTTGTAGCTCATCAGAGCCTTAGCATTCATGTACTCCCTCTTTTTTTCTTTGCAATTCATTCTTTCAAGGTGGGAGTTTAAGGGTACACAGTTAAGTTGCATTCTTATTTGTAAAAGAAGGAATTAGCATAGAGAGGAGATTCCTAGTGTAGAGAGAATAACTAAAAGTTTAGTTACAGATCCTGTCTCTGTGTGTGTTACCAGAGGTCGAGCTCCTCTACAGAATTCCATGTGCTGTGAAGCAACCCTTTGTTTTTGAGATCATCTCTTCCATGAGAACAGGGGGTGAAATACAACATCTACTTAAAAACTGTCATCTTAGTACTGCCAAACCTGTGTATGCTATTGAAACACAAGTTGTGCCAGAGGAGATTTAGATTAGGTGTCAGGAAAAGCTTTCTCTCCCCAGGAGTGGTGAGGCACTGGGATGGCCTGCCCAGGGAGGTGGTAGAGCCACCATCCCTGATGGTGTTCAAGAAGTGTTTGGACAAGATGCTGCAAGAATGATTTAGTAGATCACTGGGTAGTATTGGTGACAGGAGGATGATTGGACTAGATCATCTTGTAGGTCCTTTCCAACCTTGTGATTCTGTTATTTCCATGATTGAAAACCTGAAACAAACTTGTCTTCCACAGAAACCTCTGTGTGAGAGACCATATGTCACTGCCTTTTTAGGTGTGTTGGTTTGGTTTGTTTTTTTTTTTCCCAAAGAAATACCTCAATATAACAAGACAGAATATTAATCCTTCCCTGAACTTTATTTTTAAGGTGGTTTTTCACTTGAAAATATTACACAGAAATTTCCTGGGTCTGAATTCAGCCAAGATTCAATCTTGCTTTCTCCGTCTTGCGATAGAAAATGTTCATAGCTCTCTCTTGACTGCCTCAGGAGAATATGCTAAGATTTGTCTGAGAAGCTGTGCTGGCTGGCTAGAGAGCCTGGTCACCCTGTTACCCTGATGTACCTGAAACGATACTGTTGACAATGGAGAAGTTTGTTTACAAAACACACAAAATGTTTCCTATCATAGATTATTCTTCAAGATCCCCTTCTCTCCAATTAGCCCAGCTGTCGTCTTCCCTTGTCTGAACGTACAAATGCACACAGAACATCAGAGGTTGATAAACTGTGATAACAGTTGCATAATGATTTCCATCAAATAACTTTTGCCATAAAAATAGCTGCTCATTATTGCTTTTGGGATATTTGAGTTTCTGATTCATCTTGGATCATTCTAATTTACTTGAGGTAGTTTTTGGAGAGCTGTTTTTTTTTTTCCTTTGGGCATGATGATAAACGGTTTGATACTCAAACGTGTGGATAAAATACAATTGATTACACGGTATTTTATTGTTCAGCTGGATGCATATATCTCTTGTGGCTGCAGGACAAGACAGCTTTGAATCTCTTAAGGAATTACTAAACAATAGCAGTATTTTTTTCGGATATAAAACCATCATGGTTCCAAAGAAATCCCTATGGCCGTTCTGCCCCTGAGCTGTGTGCGTTACTGTCACCCTGCACTGGCCATATCACACGAGTGTGGTGGGAAACGTACCTGGCTGCAGGGTAGTGGACATTAGGCAGGTTTAACTGCAGGTGTGCCTTGACTCTGGGAAGGGATCTGCAGAACCTTATGTCTTACATTCAGCCCAGTCCCATCAAACAAAATTACAATATTACATTGGGGTTTGGGGTTTTTTTGTTATCAGCTGTTGACACGCTGGTGTAGATTAGAATGTGTGTAGCCTGAATTGTTAAGGGTTTAAATTGTCCGCATGTCTGTTCACAGCAAGTCAACTGAGGCAGTGCTTTCCTTTTCCTATATTTTTTCCCATCTAAATGGTGCCATTTCCTGTTATAAAGTCATGGGTTTTAATCCTGGCTTGACTTTCTGTGATTGTCATTTGAGTAGTGCAACCACATGCAGAAGCGAGCTGCAGAAGGAAGGCTGAGGAACTCTTTATGTTGTTGCTTGTTTGAAGCACTGGGCTCTGGGGTTTTGGTCTATGTGGTTGGTCTTTTTCTTTTTTTTTTCTTTTTTTTTTTAAATATCTGTCATTAAAGCTGAGTATATTTTGGTTTGTATGGGGTTTTGGCTGGAGTTTACACATATTCAGTCCTTACTTGCTTTAAATACGTAGGAAGTCATCTTATCTACTGCTAGCCATATCACATCTTGTAGTTTGGAGGTTTCAACAGTTTCTGTGGGCTGTACACTAAAGTTTCTGCCAGCTTCTGGAAGTCTTTCCTGATGAACAATGCTGTTTGTAGTGAGTGCTTCCTTTTATAGCCTTGATTCTGTGTATCAGCTTGATACTACAGAAACTTTCATGTTACTAGACACCATGAAGATGATTGCACTGCCAAAATCCCTAATTCCAGACATATATTTGCTTCACAGTATAGTTAAAAATTACCTTCCTTTCCAGTGCTTCTGATAGTCATCCAAGGCCCAAGTTCCAAAAGTGTGAATGAATTCCTTCCCTTTGTTGGTCTCCTTAATGTACTGTGTCAAATCTATGCCAAAAAGTGCTTTTTTGTTAATGAATTATTAAGCTTTCTAACTTTTTATGAGAACCTATTGGGATTGTGCTAGTGGAGTAAGCAAATAAACAGTGTGTTCACCTGTAGTTTGCACTTGACAGCAGTTCTGGGAGCAATAGAACAATGTATTTTGTGCTGAAAATAGGAAAAAGGAACAGCAAAGACTGGCTGACACTGCCAGGCTTCTGGAGAGTTTAAATAAAACTAGTAAGCTTTTTTTTTTTCTTTTTTTTATTGCCAAGGTGATTTCCCTTCCTTGACAGGAAGAAAGTATCAAAGGGATTTTCAAAAGCCAAGTCTTTTTCTGACAAAATATACCAACTTTTGAAGTTTTATCAAATATGCCACTTTAATTGCTATCTGCTCTTATTCCGTTCGCCTTTTCCATTTGGACACCACTATATCTCCCTAATAAACATAACCCACCTGCTAACTCATCAGTTCTCTAGCCTGCCTCCTAAATTGTAGCACTTGGGTGATGATGTAACCTGCCAGCAGCTTGATCCAAGAGTGGATTGTGACCTTGCATCACGAATGACAATGGCTCCAGCTAGAAGGACATGCACAGTAGGCATTGAGTGGGAGTCAAACACAATTGTGTCTTTAAAAAAAGGATGCAATGGATGGTTTAGGGAAAGGGGTTTGTATATCCAAAGCTGCATCCACGCCTGCATTGGCCCATCATGATAGTGCTGACTAGCACCTGCTATGGGGAGCATAAATATACAGAGGAGATCAGTATCTATATCACATCATGTTTCTAATGCTGACTAGCTGTTAGATCTCTGAGAGATGATTAATTATGAACTCTGTTTTGAGCTCTGCATGTTCCTTTTGGATTTTCTTCTTTCTTATTTAAAGGCAGTTAGTCTGAGCTATTCGGTTTCATATTTTGATTTTAAATGTTAAATTGATTTGTTTTATTTTTCACCATGATTTCGGGTAACTGGAAATAAGGGTTTATTTTAGAATGCAGAATGCACCTGGATTACAAGTTCCTCATCCGTGGCAGAGGGATCCCAAACTGGTGCAAATACGTGGCTTGACAGCAAGTCAATTTATGTGACCTAGGAACCTGTCTGCTCCTTCCTTACTCCTTACAGCATTTATACTACACCTCTTTATGGTCTTACCACGCTGTACAATAATGTAAAGATATTTGTATGATACATACTATTATATTTATAAGGAAAAGGTTGGGGAAGGGAAGGGTACAGTGCATGCTGTACTCTGATCTGTTGATCTTACACTTGACCTGCTGGTGCTTTCAGTAACTGATTTGATAACACTGTTGGTATGTCTGGGTGTGAGGCTGGAAAGTTGTCTTTAGCTATGTCTCACCAGGACAGGGGTTTCAGGATGGTGTTTTGGAATCCGTATTGAAACAACGCCTTAACAGAGCACTGAAGGGACCTCTGGTAGAGATGCTTGTACCTGTTAGATGCTTCTCGTTTTTCCAGCTCACTAGGGCTACATCTCTCTGCTTGAGGGACTGAGTTGTTCTTGGTATCAGACATACCATGCTCTGAATAAAACTATTTCTGAGGCCATCTAAGCAGCCACTGAAATCACCTGAGTCTGCTGGATGTAAATCACTACTTGAGTTAATCACATTTTCACTAAAGAAATTTCACCTGTATCTTTCCTTTCTGATATCAATTGTGCTGCAGTTATTTTGCATGCCACTTGATGCCTGGCACCCACCAGTTTAATATGAGGTAAAGGGAAAAGGATTCCTCTAGATTCAAATTAATTGCACTAGGGTACTTTTATACATAAGAAACTCTATAGATAATTGGTGTGCTGTTATAGCCCACCTCCACCACTAATCATCCATTGATTCCCCTCATTTCCTGCTGTTTTTCTTGAAGGTAAGGGTCCTGGTCTCTTCCTCCAGTTCAATCTGGTCAGATTTGTCTTGTGATTTAATAAGAGACAGGGTAGCCAAAAGACTGGGCTAGTGCATCCAGAATCATTAATTCAGTCAGTCAAACAAATGGGAGGCAAGAGAACAAGAAACAGTGACCAATTGGTCACATGGCGGGGGATCTGCCCTGGAGCATGAAACACACTGAGTTCAGCCCCTAAGCTGGATGGTCACAAATGCCATAATGATTTCTTAGCATGGCCCTGGCTGTGGTAGCTCCCGCCAGCCTGCTGAGCAAGCTTGGCCAGGCTTCTTGAGATTCACAGATAAGATTTATTCCTGAAGCCTGACCTACATGAGTGTGTATCTAAATGTGTGAAAGCTGTGATTTGATGGCAAGCAATGAAAGGTCATAGAAAAAGCAGGCAATGCATTTAAATCAAAATGATGAAGCTGGGTAATTTCATTAGCAACAGTTGTATTTACTGGAAGTCACAGATGGTGCAGTTTAGCTTATGGCCAATTTGTTAAGACAAAATAAGTATAAAGAAAGAAATATTCCAAGTGAGAGGTGGTTAAAAATTAAATAGGCACCAGATGGCTCAAGATTGTCCTTCATACAAATTTGGTGAAAGAAGACATAAACAATCCCAAAGCATTTCTGAATGGGACACTTAGAGGCTGGCTAGGCCTTTATCAGAGCTAGGTTCAAAAGCAGAGCAATTAAACTTCCCTCACTTGGTAACATCTGACATCCCAGCAAAATGTTCTACCGGAACGTCTGCATTATTTTTTATCTGATCTCGGTTTAAACTGAGAAGCAAGATAAAAGGGATAATCCATAAAGGTGTCAACCTTCAGCTACCATTGAAGTAACCTCAGCTTTTATTTAAAACATGGAGGACAACTTTTACTATACAATGTATATCTATGCATCTAGATGTATACTTGTCAATACATGAGCCTTTGTCCTCAGAGAAACAGCATTATTTTAGATCTCGGTTGCTTTGGAGAAATGTTAGTGATTGTGACATATCATTAATGGCAAACCAAGGTTACAGCCCAAAACTATATTCCAGGGGATACAAGTTCCTTTTCCAGGCCTGCATCACGAATATTTCCCAAGCTCTGGAAAAAAATGACTTTCCACATGTATGCACTTCATCTATACACTACCTCCTATGGTGAGTTTGGGCAATCAGAAGCCATTAATATTTTTTTGCCTGGTGTGTAGAACTGCTAGATCTGATCATTAGCACTGATGCCTTTGAACTTTCTTGTAAAACACCAGTACTGCTTCCCCATGTTTTGGGGTGGATAATATGATTTTATTGTATCTAGTGCCTGGCTTCTGTTTTCTGCTTATGTGCATAACATGCTTTTTCTTACACAGGTAGATGTTAGGGGATTTATAATATTTTGTCCATATTATAGTATACCCCTGTGTAATACCAATACCAGTAAATGTAACTGTAAAAAAGAGAATTTAAAAAATGAAAAATTATTTCAAGGAAAGGGAGTCAGCATGATCTTACTCAAATGTGCTCCCTGGTTTTATGTGGAGCACTTAATATAGGTGATATCAAAGACACAGCCGAAATCTCTTTAAAGCAAGCTGCATGTATGGAGCTGGGTTCCTGGGGTGGGGGCGTGGGGGGAGGGAGGAAAAAACAGAAAAGCGAAGGAAAACAGCTTTGAATGAGAGAGGCAGCTGGAGACTCTGTTGACTAATTAATGAGCAACATACACTTAAGAGCTTTTACTCATCCTGTACTAGCTTTGCACATTTTCTACTGCATGCTACATTCTCTGGGTATGAAAGCTCTGCAAGTGGTGCCTGCTTGCAGGGAAAAGGCTATACTTGAAAAGATGGCTGTACTCACTGAAGGGAAATTAAAACATTTACAAATGTCCTGGAAAAGCCTGGAAGAGTCCAGATGGGGAATGTGATTTGAAGAACTTTACAATTAAATGAAATTTAAATAAAATAAAATAAACCTAGGATGATCCAGGAATAATTTTCCCCTGTACCAAGGTAACCAAGTAATGTACTTGCACTAACCACAGCCTCGCCAGGGAAATACATTCTTCCATAGGAAAAATTTGATGTCTCGGATGCCAGAGTTGCACCTACAGACAGGAAGGTGATTCACAATCATGGCTTTGTGTTGAAAAAGACCAAGTTAGGTTAATAATGATTAAAAAAAAAAAAAATTAAAGGCAAAAATACAAAAAGTGTTTTACTGACCTTGACTCGAAATAGCACAGACACTTTATTGTATGTAACCACAGTGCTTTCTGTGTGGAAAGAGAAAGGGGGAAGGTGCAAAGGCAGGCAGGAGGAAATCGGTCTCCTGAAAATATACACTCCCCAAATGGGTACTCTGCTACTGCCTTTCAGTTATTGCTGCCCTGTGCTAAATGGTGAAATGGCAGTGCCCGGGCAGTGACTCTTTCGCTGTGTTTCTGTGAATCTGCCCCTCTCTGCTGAAGTTAGACCCACTCGGGCTGCCTTCAAGGGACAGTAGCAGTGCTAAACCCCAGAGCTATCTCAACTCTGATAGTCTCTGTTCTGCACATACCACACCATCCTGCACAGCTCCCACCACCCTCACTCTTGCAGAAGGTGCTCCTAGTTCATAAATACAGTCCTCTTTCAAACTTGTAGGCAAATGCAACTTGTCCTGAACTTGCAATTAGTGTAGTTATGGGGGTGAAGACTAACTCCCGTTACAGAAATAGTGCTGAGCATGATTTGTCATTACCTATGTTTGAGGCTAATCATGTTCCATAGTCAAGCACCCCCTTGTTGCTGAGATCCTTTGTCAGCAGTGTAGAAACAGTAGCATAGGTGGAAAGAGAAAGGCTTATGGGTGACAAATGATGGGTTGGTTGAGGCTTTATAGATAGTTGAAGAAATGCTGATCTCTGAAATGTACTTCAGTTCCTTGTTAAATGTGGCAGAAACACCAGAGCGGAGAAAGTATAAAGGTTACAAATTGCACAGCAAGAAATTTGTAAATGGAATAAAGTTTCAACTCTCTATCCCCTTCTCCACTGGATCGGTTTGATGATTAAGCAGGTCAGATCTAAGTTTAAAAAATATTGTTAGAGGTGAATTGAAACTAAATTAAAACTCAGGTGAAGTATTTTGCATATCAGCAGAGAACAACTGAGGCTTAGTGTTAAAAAGCTGGTAAGTGCTGTTATGTAGCATGTAGGGAAGTGGTGTTAGAGGTGGTATTGTCCTCATATCCATTTGTGTTACTGTGTTTGAAATCCTGTATGGTTTAAATTGTGTGGGTGGTTAACTGTTGGGGTCCAAAATAATGCAGGACTGTTCTGGTGTCTTTTGTTTTTGTTAATACAACTTCGAAGAGTCAACAGACTTCTCTAGTAACTAGTTTTATTGTGCTGTCTTGAAGTTTGTTAGCTGGATCTACGGTTTTCTAGCTAACCTAGGTCTTGAAATGGTTTTGTTTGCAAGTGTCTGCTCTTTGTCCCAGTATGGCAATATAAGGTAAAACTCCTATGAAGACCAGAGACAAATTGAGAACTTAAAAGTGTAGTGTTAAAAAGCCTCGTCACAGTTTGCAGACTTGCCTGCTAACGGTAGTGTTTGGAAAAAATACAGCAGTATCATTGTTGTAGATGTTCAAACTGTCTTGTGGGTAGTATCATAATGAGCCCCCTTATTTGCTAAGAGACTAAAACTCCATTTAAATCTGCTAAGCTGAAGCCACCTGAAAAGAATTACTGGTCGAGTTGCTCGTTCCCAGAGGTGTTCATGAGCAGCACGCTGTGGCAGAAGCTCTTCGTGAGAGCCAGGAGAAGGGTCAGAAGCATGACTGAGGAGCTCGATCCGTGTGAGTTGTATGAAAGGGGTTTTTTTGATTGCTTTGCTAGCATATGGGATGTGTGCATGTAGCTGGAAACAACGGGGGATTTTGTATACATCTAATTTAGCTGGTGGATTCTCATGCAAGAAAAGCCTTCCCCGGCTAATACTTGGTCCTGCAATAATTGTGTTTCTACTCAAATATTCACTTTGAAGACTTGCTCATTTTGGGGTTACTGACTCTGCCAATACTGATTTAGAGCCAAGATGCTGAAGCTTTTCTTCCCAGGACACAAAATCACTGCAAGGTTTTTCCTTTTTCTCAGCAGTGTTCCTGATTCTATCCTCTGTGCTCCTCAAGTATCAGCTTTGATGAATGTTTCCATACAGTTTGTATGTCTGGAGTCAGCTCAGTTTTACTGACCTGTAACTTAGGGCTTTATTGTGTCACTGAAGCTTTACCTTTGTGCACATCAGCAGAGTAATCTATCAAATTGAGCAGTTATCCAAAATGTCAATTGTGTTATGAGTTTTGCATTAGTTGTTTAATCTTCACTAGCTTTGTGCCTCGCCTGTGTCGGGGTTAGAATGCAAATTAACATACAGCACTTCACCATGAAAAGCTTGCAGTTCAGTTTTTCCTCTTTCTAGGAGTGACTCCAAGACTCACCTTAGAATTAGTAACTGGTTCAGAACTGGGGAAAATATATAAAATATGTAGGAATACATATATGCTTGGGACTGAAAACGTTGATAAAAGAAAGTTCCCAGTACATTTCCTAAGTAGAAGTATGTTAACAACATACTTTTCTATAGCCCACAGGTATTCTATTTTTGAGGATACCTATGGTCATGGAGGTAGATTGATCCAGGAAAATAAAATTCTTAAAAGTTGAAACCAGATGGGAAGGTCTAGGTAGGTAGAGTAGGGTATGCCTATATAGCATATATAGAATGTGTTACTAGGTTGTATGGGCATATTCACACCCTTTCTTATGGATGCTCCTGTGAATTCTGCCTGTGTCTTAGGAAGGTTGAGGGGTTAAAGGAGAAAAGCTTATGAAGAAGCACCTGCATCCAAATTCTTTGCTGCAGGGTCACATGGGGATTTGTGAAACCACCCAACTTAGAGCTCAGCATGACTTCCCAGGTTCACGTCACCCTTTCTGCACAACAGAAGAGAACATTTCTTTTTCTTCTCTGGAGGTTCTGGAGGTGTATGCATTTCAATAGAGCACTGTGATGTGACTTTTCTTTTTCTTTTTTTTTATTCTCCAGTTAAACCTTCTGTAAGAGGAGAAAACCAAATTCATAATGACAAACTCTAGAGAAGGAGTTGTGTGGAGATGTGTAAGCTGGTAGATGCAACAGCAACTCAGAATTGTCAGCCATAGAAATTGATGTACAGTACTTAGTACTTTAAGAGCAATTTATATCTTCTAAGGACCATACTATATAAACACTAATTAATCCCTAATGAACTTATCTATATGTATTAGCCAATTAATCTCTAATTAGTTTATTTGCAGATGCTTTCACATTGGGAACTAATTTAGGTGAGGCTTAAACCTCTTGGGACTTGTTCTGATCTCTCAGAGAGGTGTAAGTCAGAAGGATGGATAAATCCATTATAATGTAGTCATAGGGATGCACCAGTGAAAAACTGCTCCAAGGAATGTATAAATAAGGCTCTGAGTTCAGAGAGATGTGCTATGCTATGCTGAGAAGCAACATCAAAATACTTGGAATTAATTAGCTAATGTTGATGGGGTTTGATTATAGAATTTTGTTATTTTTAAAAGTTATTTCTTGACAAGACCAAGTATTTACTTGAAGAGCATTAGCAGGAGTGTACAAAAGTGACTACCAAGCCTGAGCTGGCAAGCTTGCTGTTGTAGGTATAGCTCAGAGTAGGAAAGTGGGGAAGAATAGAAATCGTGTTTTTTAACATGGAGACTTTGTTCTGTCTCCATCTCACTTATCGTGGCTGAAAATACTCTTCAGAGGGGTATGTCTGATACCTGTTTGGTCTAATGATCTTGAGCTCACTTTTAAACAGATTGAGATAAAAGCATCACAGAGTCATCTTACCCTGTCTTTAGACTGTCTGGGTAAAGGTGAGGGGAGAAGTTTGTTTGCCCAGGATTCAAAGAGGCTGTAACTGGTTTGACTGCTTCAGTCATGTCCATTTCCAAATGCTCTTTATCATGTATAGGGTAGTTGAAACTCTCCAGAAGCAACCCCTGCGCAGTGGTGGCACTGCAGCCCAGCTTTGCCCCTGGACAATGGGTTGTCGTTCACTTTGCATCAGGAAGGAGCTTGAGTGTGGAAGCAGAAGGGAGTAGGCTAGTTCAGCTTTAGCTCCTGACCATTTCCAGGAGCATATTGCTTCATGCCTTGTCCACATAGACCACTAAATATAAAATAGAAAAATTAAGTGTGAGCCTGGGCAAAACTGTAATGTTACCAAATTGCTGTACGGTTGTATTTGCCATGCCATTAGGGGAGAAAAATCTGTTGGTTCTTAGAAAGTTATAAAGCTCCTTATATTACTTTTACTGAATTAGTGAAATCAGCTGAAGCAGCTGGGCTACCACTTATTAAGACTGCAGGAAGCAGACTGCCAAATGCTGACACTGGTCATGAAACTGATATTTTATTTAGATGTCCTTGCAGCACAGAGCTATCTGACATCATGTTTATAGCTTGCATGCAATAGAAATATAAGAAATCATATAGATTTAGGTAGGTAGTGTTCAGATTCAGTTGTAATAATTCACAGTGTTGCTTCAGGGCTTCCATATTGCTTTGGGCGTAAAGCTGTATTATAAATTACAGCACACAAAGCTGAGTTTGACCTAACAGTTGATGCATAATAAACTGACTTAATTCTGAATATTAACTACATATTGTGGCCTAGAGGTTTTTTCCTCTCTAAGTGTAGTACTGAATTATACAAGAATCTTTTCCTCTTGGGTGAAACCTAAATATAAATACATACCCAGTCTTAATACCACACAGAAAGGTACCAATGGGAGAATGTTTTCATCCTAAATATTTCTTGTGGCAGCAGAAAAGAATTTCTGAATATTGACAAGCACAGGAAGTAATTATTGAGACTTTTCAAAACCTAAGTGTCAGGAGCCGATGAGTATCTGAAGGGTTTTAGTAGTTGTCATTGTGAGCAGAGGAGTGCTCTGGTTGCAGTGGTAGGTTATCTCATCTTGTGTCCAAATCTCCCTCATGAATGTGTGTTTTAATGGATCCTATCTCAGGTCAAAACTTTGCCCTAGGCTGAAGTATATGATAAACAATTTCAGCTCTGCTGAAGATATCTGAAATAAAAAAATAAAAAAGATATGGCAAATCCATCTTGGAATTTTAATTCCACTCACAAAGTTTTGCTATGGATCAATACTGTATGTTACTATTATCTGCAATGTACTCACCCACCAATACAACTAGAGATGGGTGCCTAGAGACTGAATCTAAACCTACTCATTTTATATGAAAATATTGTTGCAGAAAACTAGAAGCTACTTCCTTAAGTTACTTTATTAACTATGCAACAAAACAGAAAGGATCATGAAAAAGGATCTTCCCAGGAAATCTTCTTTAAGCTGTCACCTGTCTTAAAAAAACACTGTGGCAGTAGAAGATTAAATAATTTCACTTCCTATCTTTCCTTACAGCCACCCAAAAGAAGAGAAGATGAGCTGACTTATTTTTACCTCTGCTACTATACTGCCTTGGGGAAAAAGGAAATGGAGAGGAGGAAGGGGGAGTTGGTCTACTTGGGACCTTCCCCTCTTCTGTCCTCCTTGTTGAAGAGGAAGACCAAAAATTCCAGATTGCCAGGCCCTGCCCTCTAGCAAGCTCCACAGCCACAGTATCAGTCTGGATAGGCAATGACCAGCTCTAACACCGTGATCATTTCTTTGCAGGTACCTGAGAGGTTACTAACATCACCCAGTTTTTGTTTAGCCTTGCCTGAAACACTTCAGGTGGAACACAGGTGATCCAAGTTCCTACTGAATACTAAAATGCATTTGAAAAGTTGTGATTTGTGAGTACTTTAAATACCAAGTCATCAGAAAATTGTTGCTAACAGGAGGTGGGGGGAAGCTCATTTCAAAATATTCTCAAAATAGTCTTGAATCAGCTTTTAACTACTTAGATTTTCTTTTTTCCTTTTACTATTTTTTCCTCACAGTATTTCTGACTCTCTAATTTCATACAATATTTTATCCTGGAATTAAAACCTGTTGTGTTGATATCTCAATTCAGTAGAGTCCTGGTGAGAAGCATATGACAAACAGCAGTACTCCCCCCAATCATTTCCAGATACATACTTCATCCATCATAAATATTTAAAAATCAGTCATTAATCAAAGCAGCTGCATACTTCCTTCAAGTGATCAGCCACTAGTAGCTTAAGAACTCTGATTTTTTACAAAAACAACCACCTAACAACTGGTTTTCATAGACTTCCCTCTGACCCAGCCCTTCTTTCTGTTTTGAGAATCACAGGATTGGTCTGTTTTCTAATAATCCTTCAACTAGCTGCCAAGGTAACTTCACATTTGGAACTTCTTCATAGGGATTGCTCCCATCTGCAGCTACTTTTGGAGGCTGAACCTGAGTTTTCAACTAGGTACATGACTGCTACATTTTTTTTGCCATTCGAGGAAGACTAGGAGAATTTTTTGTAGTGTTACCCATAACCATTAGGAGCAGAAGGGCTGAAAATTAGATTGTAGGCAAAGTTTTAAAAAAAAACCCACCAAACTTCATCTTTTCTTTCCAGACTGACAACCTGAAAATCTCTTTAAAAGAAGCCCAAAACTCTGCCCTATGTAAGTACTTTAAACTTGGTGCAGTTGGCTTGCAAGAATGAAAGGTTCTTGGCTTTGCCTTAAATTCCACTTTGCAGTCACTGTTATTTTAAACCTGAAGCTTATGCCTGGCAAATTTGGAGTGAAGCTCAGCAGTGGCAGCAGGATAGAACTGTAGTGATGAGCTCTTGTCTTGGCTGTTTCTTGCCTGGCAGGATACAGTGTTGGTTTGTTCTTTTATTTATTACACATTGGCAATTGCATTCATAAGAAAATAACAGCTGATATTTATGTGATATCTGAATATATGTAGCTTCTTGCAGTCAGACTTCATCTGGTTGTTTATTGAAAAATGTATGTGCGAGGCATCTGATTGTGTGACTGTCTACTCTGAGTGCATTGGAATACAGTTGAGCTTATCTGATACTGGATGGTGAAGAGACAGAGACCATCCTAGTGTTAGACCATGTGTTGTCTTTTAGCTATGGGATCACAAGGCCTTGTTTTTGCATTGTTCCCATCCGTAGCCTGCATTCAGTCCTGAGGCTCATGCAACATATAGTTTCCAGCCACGTGATGGAGTTGGTGAAGTATACGGCCAGCTGATGTCTGAAGTGACTCCTTGTCTTCTGCTTCCTCTCCTTCCAGAAAGCAACTTGATAAATTACTGGCCCTGAGCAAGTCTGTACAAATAAAGATAACTTGGTCTTTGCAGAGCAGTAAGGCTCTTTGCTTGCAGTTGTCTCTTCCCCATGTCACGATTATTACTCGATATTACAAACAATATTACAAATTACTAGAACACTTATTTTGAAAATGTGGACCTGCTGGACATAGTTGGTTCCACAGACAACCACTACCTACTTCAGCTAAATAAAGCTGTGTGGCTGATAGGAAAGAAATGTGATACTAGCATCCCAAACAGAACTAGCCAAGTGACAGAACATCTTAATTTTTAAAACTGCCCTGCTTTGCAGACTGTTGCCTTCTGCCCTCTCTTTCTATGGATGATGCAAGAAAGGAGCAGAAAGCAACACCTGGCCCTAGGCTGGAGTTTCTTTTCTTCTGTATTCAGGCTATTTTGGTGATTTGTTGGATTTTCTGTTTCAATGATTCTGTATTTTCTTTTGGGCTCTTCTGAGCATATTATGCTGCTTGAACTGCACTCAAGTCTATCACACAGGGCGTGTGCAGGTCCATGGCAGTTTTAGGTAGTGCAGGGTGATAGCCTTGGTGCAAGTCACCTCGCTGGGCCTGGTTAACTGAATTTATTAATTTGAGGAATAAATGCTGTGGTAGGTAGTGGTGGGTGAGGAGCCCAGCTGGTCACTTGATTTTGGTGTTCTGGTGTTTGTGGATGTCCTGGTTTGAGGTAAAATAAACCAATTTTCTGTTCAGTATTTTACTTTTTCAGCTGGGCCTTTTCTAACTCACTAAACCTTTTCTTGAGGTTTGTGGATGTTTTCCTCCTGTGTGATATCCCCACTCCCCTTTCCCCCATAATCTGTCTTCTTGGTAATTATGTTGTACCCTGTTTTGCTTTTGGTGTAAGTGACCCATAATTGATTCACAACCTCAGAGATAAATGCAAGTGCTGGATCCCTGGTTTTATCACCTGATTTGGTCACGTGCGATAGTATCCTCTCCAGCCACCCCAGCATGCTCTAGATCTTAAATGAGGAGGAAGAACCACCCTCTACAATTTTGGGGTACCCCTTAATCAAACTCCTGAAGCTTTCATTGCTTCCTGGCAGCCTTGGCAAGTTCTGTTGGCTTATTTTCTTTCTCCTTTGTCTTCAGATACCACGTCTGTTCCATTGCTGGTGCTCTATTACATCAACTCTACTCTGATGTCCAAATCTTACACAGGCACAAAAAGAATTGTCCCAAATTCTGCTCTGATTCACAAAAGCTGAGGTGTCAAGGGCCATGCACCTTTGTTCAGAACACTAGTTGAGAGTATTTTTCCTCCTGCTCTTTTATATATTGCCTCTTCAGTGATCCTGCTCTTCGGTCAGCCAGATTTTATTTAAGCCACATCAGCTCCTTGACTTCAGCTGCTGCAATGTGAAAAATGGTTCCCCACCAGTTGCTGAGTGGTGTCTGCCTACATGGGTCCTCCTCGTCTGAGGCAAACTAAGTAGTTAGTCTTATTTTTCAGCCTGAAATTGGGCTGCTGCAGGCTATGCTGCACACCAAGGACACACAATTCATCAGTTAGGGTGGCTTGATGGATGTTTGGTAATCATTAGTTGCTGCAAATGAAATCATCTGCCAAAGCCTTAAATCAGTGTAAGAGAGCCTGTTTGGTGAATGAGGGAGCCGACTCCTATACAGACTCATCTTGTATAAATAGCAGAGCTCTAAAGATCAACTGAAATCCAGTTGTTCAGTGATTCTGAGCTGTGATGGTTTAGCGTGGCAGCTCTTTCTTTGCGGGGAGGAACAGAGTTCCTCTGGAGGGAAAATGGGACTTTCAGCTCCAGAAGTTAGTTTCAACCTAAACGTACCTTGTGGCTCACTTTCATTCCTCAGGCAGCATATATTGGTCACAAGCTCTATACTTTGGTGATATCTTTGCTGCTTTAAGTAGAGATGAAGTGTATTCTGTCAAAATTGAATTTTATACTAGTATTTACACATCTTCTGATAACATGCCAGCAACTGGAACAGCAGCTGAAGACAAATATTTCTATTTCATATCTTATGAAATCAAACAATAAATACAGATTTCAGGTTTGTAATTTTTCCTGTTTGACTTTCTTTAGAGCAACAGCCAAACCTTTTGTGTCAGGTCTTATACTGACAGAAGCTGACATTTAAAAAACATTAATGTCAAACTACAAAAAAGTCAAGTTATTGTGGCGCTAAAAAAATCAGTGTGCTGTGGCACTGAAACCAGCAGAGTGGTGTAGTGCTTGTCCTGTGCAGTGGGACAGTGCTTCAGTTGTGGCCTCTGGGAAATGCTCTAATGCAAATAATGCCAGCAGTGCATTTTTTATTAAATGGGTGCCAGCACAGAATTCAATGAACTCATTGTATTTCCTACCGTAGGACGGGGGTCAGCTTAGGATGACTCCTTAGCAGGTGAAGGAGTTTTGCTAGGAATGAAGATTCCCAAATCATTTTCCTGGAGGCAAGAGCACTCCAGAGCTAGGAAACACGCCCAGCATATTTCTGTAAATTACTCTCACTGTCTCTCAAAGAGAAATACTGCAATTTTCAAAGACTTTGCCAGGTTGCAAACTTTAAGTTTGTAACATACACACACACACACATATATATATAGTGTGTGAAAAATAGGATTTGAGTTTAGTTCAAGCAAAATTACACACTGCAAAAAAATAGTTATAGGCATTACCTCTTTTACCATTCGTTCACGAGGTGCTGAAGTTTCAGGAACTACTCATTTTTAAATCCATCAAGAACTGAATTTCCACTTACTTAACTAGTCAAATCCCTATTTTCAGTTCCAGAGCATTCAGAACAAGTTGGTGTGAGACATTTGGTATACAAATGTCCTTGGAAGTGGCTCTGTTCTGCCTGAACTCATCCTTTGTATAGAGGAAATAATCCAGGGGCTGGAGAGGGGAGACAGAACCAACCATCTCAGCAGAGCAGTGGGACTTTGTTTTCAATCCCAGGCGAGTCCTGTGCCTTCTAGATGGTACAGGCCAATTCCTAACAATTTGATGGTTATAAAAAGAAATATGTTGGTTCTTCACGTAAAGGCTTTTCTGTCTATATTGGTGCAACTGTGAAGTGAAATTTAGTTGGATTTTATCTAACTGGCAGGTTGTTGTTAGCCCCAGGAGACCTGTTGAGGTTGGAGTCTACTGTTACTTGTGTAAAATAACTTTAACTTCTCTATCCCCTTGTGAATAGTACTTGCCTAAATGGAGAAACCATTTCCACTGGTGTTCTTTATATGGAGCTGATGATGTAGAAAGTGTGAAAAAAATCAGGAATAGAATAAAGGACAGCCTGGCCCTGGAAAGGCATCCACTGAAGCTGACACAGCTATTTCTGGGACTACATTGTAAGAGAGGGCAGTAGGTAAGGTCAAAGCAAGGTGGTCTGAAAGGGGGAAATATTCCTCCAATTCCTTCCTGATCAACAAAATCTCAATCATTCTTTGCTTGCAGAAGGGCCTCTATGATTCCCTCACACACTTGACCTAAGAAGGTTTGCACAAAGAGTGTCCTCCACTTTGGCAGAAGGGGCTGCTAGAACAGAAGCCAAGGGTGACTGTTGCAGCAGGATAACAAACCTAACTGCAGTCCTTAAAAACAAGACAAAACAACTAAAAAAAAACCACCCAACCAAACAAAAACCTAACAAACCCCCAAAAACCAACACCCTCCCCTAAAAGAAACAAACCCACAACAAAAACACAAACCCAAAAAACCCCAACCAAACAAAACAACTTTTCTGCTTCAATAATTGTAGCAAAATCCTGTAGGAAGCAGGTTGGTAATATATTTGTTGCCTTGTGTTGCCTATACAGTTAAAAAATATATAACATTTATAATGTATTGGACAAAAATTGTGTGTCAATTGGCACTGCAGTTCCCACAGCTGCCAACTCCAGTAATTGTCTGATAGGTCTGATTTGTGGTCTGGTGCAAAAGGCAAGAGAATTCCTTGGGCAGTGTAGGATTTGATTTTAGACTCCATGCTGCTTTTGTTCTGTATCTTCATACTTTATTTTCATCATCATGTAGATCTTTGTTATATGGCAGGCACTGAATGGGGAGGGAGGGCTCAGGTATGTGGCCAAACACCACCAGGTACAGTTCTAGGTGGCACCACATGCAGATTTTTCTGAAGAGACAACGGTGAATGGTCCGAGAGCTCTACATGTGCCAGAATATGGATAACTGAGATTTCATAGTTACAATCTAACGTTTCTTCAGTTAAAATTACTTTAGCAGAGATTCATAGGAGGCTGGTAAATTCGCCAGACACAAACTCCCAGTACTGATACTTGCTGCCAATTCTCATCCTCCCTGGTAAAGAGACATAACCTCAAAATGCGTGTTCGGTATTGAAGTGTAATCTCTTACCAGGACCTGGAATTTATGTGTGTCTCTGCCTCTCCCTGCCTGTCTCACGGTGCTGTGGCAGAAGCAGTCAGGGATCGAAGGTGAGCAGTGGATACTGATTTTTCTGCCAGCTAGAGGCTGACCCCAAACTTCCTGGTGATAGGAGACATTATGGGGAAAAGCGGTGGTGACCAAACAGTGGGAATAGTTGTAATGTCCAAACCCTTGCTCAGTCTGGTTGACAGCTAAACATGGGACAGAGCTTGGACTCACAGAACTGTTGACTAATTCTCACCATGCCGTCAGCAGAGAGATTTCTATGTATTTTTAATTACGTCTCTCAGCTGTTTTGCATGCAGCTGCTGACACACTGATTTGGAAAAGGCCATGGGCACTAACAGGAGAAGATGTGCCACATGGAAGTGGCTTGGCTGGTTGTAACATAATCAGGATCTAGAGCTAGGTTATGGAGATACGGTTTGAAGTACTTGGGTGTTCTCCTGTGAGGCACTTTGTACTATGTCAGGGATGCCTTCTGCTTTCCATAAGACAGGCAAAGCATCACTTCTGTTCAGATCTCTAGGTAAGCCATTGGGATAGTCACCTAGCTTCAAAAATGCCTATAAAGTTGAATTTGCTTTCTAAATACCATGGATAAGCAGCTTGGTGAATGAGGTTTCCCTGTGATTAAACATGTTTGGAGGGGAAAAGATGCTGGAAACAGCACATACACTGTTGATCCTGAACTGCTAATGGTAAAATACTGCTGTCTTACAGATTCATCGAGACATTAAACTTTGGTAAAAAAAGCATTTGTTTTAAAGACATTGAAATCACAACTTGCCATATTTCTTTTGCAGTACTATCCATTTATACATAACAAGTTTCTCACATGGAATGTTTGTGATGTGAATATAAATGTTACCTTTAAAAGACACTTTGTGATTTGGGAAAGCAGCCTGTATACACAGAGAAAAAATTATCTCATGAATGATCTCCCTGGCTATTTAATGGAGAACGGGTATTTCTGAACTTGAAGAATACAGGTTAAGTAAGGAATTAAAGGCTATGAAGGATATTAGATGCATTGTGTGCCTAATTAAAAGATAACAGTAACAAATTCTGAAAGGCAAATCGGTTCATAACAATGGGACGTCCCTTGTAGGAGGGAAAGAAATTACCTTTTCCCTTTAGATGCACAGCGAGGATTCAGAGCTGTAAGGCAGACTGCTGAAATACAAATTTAGATACACAGACCTTGACAGAGATGACAGATTTTCACATCTGGAAAACTGGATAACAACAACAATTCGGTTCATGTAGAAGGATGGAAATTATGCTTTCGCTTCTGCTGCATGGCATGAACTCTAGATGGGCAGATAGAAATTTCAGTTTGTATGAGTCAACTCTTAAAAAAAAAATACTAGCTTGGAGAAACTGTCTTTTGGTGAGTTGTAAAAGAATTCTTCTGACATGGCTAGATATTTTTTCCTGTGCTGCTTGCAATGTACATCATCTATAGTGGAGTAAGTGATAAAGTACCGTCTGACTGAATGCTAATGTTTGTGAGCTATCAAGCAGTAGATTATCCAATTTGTTGTATACACTGCACATGTGCACCTGCTAATTTGAAATGCTGATGCACCAGAGAGAATCTAGGCTGCCCAAGGAGTCAGCTCTGACCCATTTCTTTGATATATGACTTTTGTTCTTATCTTTGATATTAGCAAAATTTTCTATCCACTTGTAGCTGAGCAATAATAGCCTTAGGCCTGAACAGCACCTATGCCTTCCACTCTATTGTGAGGATCTGTACACCACACAAACCCAGAACACAGGACATACATCGACTTCAAAGGAAAAAAGTAAGAAGTGAGGAGAAGCATCTTTTCCCCACTGTTCCGAGGTTAGAACAAAAAGTGATCTACTAAAGATGAGCTCACAAAAAATGTCAGACTTTGTATATTTAAAATAGAAAAATGTGACATTTTTCCCAGATAAAACATGTTAATGGGAAAAAATTGCAGCCATAATAAATATTGTATGAATAGCTGCCAAGTAACAAAGCCTTGACAAACTCAGGAGAACAAGGAACTTCAGTTGATGCTGCCACTTTATTTTTGTATTATATTCCATCTACTCTTTCTGTGTATGCAGAACTCTTCAGTGTCAGTAGGAGTTTGGCATAAAGGGCAGATTAACATAGACATCACATTGATACACGTCTTCTAGAACAGTGTGTGGTCCCATGGTGCTGTTACCATAAGATACTACAGTCTTTGTGATCTCATGTAAGAACCAATATAGCCATGGGTGATCCCTACACACATCCTTATAATTTACTATTTTTTTTTTACGCCTGACAAACTAAAAACACTGGGAAAACTACCCTAGAATTTACTGCCAATAATGATTAATTTATTAAGAAGTAGCTTTAAAGTATGTATCAGTCTTGAAATAAAAAGGTGTTCACGTGTAGGTACTGAAGCAATATTACTGAGAGTCATTAAAAGAGGTCAGGCTTTGCAAACAGATTTAAAAACTAAACCTTCTGAACTACAACAGCTAAACTTATGAAACACTTGTGTGTCTTATGAAAGCAGAAAATCAGGGCTAATGCTTTGAACATTAGAATGTGGATGGGGATGATTGACATCCTGTACATGGGATATTAAAACCCTTTGCCTTACTGGATCTTCAAGCTGGTTCTCTTTCTTTGGGCAGGAGCATGTCCTCCCTGGTGGAGTTCAGCAAGATGAACACACCCTCTGAAGAGGGAATTTCTGATCCACTCACGTTCTAGGCTTGTACAGGTTAGTAAAACAATCTGTGGTGTATACAAAGAGCAGGCTTGTTAAAGGTTTGGACACAGGTGTTTTGCAAGCATTCACAATGTGGAAGTTCAGCTGTGGAATTGGCAGGGCCACTTGCTGGCTTGTCCAGTTTTGCCCTTTCTTTTTACTAGCAAGCCTCTGCTAGGATGTGACTGTGCATCAGGATGCCTTGTTTAGGTCTGAAAATTTGAGACTTCTTTGGGCTTTGTGAGGCTTTTTGCCCTGGCCACAGAAGATGGCAGCTTTGACTCTTCTAGTACATAACAGATAAAGTTGCTAGTGGTGTGCCCTCACAGCTTTGCTGCTCAAGAGTCAGTGTTGATCGTCCAGATGTTTCAGCAGGATAAGCACTTTTTTTCCCCTCAGTTTCCTCGGTGAAGCTATAGGTTTCTCACTCTTGAGGCCCTGCCTCCCCTCTTTCCATAGATTTCTGGCTTGAAAATTGCTTCACGTTCATTTGTGAAACTCCTGTCTCCAAGTCCAGCAGAGCTGTTGTGCAGGATGCTGTACGAGTTCATAGAAGAGAAATCCTTGGAAGGGTGTTGAGCACACGGAAACTGCTCTAGCTCAGGAAATCCTTGAGCTTGCAAACAGCTGGGGACTCAGATGCCATAGGAGTGCTCAAAATTGCCCTATATTCCTGGTCTGCATTTATGATTTCCCTTAGGGACTGGCTTTTGGTCACTGGTCAAAGCAGGGTGCTGGGAGACATGGGTCTTTGGACTAGGTGTAGTTGCCTTATGATCAGTAATCTCTGCTGCAGGAATTCTTGTGTCCTCCCACCACGTTCAAATCAATTCCAATGCAAAAACGTGAGGAAGGCAAAACAACTATTCAAAAGTAGATTTCCAGGAAGACACAAATGTAGCTGTCTAATTGTAAAAATAACTTCAAAGTTGGATAGAGGCAATTTTGCAATCATGGCAAGAAGCAGTGCTATTAAAATAAATCTAAGGCTGTTATAGGCATGAATAAGGTATTCTGTGCCTTATTCTTGTAATAAATATACTGTTATTTTCACCTGGATCCTGATTACATTTATAAGAATTGCAGTATTTTGCTTGAAAGTTCTAAGACAGGGGTGAATCTTAAGTTGGCTTTCTCCTTGGTAGTTTGCCTTTTGCTTTGTCCCTTCTGAGAGCTGTTCTGGTGGTGTGCTCTAATCGTAGAGGCAAACAGGAAATGCATGTTTTCAAAGCAGTGAACTAAAAAATGGAGTAATGCTGGTTAGAGAATAATAAAGATATGGAGGTTCAGTTTGAAGGCATAAAGAAATTGTGAACAAAACAATGAGTATATTATGTAGTATAGTTAAATGCAGAAATTTATTGTCTCACATATAAAAGGTCAGCTAATTTTTAGTTTCCTTTGTCTAAGGTAGGACAGGGGAGTTGAAGGGCAGAAGACAGGTGGCATAAAGACTATTTATTCTTTTCAGGTGTGTGTTTCCAACTAACTTCTCCCAAAGTGTGTGGAAATGCTGTATTCTGTATATCTGTTACTAGAAAACCTTTCGTCCTGGTACTTGGTAAGTGATGATATCCACAGTGGTCTAACTGTTTTCTTCTGCACAGTGAATTTGGAATCCACATTTAAGAATTCACTGTCTTTCTGAATTAAACGTGTAATAGTCTGCTCAGTAAAATGTAAAGCCATCATAATAGTCTTAAAACCCAAATGATCCAGATTCACCCCAGAATGGCTGACTGAGCAATTGTAATAGCACTACCCTGTGTGTGGGGATTAGCTAAATTCTCCTAGGTTTATCCACAAAGCTGGATGAATCGGCAATGTTGCCGTCCATCGCCTTTCTAGAAAGTGATCTGTCTTGCTCTCTGATTCTTATTTCTCTAGTGTACTGACCCATACCCTTCTCAAAATACCCTGTCAAAGACCCAGCATGGACCCCAGAGCTGAATTTCAAAGTCTGTCTGTAAACACAGCCACCTCTACAACCTGGAGAGCCAAATTACTCTCTGTGTATGGCAGATCATTTGTGATGTCTTAATAGTGAGTAATTTCTGCAAGCTGGGACGCAGTCTTGCTAGGGAAATGGTGTGCAAGTTTCACAGGCATGTCCTTAGTGATCTGTATTTTCCTCATCTTGGTGCATGATGTAAAGTAGGGGACCAGACCGTGCAGGAAGAGTTTACAAAGGAGTTGGAATCTGAAATACAGATAATTTTCTGTTCTATATCTCCTTGTGCATAGTTCAGCTTGTTACCCGAACACAGAAGCATTAAAAAGCTATATATTACAGCTACAAAGCTAAAATGTGGAGGAGGCAAGTGGAGGGGGAGAGAGAGAGGGAGAAATTAAGCAGCCCAGGCAAGGGAGTAAAGCCCTTTGATACTGTATTTTCAAACTCAAAACTTACATTAATGAGGACTGAGCTCCTTAGATTGCTTTGGAGTACTGCACGTGAACTTCATCTGAGAGAAAAAGGACACTTTCAATGTAACCTTCACTCTCTAGTTCTGAACGAGCTGCTTGCTAATAACGTAGAAAACTTCAAACCGTCTCTAAATATTAGAGCATCAAGCCAAACAAAGAAAGAATGACTGATTAAGGTGTTAGCACAATGTGTATGACCTTCTTGATGTGACATTTGTTTGGCATAAGAAACACCTCCAGCAGATGTTTAGCGATCAGAACTATTTGAGAAGACTCTTCCGTGGAAGCAAGCTGGTAGATCATTTAAACAACATACAGCGAGCTCCCTGCCCACGCAGGTCGCAGCAAAGTAATTTTTATGATATATGTGGGTAAGAAAAAGGAGGTGGGTCTTGCTGTCAGGAGAGGAGGT
>VZTM01033721.1:84047-94362 GCA_013400555.1 Jacana jacana | reverse complement strand
GGGGGGAAACGCCTTCTCCTCTGTACCTATTTCGCCCCCCGGCAAACTTGTGGGGCTTGCAGCTTTTGTGGGTGTTTTGTGGTTGGGTTTTTTAACATCACATTGGTTTTAAAATTTGTCTGTTGTCTCTGTAATGTTTTGAGCATCCCACTGAGAAATAGGGCCAGTCATACTTTTTGAGGACAAAACCCAGGCTGTCCTTGTCTGAAGGGTGTTCTTGCCTGAAGCGATTTTTCTTTCCTACCTCAGAGGATGACACAGCATACCCTTTGTGTTGCTAGAAAGAAACTTGCCATGGGACGTAGTTCAGAGCTGCGCAGGAAATGTATTTAGCCATGATGATTTCAGATTTGAATAAGTCTACCACTGCTCTGCTCAGAGGAAGGGGGAAAGACTTGAGTTCACATCCTTGTGTCATCCCGCTGGCATCCCACAGTGGATCCCAGGCTGCTAGTGACTGGGGAGACAGAAGGATGGTTTTCAGTGTGATATGAAAATCTGCTGTGGGCTCAAGAAATCCTTTCTGATCAGATTTTGGTCTTTGAACCCAATGCCTTGCTGTAGAAGCTCTTTGGTTTCTGACCAATCCATTGCGTTTGCATTTACTGGTGAGGAAGCTAGAACTGATCAGGAAATGTGTAATTCCAGGTGTCCTGTACTCTATCAAACCCTTTAAAAAGGGGAAGGAAGGCAATGGATACAACTTGAATGAGTTTACTTTGCTGTCTTGATCAGAGCATGCCTTTAATAAACAGCTCGCTGGAGTCTGGTGCCTCAGCTTTTGCCAGTACCCTTGCGGCTGTGCTGTTGCCCGACATATTTGCACGTGGAAGATTGTCAGTGTTATAGTAACACAGGAGATTGTCCCTCTCTGGCAGAAGAGAGAGCAGAATGCAGTGCACAAAATTCCATGCACTGTAGCGATGGCTCTTCTTCCAATTGAGTTCTGTGTCCAAAGGCTATATTACCAGGGTAAGTACTAGTACAGTCTTATTTCTGCTGTAACTGGCTCCCTGCTTTTTCGGTAGTGGTATGATTTCACTTTGCTGAGTGTGTCTACAGGGACATCTGCTGTGACATACCTGATTTTCCTAGATTTATTTTATATTGTAGGCTCCTAAAGAGGGGGAAGAAGCACTGCTCCTTTTTTTTTTTTTAATGGTGAAATGGCTTCAAAATAAGATGGGAAATGAGAGGTTTTTTCTCCACGTGAAAAAAGAGAAATGCAAACAAGCTGCAGCACAAAACAGACATTGCTTGTGTAGCCACAGGAAACATAGCTGCTACTCAGAAAGTTCGTGCACTTTAGCCTTTGAAAAAACTCACTTACAAAATGGGTTAATGGCTATTAGGAAATGTGTTGAAAACATTTGTCTTTGCATTTCTCTACCTGGAAGGATGGGGTAAAGCACCAGGGAAATCTCACAGAAAGTGGAACTGAGAATGCCACAGGTGACAAGCCAGTCCTTCCAAACTGATGCAGGAAACGAATTTACAAAAGTTCATTCTAATATTGAGAATTCAGCCCCAAGCTTCCAATAATTATTGGCAGTTTTGATGGTATCCTTAAATGTCACTTAATGAATCTATGAAAGGACTTTGTCTCCAATGTGAAATTGAGAAGTGTCAGGATTTGAAAAAGCCCTGAACTCTATGGTTCAGTTCTACACCTCTGCTTGGAACAGGGGAAACTCATGCTGCCATGAGCATTCTACATCTGAATAAAGTCACTAAAGAACATCACATGAATCCAGCTAAAATACTTAAAATACCCTGGGCAGTATAGTATTATATAATATAAGATGGTTTGTCAAGTTGGATGTTTTCTATCCTCCAAGAGAGGAATCCCTGTTTAAGCTGAGGTATGCCTGCATCACACACCCTCTCCTCCTTCAGGTAGTCCCTAAGGCATGATTTACTACTTTACCCACACAATTCCCAACAGGGCTCTTTGCCCATTTTACCCACAAACCTCTTTGCCTGTAGATGAGGAGCTGGCTCTTGAAATAGTTGCTGTCTCTTGTAAGTCCAAATGTTACCTGTGTCAAAATGTCTTGTTCATGAAAACCATCAGAAATGTAAAAGGCCCCATCCAAATCTGTAATCTTTTGTATTTCAAGATGAGGTGGTTTCTGCTTGAATCCCTCAGCCTGTTAACTGGAAGAGAATTCCTAGAGCCTTCCAGGCTGAGCCTATTGGCCACACTGGCTTAAAGCTGGAGCTGCAATTGCAGTTAAAAATAAGTGATTGGGGAGGAGGAGGGCAGGTGAAATGTTGCATCTGTAGTATTGAAACAGCAAATCATAGAATCAGTATGTGACAAACATTTTTAACAATATTGTTCTGTATTCAAATCACGTAAATATCTTGATTGATCCGTTCTCGGCTCAAGGGACTGTATCTGAATGAAACCTCAGGCTCTGAGGTGCCTCCCAACACTTGGAGTCCTCTTGTTATCATTAAGTGTCCTTAGTCTCCTGAATGGGGCACTTGTTCCTTGAATCCATGATTGCAAACTTTCCCAAAGCATTGTGTGTGGCAAAGTGGCAGTCATTATTCTTACAGCTTCCCTCTTAGGAGCATTGAGATTATTTTTATTTTGCTGACAGAAGAACTTAAGGTACACGGGCAGGAGAGCGATGGGAGGCAGAATCATAGACTGTAGTCCATGAAATCACTGGTGTTAGACAAGTACAAAATCTGCTTTTAGAAGTAACACTCAGGCTGCTTTAGCAATGGGAGTAAGTGTCCCTTAGTGAGGCTGCTATCGACTTGCCCGGGGCTGAAGGTTGTCCTTAGGCCAGGTCTGAAAATATCTTATTTGAGAATTATTTCTTTTGCCCCGGAATTGTATCTCAGCCTGTTTGAATTTTGCTAAGTTCTTGGACAGAAATAAGCTGTACGACCTAATTGTAAACCAAATGAAAGTCATTCCCCTCTAACCATTTTGAGGAAATACATTTGTGACAAGAAGTCGTCTTATCAGACTTCTGTTTACCCTTGTCAGAGTAGTCAGGTCTCTTTGCATTTAGGTTGTCTGCAGATTAAAACCCCCTACTCTTTCAGCTGTATATATGGTGAGGATTTTTCAATGCTTCTCATCATTCTTAGTGTTCATCACTCATAAACTGTCTTCCTACTTCCCTTCAAAGTGAAAAAAGCTAATCCAATAAGGGAAAACAGATTTCAGAATTGCATACCTGAAATCAAAATTATTTTTCCAATTTATTTTCAGTATAATGTATTTTCATCCTAGGTTTTTTAATTATTTTTTGTTTTGGATTCTGTCTTCCTTCAGTCGTCTGCAACGACGTACACATCTGCCATGATGTAGCGCACAGCCTGTAAGATGCTGGTATCGTTCAGATTATTCCTTCCAGTGTGGAGCCTTTGGCATTTAATTGCATTTGGATCTCACGTTCGACAATGTTGATTGCTCACCAGGCTCCCTCTTAAGAACTTCATACTCTCTCTGTCATGATTAACCTGAATATTTCATGTAATCTGCGTACTTTGTAACTGTAGTGCTCCATTCACTTTTGACATAGCAGAGGGAATCTGGGTAGAATTCAGGGAGCAGAATCTTTGAACGTGTTGGAAACCACAGTAGGAACTAAGTTATCAAGTTAGTGCTTCTTAGCTGTGCATGGAAGAGCAGACCCATTTCTGTAATAGGAATTTAAAGTTAAACCTAGGATATAAGATTTCACTGTCCAAGTGTCATTGCTGAGACGCAGCTCCAGGAAGAGTTGGGGGTTATAATGGCAGCTTTTCTGTGCTTTATATATTATGATTTTACAGAATTACATTTTACAGAAGTTATTCAAAGTATCACAAACATTATTGCCTTTGTGGGGTTTTTTTCTGAGGGCATTAAGAGGGAGGGTGTATTATTATTTTATTTGTAAATTTTGATGCTACATCACTCACTCCCTGCTTTTCTGCTGTTCTTTTGAGACTCAGCTCATGAACTGTCTGTGGTGTATTTAAACTGAAGCAAGTGAAGATACTGATTTGTGAGAATTATTTAAAATTCTTTAGCTTTCCAGATGAAGTCCACTAAGACAAGTGTTTCGGATCATATTCATAGTATCAAAATGGCAAAGAACAAAAGCTAATTTAAAGACATGGTCTGACTCCCGGGGAAGTCAAGAGAAATGCCTTTTCCAGTCAGAGCTGAATCGGGTGCTCGGCTCATTGGCTGAAAGTCAGTGGTTATTTTTAAGGTAAAGAAATTAATATTTTTTTTTAAGTTGCAGACAAAATAAATGAAATATTTTGGTGATGTCTTGATTCAAAGGCTTTTTACCCAAAAACATTGGCCTGTTTTTGCATGATTCCCTTCATTGGTCTTTATTTTCTAGTTTTGTATTTGAGGTAGAGCATTAGTATCAGTCATATGAAGAACGTGTTACACGGGAGGTACCTTTAATTGTACAGAAACCAAAAGGCAATGATTTCATTTTAATGCTGCTTGTGTTATAAATTCCAAGAACAACGGGGGTGGCTCTAGTAGGGGAAAAGAAAAGTCATGACCATCTTCAGTTGTTACTGAACTCGGAAGTGTAACTCCTGTGAGCCACTCCATGTTTTGGTGTATTTCATCTATTAGTATATCTCTAACAATACCTGAATGGTGTCTCTAACAGCTTAAATAGTACTTTGTAGATAATGAGGAAGCACCAGAGGAAATGTAGCTACTCATAGAAAGATGAACCCTATGGAACAGTGGTACATGTTAAACTTTGGTTAATGTCTGTCTTTACCTTTTTCCCTGAAATAGGTTGCCTTAAAATTCCTCTTACGGTGGGTGCAAGGATTCCTGAATGCTTGATGGCCACAGAACAAAATATATGCTTTTAAAGCTTGAATGGACAACCAAAACATGTTCATATTCACGAAGAGTGAGCATGTATATTACCAGACATAAGGGAAATAGGAAAGGAAAAGATAATGTGTCTGCATCTATTGAGACACTCCTGTTCAGATGAGACTGTTACTGCATAGTTTAAACATGACAAGGTTTGCAGGAGGCCTGTGTTTTGTTAAACTGGCTAGCACAGCTGGAAGACACTAAGGGCTTTTGCACCAAAAACCTTCTGAGTTTTAAGCTCCTCTGGTTAGTCTGGTAGAAGATAGTACCTCTGCATGTGTTGTCATTGCTGTACTTTACTAGGGAAAAGCACCTTGCTGGACTTAAAACTTCAAAGGAGCTGGTTCTGCCTTATGCCAGTCACCGCAGAGATTTTCTAGGGACATGTGTGCATCAGGAAACATTGCTGTGATTTAGTCCATGCAATGAATCAAATAATTCAGTCAGTGATTCCCTGAAATGTTGGAGGATATGAAGGAGGATCCCATATGAACTACTGTGATACCTGTAGTGGGTTCATCACCTCGCAGTGTGTGCTTTTTGCAAACTATTAGGACTACATTGAGGAGGGCAGCACTTGCACGGTGAAAGTATTGGTTTCAACAGAGCTGTGATAAGGCAAAGCAGGGTGGATCTTTGAGTAGCAGAGATGCTGTTTCTGTTGGTTAATAGTATTGAGAAAGCAGCTGTTCCCCAGCTCGTGACGTTGGGTACCCATTTTCTCCCATATGTAGACTTAGAACTTCTACAGGTTTCGACTAGAAGCACGCGTTGCCTTTGGAGGTATAGAGCGTCTGGCAGAGTAGCTCTTCCTTACATCTGCCACCTGGAGCTAAAATCTTACACTTGTCTACCTGTGCGTACCTCACAGGTCACAGAACTAACGTCAGGCCATGGTAGCATGTGTATGACCCTGGCTCAGACTTGCCTCTCCCTCTCCCTCCCTCCCTGATCATCTCTCCGTGCCCTCTCCCTCCCTCCCCTCCTCTTCCCTGGTTGCTTTTCTCAGGATCTTGCAGGGATATACTGTGGTCTAAAAAGCTTGAGTGAGTTGTGAAAAGCTTTTTATTACCTGCCAGAAGTCACTTGTCTTTGCAACTCTTGCATGCTCCTCTGGTTATTTTTACTTGCAGAGTGTTTTTTCCCCCTGTTCTTCAGCTGCCGGGCAAGATGGCGTTCATTTGGCTTCAGTTCTGACAAAAGATAAATGAGCTTTGGGCCCTTAGTGATTCACTCTGGCTGCCAGGGGGTTCCAAAATAGCAAACTATTTTTCATAACTGCAATGTGATATGAAGTGAGTTGCAGCAGGTGCTCTAACATATACTACAGCCGTCTGTGGAGTGGGGAATTCATTAAGTTTCCTCATTTGTCCAAAAAAGTCACCTTTCTGAGTGGCTAGCATTCTGTCTTTGCCAGCTGAAGGGACGCTCTCCTGAAGCTAGAGAAAGAGTGGGGTTTGTGGTTGTATAGTAAGTACATATGGAAATGGTACAGCGAGGTTAACTTGTTCATCTTGTGAAGGATCGTTCTCCTTTGGTAGATCCATCATTTACTCTTCTATTCAGTGTAATTTGGTTTGCCATTTCTCTCAGGGATGCAGACAGCATGGATCCATGATTTTTTTGGCCTGTATCTTATTTGTAACTGTATTGCAACACCTTTTACATTTATAGATTGCTGCAAGTAGAACTTTTAATTGTAGCTGAGGAAAAAAATCAAGTATTTAAGAACTGACAGTGTGCTCTTGATAGAATGCTTCCTTTCTTGGACCCACCATGAAGAAATAAGTATGCCAGCTAACCCCATCATTCCATGTGCTGTGTCAAGTTTTTATAAGATCCTGTAACAATACATATTTTCCAGCAGAAAATGAGAATAAATGCTCAAAGGTATTCAAAGCATGTCAGAGCCGTGCAAACCTCTGGGTAAGCAAGCCCATAGAGGAATTAGGAAGAAGGGGCTAATTGGTGACTCCCAAGTGGGGAAGTGACAGTTGGCTGTAAGCAGTGGCTTTCCTGAGGAGGTGGCTGCTGCTCTGCTTGCTGCCAGCAGCTGGGGGCCACCAGGGAGGGAGGCAGAGGACATCCCTGTGGTAGTTTTAACCACCACATCTCCTTCCTCAGCTGGAGAGGAATTGAGCTGGTGACCACTGAAGGGGTCACACTAAGAAAACGGAGACAAAAGTGGATTGTGCCTTCAGGATTTTTGAGGGAGGTTGCTCCCCAGCCCTGAATACACTGATGGGAAAGAGGCCATCAAGCTGAAGGCAAACAAGTGCCAGGGCTTTCACTTCACCTCTCACAGCTGTAAAACGGGATGCTAATGCTGATGTTAATGAAGGATGTCTTAAAGGCCACATGCAGATCTTGCACAGGTCCCTACCTGAGATCCCAGCGACATAAATGGGATACCATGAAACCACTCAGGTCCTGCAGAATCAGCTGTTGAAGAATTTATGCCCCCATAATTGCTCAGACATGCAAAATGTAATAAATATTAATGTTATTCTCAAGGAACAGTTTCCAAAGAAGAAATGTGCAGATAAATTTAAACTTATGCATATTTTAATCCATAAAATATAGATTTTTCTTAAAGTGCTGGAGTATTTAAAGCTTATATACAGCCAAGTATTCTATACAAATGTTTTCCTACTGAGTAAGATTTATGTGGCCATATTTGTACCTAGTGGTCCAGCACACAGTGTCATGTGTGTCATTTTCCCCCTGTACTCAGCACTGGTGAGACCGCACCTTGAGTCTTGTGTCCAGTTCTGGGCACCTCAGCACAAGAGAGATATCGAGGTGCTGGAGCGAGTGCAGAGGAGGGCAACAAAACTGGTGAGAGGCCTGGAGAATAAGGCTTATGAGGATCGATTGAGGGAGTTGGGGTTGTTTAGTTTGAGGAAGAGGAGGCTGAGGGGAGACCTCATCCCTCTCTACAACTGCTTGAAAGGGCATTGTAGGGAGGTTGGTGCTGGTCTCTTCTCACGGGCAATGAGCGACAGAAGGAGAGGGAATGGCTGCAAGCTGCAGCAGGGTAGGGTTAGGCTGGACATTAGGAAAGAGTTTTTCCCAGAGAGAGTGGTCAGTCAGTGGAATCAGCTGCCCAGGGAGGTGGTGGAGTCCCCATCCCTGACTGTGTTTCAGAGTAGATTGGATGTGGTGTTGAGGGATCTGGTGCAGGGGAGAACTTGTAGAGTAGGGCTGATGGTTGGACTTGATGATCCCAAGGGTCTCTTCCGACCTAAATGATTCTATGATTCTATGTTTACAAGTACTTCTTAACTCAAATGCAGCTTTCTCCCCAGAAATATGTAGCACCCAAATAAATAAATGCTGTCAATGACTTGGAGGCCCCACTCGTGTTGCAAATCCCAGCATTACAGATTCTCTTATGGCTTGGGATTCTCTTTCTGCTGCCCGACAGGAAGTTAGTGATCCCAAGGACTTGCCAGAACTCAGCTCATAAAACCTTAATAAAAGATATCTCCTCTCATGCAGAGCATATGTAATGGCTCGCTGCACCTTCCCCCATGGGCTGAGTTTCCGTAGCTCACTTTGTTCCTTCTGTAGGATTTGTAATATGATTTTGCACTGCAAAATTTTGTCTCAAAGGTTTTCTGCTGCCAAGAAGCAATGTAGAAAAGAAGAGGCTACAGACTAACTGGCAGGGAAACTGAGCATTGGACAAACTATTTGTAATATTTGTTGTCATTCTCTGCCTCCTATGGAGGTAGGAAAGGAATCTCCGTTACAGATGGATCACTCTTGCCCTCTCAAGGAACAGCAGTACAATCAACCTTCTCAAATCCCCAAGTGCTAAAAGCAAAGCCAGGAGACAAGACTTGATTTCCCTGATATGATTAATATAAAATGTGTTTTAAAAGCTTGCTGGAAAGGGCTGCTGGTGAAGACTAATGTCCTGAGGCTTCTATCACGTAGTATAAAGCTAATGCGAAACAGGGATTAGAAAAGCAATGAAGTAAAACAATTAAAATAAGTTCATGATGGGATCTGTGGTGCAGTGTTCATTCCACACATTGAATGTATCAGCTAGAGTTTCTTACAACAGCACACTGTTAGGCAGTCGGAATCACGGAATTTCAGAGTTGGCAGGGACCTCTGGAGATCACCCGGTCCATGCTCAGAGCATGTGACTCAGGACTGCTTCCAGGCAGGGCTTGAAAACCTCCAGCGAAGGGGATTCCACAACCTTCCTGTGCTCTTCCAGTGCTCCCATCACTCTCACTGGAAAGAAGTTTTTCCTCATATTTGAATGGAACCTCCTATGTCCCAGCTCGTAATCCAGCTCGTCCTGTCGCTGGAACCCACTGAGTCCAGTTCCATCCTCCTTCAACCCATCCTTTAGGTACTTGTAAATGTAGATAAGGTCTCCCCTCAGCCTGCTCTTCTCCAGGCTGAAGAGCCCCAGCTCTTTGAACCTTTCCTCGTAAGGGAGGTGCTTTGATCCCTTAATCATCTTTGTTGCCATTGATTATATTTGAATAAAATTGACTTTTCCCCCTCCATTATCTGTATTTATAATGGTGTACTTCCCCTGAAACTCACACAAGGCAGAATCTTTGGTAGATTGGTCCTTTGACAGATAAGAGAATGAGGGGGAAAGTAATAAAAATAATCTTTGGTTTCATATTACCCAGTTTATCCCTGTATCTGGATAGAAACTGGTTATGTGGATACACGATCAAGACAAACTTCCAAATAAGAAAAGGATTCTTGAGTAAGGAAGAAATCTTGGCTTTTGTGGAAACGCTGTTCTTAATTAGTTTCTTAAGTAACATAATGGTGAACTCATCTTTTGACTCAGAATTCTCAAGCTAGCTGCTCCTTGGGTCTCCCCCCGCACACTTTTTTGCATTTAATACGAAGTGTAGAAACACAGATTTCACACGATACCAGTATGTGTTTTGACAGATGAGATCTGGCAAATTCCTTCTGTGCTAATTTGCAATGCTAATCAGAACAAACAACCGAAAAACAACCCCAAAACTTTAGCTTCTGAGATTAAGCAACAAGTTAGAATTCCGGTGCAGTGGTTAATGATTACAGCGGTGTTAGAAGGAGAGGGCATTTCTAGCAGTGCTGCTAAACTCTGTGAGGTGTTTCAGCTGTGTCAGTTGGGCACACGTGGCGTCGTGGGATGTGCTTTTGAGAAGGATTTCTGCTAGGCAGGGTTGCTAGTTTACCTCCAGGTTTTTTGTGCTATACAAGTGGATACGTTAGAAATGCCAGGTAACAGTGTGTACTATAGCACATGTAGAAAACAGTAGTAAGAGAATATTAAGCTTTAAAACCACTTATTCATTTGCATATTAACAAATCTACAATTAGAGATGCCCAGATGCTTGTTCTTTGGCCCATGTGTACTTATTATGCAGTCTGTTACTTGTATTCTCTCTCTCTTTTTTTTTTTTTTTTTTT
>VZTM01033721.1:1197-80965 GCA_013400555.1 Jacana jacana | reverse complement strand
GATGCTTTTGTAAGGTAGTCATATGTCAATACACACGTCTCTGTTCCATCTGCTGCATTAGTGCAGTGTCAGAGAGCAAGAGTTGGCCCCTACTGTATGTTTGGAATAAGGTTTGGATCTTATAAAAGGCTTTTATGCTATTCATTTTATTGGTTCTCAAAGGAAAAGCAGTTTCAACAGAAGTAAAAAACATCTTTGAGTAGCAGAATTCAAATGAAAGTATTGTTCCTTAAGAATAAATTGTGTGGCAAAGCTAATATTCCTTTTTGGGTTTGTATTATAGTAATTTCCAGAGCATGAGCACATCCTAACATAAATATGCATTCTGAGCTTCCTTTCTCTGTACATCTTAGTGAGAAACAAGATACATGCATTGCAAAGAGAGGAAAATATACTGCAGAGTCATATAATGTCATCTTTCAGTGCTCAGCTACAGCAGCTGTACTTAACCTCCAATACAAAGCAAATTACAGAGTCCAGTGAATTAGAGGTCACTATGGGTGAAAGAGAAATTGCTTTAATACCATGATGATTCTCTTTGTTCTCAATAGATGGATGACATATTAAAATATGAAACTGAAAGACTGCTGTGAAGTGGTTTCAAGCCATGAAATGCACTTTCTTAGAATCCCAACATTATGCCTATTAGAAATACGTTTTTTTTTCTCAGCTATAGTGGCTGACAGCCCCTGCTATTTACCCTTGGGCAGCACCCAGAAAGCTGGGGTACTAGAGATATATCCTAAATGTCTGAGTAATCCAGTGGGAGGGTTGGGGTTATCCCAGTTCTACTGAATGGGTTATTTTGATTGTTAGTCTGACACAAGGCTCAACATCAGAAAGTGTCTTGCAGAATATTCCCAAGGTTCTGAGTCCTCTTCCATTGTTCCATCAATGACCTATTATGTGAAAATCCAGACCCCAGAGATATTTGTGCTCTCTGGGTCTCTGTTTATCCTCTCATTCTGTCTGGGTAGTGCCCTTGTCAAAAAAACACCATGGTGCTTGTGCATTATACTGGAAAAATCATAAGTGCTCCTATAAAATTACTTTTCCATGTGAAAAAGCTTTGTTTCCACCCAGATATTATGCAGCTGTGAATATTCAGTTGTTTTGTTGCCAGCTGCCAAAATAATGTGGTCCCCATGTTATGGAGAATGACCTCAGGTGTGTGAGATTTTTGAGAGCTCTTTCAGCTTCTTTGAGAGTTTTCTTTAACCTGGGGTCTGCAGTATCGGCTCTTTTGTCGGTTCTGTTGGTTGGACAGATTAGGAACCGCACACATAGACACGGCACGCATTCTGATCACTCATCCTGGGAACTATATTAGTAACAAAGCACATGGATGATCCTCTGAAGCAAGGAAGAAACAAACCACGGGAGGTGTTTGCAGCTATGGATACTGACTTATGTCTTCTATTTGAAGCGTTTTAAGGGAACCTCAACTTCAAAAACTGCTGAACCTGAAAACACTGCTCTTTATGTACAGATATGCCTGCTCTAGCTGCATGTCTGGTCTCTGGTGACTTCTAAAAGTTGAAATGTAAAGGGCTTGCAAATTATTTAAAAGGATACCATCCTCTTCCTGCAGACTTCTCATTAAATGACAAAACCGAGCAAACTGAGATTTGCTAGATCTATTCTCAATCCCGTGTTGTTTTTATATTGCCTTCACTTCCAAAGCCCTATTCAGGACTATATAAACTTGGGAGGTTTTGAAATATTGGTCCTGAAATACTCTCCCTTAAGGTAAAATCCACTCTACTAATAAAACTCCAAATGATGTGAAGTGGCACATAACACATCAAAAAAATGCACAGTATAGTTTGGGTTTATGTGTTCCTTTTTTATTTTTTAATATATCCAACTGTCCTTTGAGGCTCTGTATTCCCAAGAAGTTATTTTTTAGCATCCCTCTATATATAGGAAGTACAAAGAAATTTTTTTTTATTAGCTGTACATGGAGGTGATTAGTTAAACTCAGGAGGAAGTGTGCTAGAAATGGTAGGCTGGGTACACATGTACGTGCTTCTGCTGCTCTGCTTTCAGACGGGCTCTCACACTCTCTGTCCTTGTCTCTCTGCCTTCCTCCCCTTCTCAGTGAGTGTTAGAATATGTGAGCAGAATCGCTAAATTCAAGTGAAAGTGCTATTACAAAGTAAGCTGATCAAGAAGACTCAAAGCAGAACACTTGGCTCTAATGGTGTTTTGATCTCTTATTTTACACTATCTTTTTAAAGAAAAAAATTGCATCTCCGTTTGGCTAAAAGCCTGTTCTCTCCTTTAAAAAATCCATCTCATAATTCAAGAGTCACTTTCCTGGATTCCTGAGCTTAGTTTCAGATCAACTTAAGGTAAGTTGGACTGCAAAATATGAGGCCATGTGGTTTTGTCAGGTAATCTGAAGGGGTCTAGAAGAAGGTCTTCTCCCATGAAAAGGTCTGGATGCATCACAGAATCATAGAAGCGCAAGGTTGGAAAAGACCTGCAAGATCATCTAGTCCTCCTGTCACCAACACTACCCACCCACTAAGCTACTAAATCATTGAGTCCTTTGTTTTCTGCTTTGGTTGAAACCACACTGTGCAAGCTGCTTTCAGAAAGAGGGAATGGAAATGGACAGTTTGTCTGCTCCAGTATAGCAAACCCTGCGTCTCCATACGGAAATGTTAGATCCCTTTGGATTTGCCTTTCTGTCTGAAGACACACAGTGTGGTGATGCTGACTTGAACAGTTCTACTACAAAGTGGCTTTGGAACTGAAACATCCGTGAGGCCTACGTTCTTGCCTATATATTTTTTTGCATGTAATTTGCCACTGTGGTCTTTATGCTTGGTTTAAAAATCCTTCCATAAGAACTCAGGCTTTGCAGAAGAACTGACCTTCTGAAATGAGCTTCTTTTTGGTCCACATGTGAAATGTTTTCACAGCGCAAATGCTGCCCTCATTTCTACCTGTGCCACCCTGTGACTTTCCCAGAGGTTACGCAGGTGTAAGTGGTGTCAGAATTTGAAGCCCATGAGGCTGCACAGCTGGTCCAAGAATCTGAACTTAGCAGTGTTGGCAGTGCCTTTTTGCTCTCTTGTGCTCTGTGGCTAATGCCAGCCTCTGACTGAATGGGGATTCGGGTCCCTGAGCAGTTCCTGAGATGCTCTAGTACAGGATTGTGCTATAGTGACATGTGAACCCTAGGATAGAGATAACTCCCTGAGACTCGTCTTGGATGCGCAGCCCTGTAATGATGAAAGGCAGCTGAAATCCTAACGTAAGCAGAGATGAGACTGAAAATCCATGCAGAGATGATCTGTTGAGTAAGAAGGTGCCATCTTCACAGTATCACATCTCAAGAGTGGAACTGCACGTTAAATATCTCAAAAGCTACAGAAAAACAACACCTGGATATGTAACAAACTGACAGGTTTATTCTGGGATGACAGCATTATGGATACAGACTCTTCCTCGCTCTGTCTCTGCGATGCTCTCTTTTAGCATTCTGCCACAGCTTTCCTGGTAATCTGGGCAAATCTGTAAGAAGGTCCTTGTTTGGTTGCATTGGATTTTTTCACCTCCCAAATGCAGAAAGCTCTAATATTTTTCAGTTGGCCTTTAAAAACATTTGAAATCTGATTCTTTTCCAGTAAAAATGTATTTTTACAGCCACGGGCAATGCAAACATTTCTGAAATATTTCTGGTGGGTTTTCTTCTCTGGTATATTACTTTGATGTGGCCCCATCATGCCCTGGTGTGGAGCTCATTAGCTGGTAGCTTTTCTGGTGTAAGATGGCAGAGGAGAGAGAATGTATTAGTTAGTCCTAATGACTAGGCAGCCAAGCAAGGCTGCTGTCGACAGTGATTGACAGGTGGAATCAAATCTGGATATTTCACTCTTCCAAAGCAGATATAAAACAAAAAGGGCTGAGGGCTGTCTTGGGGAAAAATGTTCTGTCCTAGAGATTTTTTCTTCTCTTTCTCTCTCTTTCTTTCCTTATTTCTTCTTTTTTCTCATCTCTCCCTGTCTATAGTCTCAGAACAGTGAGCAGCAACGAATGAGTAGTTGCTGGATGTTTTATTGGTCTGTGAAGTTCTTTTTACATTTGCTTCATTTTTTGGCAAACACTTGTTTCTTGAGTTCATGTAGTTAACTGCACTACAACGATCTCTAAATGGAAACGTGCTTCTTTCCGTCTTGCATTGGTGTAAAAAGGAGAGAAAGAAACCCCAGACCTGCTTATCTTTTCTCAAAAATAAACACAAGAAGCAACTATGTGCATTTGCTACTTTCTCTTGCTTCAGCTCCAAGGCTCAGCTGTGCACTTGAACAGCTGGTAGAGACGGAAGGAGCGGGAGGGATGGCCATCCACCACTAATCAGTGCCTTAGATGCAGATGTTTGATGTTGTGGCTCTGAGTATTTCCCCTGTTGCTCTGTTTCTAGAGAGATTTGAAAAATTAATGTAAGGTATTGCTCACTAACTACACAAGCTTTCAAGTATATTGAATTTTCAGGAGTTTTGTGGGTTTTCAGAAGCAGGAACCTCATATTAAACTTCTAAGTGATGAGTAAGAGCCTTTCAGTGTATTCAGCAGTTAACATAGAGAGTCAGCTGAAATCAGTGGGAACAGCTAGGTCCTCAGCAGTTTGGTAAATGAGGGCCATTACTTAAGGTAGGCTAGAATTGTATTTAGAAGTGAGCCTGAGGGAAATCTGTTTCCCTTCCTTTTAATAATCCCTGTTCATGTATAGAGAAATGCAACCCCGGTTCTAAAGAGAAGGGGAGGTGTAAGTGAGTGCAAAAAGTTTCCCAAAGTAATTTTATTTTTTCCTTCTTTTTTGATTAGGGCTTTAAAGTCTTCCTGTATCTGAAAAGGGTGGAGGATAGCATGTCTTTAATTATTCACTAGTAAGCAGTATGTTAAAATAGCTGGATCTCTGCCCTTCATCTCCTGCACTATCTCTGGTAAATGATTTGTGGTAAGGGCCTGTTTCTTCCTGTAGGTTCCACCAGAAACCTGTAGCGAAAGGTCTTCTCAAGAGTATGCAGGGTACCCTCCAAGAGGTACCAAATTTCTGTCACATACCTCTGAGTGTTCATATCAACTAATTTAGATTCTCAGATAAATAAATGGCAGCTTTAGGCTGTGTAGAGCATTAAGGGCAGGTGCTTCCTGACAAGTGCCTCTCCCTCTGGAAACTGTATCCTCTTTCCAGACAACTGGAAAAGCAGCTCAGAAGCCCTGGTGTGAGGAGGCAAAAGGTAAGACTTGCAATCGGAGTCATTCAGGGCGTTCACCTGTACAGACATCACCTATTTTGTGTGGTTTGAGATGAAGCATATTCTGTAACTCACATCATGATACTAAGCATCTACTTGGATCTCTGGATATTGTGGTGCTGTGTGCCTGGAAAAGGAACTGGAAGGATACTGGAAATTGGATATGTTATGCATCTGCTGCTGCTCAGGTGAGCCCCATTCAACACAGAATGAACTTTGCATTTAATGAAGAGAATTTAGGCATAGGAACAGTCCCATCTTTGTTAGCACAGTGATATCCACCATCTTAATTTAAAGCATTTACTTAAATACTGTGCTAGGTTAGGACTATACATCATTGATGTTACAAGGGTTTTGAAGAGGTGGTAACACTGGTCTCTGAAATCTTTGGGAAGCTATTTTGTTAATGGACATTTTAAGTACCTTTAGAAAACATCAGAGTAGGAGAGCAGCTATCTACAAACCTGGTGCTGGGAAGGAAATAAAATAGGAGCGGATCAATACAGCCTAGGTTTGTTTCCTCCCACACCTGCTTTATCTGAGATTATCAAAGCCAAGAGCAATAATAGCTCTTCAGTTACTGTCACTAGGCAAAGACTAGCGGATAGGTTCCAGCTGTTTGGCCTCAGATTTCACTGTCTCTGCTGGAATAAAGCAGTGATCTAAAACCCCGAGACAAGACAGAAGGGCTTTTCAACTGTCAGAGACAGGTTGGCACAAAATAAAATATTGTGGACCTCCTCACTGAGAAAACAGTAGCCAAAACTACAGAGTGGCTGCTACAAGATGGAGTGGGAAGGTAATGAAATGCAGCCGGAGGTAGCTGTAGCGTAGCATATAAATTGACTTAAAACAGGGGGGAAGGATTGAAGGACTTTCCCAGAGTGAATGATTTTGTGGAGTATTGATTTGGGCAGCAGTTTATTTAAACATTAAAACTCTGAATGAAGCAAGTTACCCTGAAGAAAAATGTGTCAGGTATAGAACTTGTTACAGCTAACTGGTTAGCCTCTGAGGACTTTGTAGACTGTCCAGATATATTTATTATAGAAAATATTTTCTTGAGGAAAAAATAGACTGTTTCCCCCTCCAGAGTATACTGTGGTATTTTCTGATGTGAATGCTTGAATGTTGTGGTCTCTTGTCATTACAGTTACTGTATGCCTGTGCTCAAGAATTTTTAACAACCTCTCCCTGTTTCCCAGGGAAAGAGAATAAAAAAATAACAAGTCAAAGAAAAGACAAATTAGTGCAACAGTAAATAGCAACAGTTGTATCATTACCCAGCCAGATCTAAGCTTTTGCTTAGTGCTATCTCTGTGGAGTGCTCCACAGTGGTAGAGAAGCACTTAGAAGGACCTGCCATTCTGCAATGGAAGGGGGCTTTAGGACAAGGAATGGCAGAGCGTGTCCCTGTGTTCCTTGTGCCTCCTAGAAATCTGTGGGTAAAAAAACCCTCAGGCTTCTAGGTTTACTGCCAAACAAGGTCTGTAAACTAAAAGTTAGGCTGTTAGTAATGGGAGAGGCTATGGAGAATACTTACTCTGTACTTCAGGACCAAAAACCTCAGTCCTCTACAGAACAAAAGGCAGGGCTGTAGGAGAAAGAAGAGAAACAGGCTCTCTCTACACTGGTGACTTGTCAAGGGTAAGTCAGGCTTTTCCGTAGGTTACAGGTGGTTTCAGAGTTTCCCTGGGTGCTCTGCTGCTGCTTGGAGCATTGATTGTAGCTCCTGTCTGTGTTGTCCCTGTTCTGATACCAACAGACCAACCTGCCTCCCATCAAATGGGATACAGCTTGAAGTTGCCTGTGTGTGCATGTACAAGAGGGGAACGGTTAGGTAAATGATTTGAAGCATCAAACTCAAATTTCTGACACCTAAAATCCTGAAATATTTCTACTCTTTTCTTGGCTGTGTGAGCTCTGTGGGGGCTAATGAGCTCATGTAGTCAGCTATAACTGGCATGAAATTGCCAGTCCCCCGGGTTTTGCAGTTAAGGCTCAAATAATTCCTCGTGTCCATTTCTGTGATTACCCTACAATTCTTTTTTTCTCCTCCTTTCTCTGTGTTCACCTTCACCTTCCGTGTTTCCATCTTAGCAACGTTATCCCTCTTTGTCACACACCAGCAGGTTCACTGCCAGGTGCTAGGGAAGGGCAGTGTTACTGCCCCTCAGGACCCTCTGCTGGCAGCCCCACCACAGCCTGCTGGCACATCCAACGGGCAGAGGCAGATTCCTCAAGTACAGCTCAGCTCTCTGCAGCTCCACTTCAAGAAGCAGTTCTTATGTGGAATGTGATGGCTGTTTTCATGCAGAAATTGGCTCTGAAGCTCTAGATAGTGTTTGAAACTATGTCTTTTAAAACTGTCTCTCTGCCTTCTCTCTCATAAGCTTTAGTCTAGCGCTTTCCAGATACCCCTGGAGGATACTCAGGCAGCGTTCAGAGCCAGGGCTCTGGCACTGAATGTCATGCTGCGTGAAAGCAGAAAGTTAAGGTTTGTGTCCTGAACTGGAAGGAGACATTTATTGGTGTGTAATGCTTCATTCATAGTAGAAGCCAAATATTCAGATAGCTCCTTCTGGTCATATCTTCTCGGCACCACTTGCAAATAGGCCCATGTCACTCACATCTAGAACCTGAGACTGGTTCAGTTGGTCCAGGAAAGTGCTTACAAGTTGCAGCCCTTCACAACACTTGAGTTCTTGTTTGCATTTTTTCAAATGTTTTGCATATATTTTGTCTCTTGCTTTTAAGAGACCTACAGAATGAGTAACGGTCAGCAGTTTATTGCACAGAGGGAATAGGAGCAGCAAATGGGTGATTAGCACTACAACACCTGCAGTTTGCGTGAGTCGAGTGGACAAAAATGTGTGGTTAGCATACAGATTAGAAGTGCTTGATACTAAAGGTTGCTATTTTGGAGCTATAGCTAGTCTGGGTTAGTTTGCTCCCAGGCAATGCTCCTAATGTGGTGTCCAGTTTGTGTGGTTCTTTTCCCCTAGTTGGCAGCAACACTACCCCCCCCCCAAATCGCACCATTTGGGATTTCAGAGGATTACATTTCTTTTTTGTGTCCTTGTCTAAGTTGGTACCAGGTCTGGGTATGTGTTGCTGTTGGTGTAGCAGCTCAAGAGTTCAGCTACATGAGCACATGGCTCACTATGTTAAACCAGACTTAAGTATGCCCCTCGTTGCTAAATAAATGTAATACATCAATGATTTCTGCCTGTTCCTGAAGCAACTACGGTAACGCCAACAAATCTGGTATCGAGGTTAATTTTGAAGAAAGGAACTTAAGCAGGAGGGTGCATTAGCATCCTCTGTGTGACCTGTACTGAGGGCCATATCAGCACGATGAAGGCATTGCAGGGTTTGTGGTCCCTGATCCGTTTGCACAGTTTTGGTTGGCCTGAGTGGTTTTTCTCTCTCATAATGTTAGAAAGCGTCAACTTTTGTACTAATCGTGATCTCTCATCATAATAGTGTGCTTAACGTGAACTGTATTCTGATCTATCTCAGTAAATAATGCTTTTCTGGGAAGGCAGGGGACACCAAAGAAGAACAATTAAAACATCTCTGCCGTGTGTTCCACCTTAAATTTCTGGTAGACAGTCTACTGCAATTCCACATCCCCAGAGGTTTTGTAGTTTAAATATTTAAACAATAAAAATTACTAAAGCTCTAAGAATGATGTCTCATGATATTCAGTGACCTGAAGATAAGCTGTATCAGCCCTCAAGAAGGTAAAGAAAAGACTTGCATGTAGAAGATGAAGAAATATAGTCTTACTAAAGCTCTGTAACTGAAAGCACTCTTAAGCTTCTCTTATGCTAGCATATGTTATCTGACAGGCCAATGCTGGAAAATGCCTGTTGTCTTAACTAATTAAGATACATTTTTGACAGGGTGGATATCATATCATCTAAGCAAGTTGTACACAAGCTAATAATTTAATTTTTCCAAGCAAAGCTAACCACACTGTGCAAGAAAGACCTGTCACAGGAAAATGTCAATGTAGCCAAGCAACTGAAAGTCAGTTGGAATATGTTTTGAGGCAGACATCTCAAAACTAGCTTGTATGTCCAGGAGAATATAGTCTGTTTGTACATCTTTGCAAATCACAAAACTCATTGATGCTGTTCTCTTTAGGATGCCTGTGCTCAAGAAATACCATGTAATACCGTGTATACCATGGTAATTTTTTTAACCTAAAAGCACTTACCATTGTATTCTCTTGCAGCTAGAGCTCTTCACGTTTGCAGTTTAAACAAAGAAAAGGAAAATTATGTTATAAAACATCCTGTGTGTTTTAGGCATGTACATTTCAGTGGCAAAGTGGGTTAATTGGTATTTGTGGGACACATTACTTGTAAAGGATGATTTGAAATAACATGTTGGCTTTAATGCAGACAGAACTCTGGTGCTGTCTGTGGAGATTGGCACTGCTGGGTGATCCTCCCTGTACAGGGCTGGCCCCATGGCTGGCAACACCGAGGTACCTTTGTCAGGACTGTCTCCTTTATGGTCTTAGACAGGAATCTTAATGTTGTATAGTGAAGCAGACTACATTTATTCCTAGGATATTAGAGGACCTGGAGATTGTAATTGTGCTCCCACAGCCTAATGTGAATGGGAAGAAACAGCAGGGACTGGGCATCTTCCACTTGAAATTCATGTATGATGTGAATTTTACACCTCTTCTTACAGAGAAATAAGTGAGAAGTGCCCCAGCATGCTCTGCCATCTCTGGAGAGTGCTTAAGGTGATTGAAAAGTTAGTTGTGTATGCTTTGCACAGTTTTGCTGATGGATTAGCACCATGGAGCCTTGGTAGAAGGGTTGCTCCCTAGGCAGTGTTTATTGTTTATTTTTTATTTCATTTTTATTAAAACAAAACCAAAACCCAAACCATAACAAAGCACTTTTGCCGGGAGTGCAAAAGCGTTACAGCAAATAGTTCCTAAAGCAGTTAGGACCAGCAGCTCTCATTCTGCTGGTGTTACAAGAAGGCATACCATGCATGGAAAACAGCCCGCTCTGGTAGTGCTCCAGCAGCCTGTCCATTAAACCCTGCAGATAAGTTGCCAGAGAGTATTTTATTCTTCTGCTGTTCTTTGGAAATGGCTAGTTCAGCTGCCCCGTTTCAAGGGAATGGATTTACTTCATTGAAACATTTTTCTGTTGAAATATAATGGCAGATTGAGTCATGTAGTATGATAATGTAAGTTTGCCATATCATAACTTTCAAAATTACTTATTTTCAATCCACATCTTATTATCATTTTGAAAACTAGTTACTCACCTGCTCTGTTAAGAGGGAAGGTACGGTCTGACAGCCCTTGGAAAGCAGGAGAAACCAACTGCCAGTTTCAGAGGTTCTAGCATTCCTCTGCGTTAATACTCGGTGCATTTGAATCCTAGATGAGAACCTAGTTTGAGCTGTGTTTGGTGCTGAGAGTCATCTTGCCCCCACAGCCCCATTCCCCTGTGCCCCAGTTAGCATCGCCCCAGTGCTGTGTGGTTAGGTGCTATTCAGTCAGGCCCATATGTAGCAAGAGTCCCAGATGGCTTCCTGCAGCCAAGTTTATGTGGGTTTTTTTCCTTTTTTTTTTTTTTTCCTGTGTCTCTTCAGTGAAGCTGAAATCTTCTCTCCAGTTACACCTGTTTTTTAACCCTTCCTTCATCAAAAAAGTAGCCAGATGGTGATTTACATTTCCCAGGGGAATGAAAGCAGTGAAGGCTAACACTGGAGCTGCTTGGTTCTCCCTGTGGATCCCTCCTCAGACCATGCAGAGCACATCTCTGGGAACCTAACCCCGCTGCAGACAGGCATTTCTTTAAGTTTTGTGGGTTACTAACCCAGGTTTCAATGACCTAGACTTTCTGAAGTAGAACAACTGGTGGTATCACTCTTCATGGCTTGGTCCCACAAGAACCTGTGCTGCTTTGCACAATAAAACCCATCATATGTTTAATTCTATAAAAAGGGTTTGCCTTAAACAATGGTGTGAATGTCGTTGAAATAGAAATGTTATTAGATTTTTATGTGTGAAAGTGGAAAAAAAGCCGCCTTTATGTATTACCAGTTTGTTACATGAAATGTCATTTGTGTGGTCCGTGCCACATCGGCAGCAATATGCAGCTGTGCAAATGGACACGTTATTTGGCTTTTGTCAGGTTGCATCAGTCAAAACAAATGCTGCCTTCTGTTCCTCAGCTGCTTTGCCCACGCCTGTGCCCTCCTGGTTTCCTTTGCTCAGTGGAATCCCTTTTTTGCTCTCATTCTGTCTACTACAAATGGTTAGGAGTGGGAGTCAGCAGAAACTGTTTGCTTTTCCTTCCAAGTGAGGAGGGCAGCAGGCAGAGCATGGCAGTCAGGCTCTCCAGCCCTTCACTGGGGCACAGGGGGCTGCTCAGTAAGCTGGGAAAGCTGGGTTAATGTTAGGAAACACTTGGGTTCAGATTGTTTCTCTCCTCCAAACCTAAACACATCTGATAGGCAAGGAGACAGCAGCGGGAGATAAGGGCAGAGGAGGCAGTAAAGGGCATGGGGTATTTCTGGTCCCGAGAGAAGAGGGTCAGTGCCTTTGGCCAGTAGCCTGTAGTAGACTGCAGCCTGAGGCAGGGGTGGAAGACAGCTCAGGAATCACTTTTATTGGTTTGGACAGGTTCCTATCCACCTCATGAAACAATCTGAACCTTCTATCTTATCTCTTAATTCCACACCATGTATCAAGAAACCACATCAGACTGAATTTTTTGAGTTGTCATTGGAAGACACAGGGAAGCAATGTGGGAAGTAATTCACCCAACATACACTTTTTTTGGACACTACTTTTCCAGCTGCAGTCTAGGATTTCTGCTAATGCTTCTCTTCCTACTCATGGGGTGAAGAGGAGAATCTGTTAGCAAGGGTTTAGGTTGTGGCTGGCTGAGCCTCGTGGAGACCTGCAGAGCACAGTGCCTGTACTGTTTGGCCCTTTGGCTGCATTAGAGCTGCTTTCAGAGGCTGCCGTCAAAACGCTGAAGGAAATGAAAGGAAATTTGAAATGATCAGCAACCTCTCTGTTTTGAACTACTGTACTTCTGTTTATGTGGCACTATCCCAGTCTTGCTCCTTTGTGAAGCAAGCATAAGAAAATCAATAGGCTTTATAAAACCAGTACTAGTGTGGCAATGACAAGTTTTAGAGCATGATCAGGAACTGAGTGGTTTCAGGCCTCCAGTTTTGGCTCATCTATTGACTCCAGAGTTGTATCTGCAGAGGAATGGAGCTATTTCTGGTGGGTTTAGTCCAGTTACACTGGGCTGCACTGCAGCTATGGATGATGTGACCTGAATGGGAGTATTATGGGAATTGTTTTAATGCCCCGTTCTGCTCTTTTATTTTGCTTAGTTTAAGTTCCTTAGAACATTTTGCCATTCAACAAAAGACCGATTTATAACGGCTTTTTTTTTTACAGTTTCTTTTTTCGGTCTGCTTAATTTTTGCACAGACTCTTTTATTCTCCCCAATCCCATCTGAAATCCCCCAAGGTCACGGTTGGCTACCTGAGTAAAACACTCTTCCCTTTCGGGATCTCATAGCCTCTTGATTCAAAATTTCATTCTTACAAAAAAAAATTTTTAAAACATGGTGGTTAAAATATCATGGATAATGAAGTGAAGTGATGAAACTGTCCCCTAAGAGAAAACACACTTCAATTTGTAAAATATTCCCTGCAGATGTCTTAGAAAATGTTCCCTCTCCTCCTGCAATTCCCACCAGCAGTATGATATGCTTTGCATTGTAGATATTTTTCCAAAGTGTCAGGCATAAGGACTCCTTAGAAACACCATTCTTTCTCATTTGCATTCTGTGAAGTTTAACCCGGGGGATTTTTTCTGGGGGCATTCACAGGCAGAGGCGAGGATGGATACAGACCTGTATTCTGTGCTATGCTGTGTTACACACTCACAGGGAGTCCTTTTTTCTAAGCAGCCTCTTCAGATAAATTGGGTAAATCTCTGGCAAGTAAATAGAAAGGTACTCACTTAGGGCTTTTTAACCTGGACATGGGGATTTTGCCTCACCTGTGCAAGTAATGGTTCATCCAGGGTGTCCTTGCAGGGGCTTGGCTTTAGGTTTGGGTGCACCAGAGTGCCTGACACTCTGGATGTATTTACTACAAATGCTTTGAGAGCAGCACATGAGATACAGTGGCCTGAAATCTAACACTTCCCCAAATCTATAATTAATGTGAGCTTGGTGAATTTCCAAAACTGAGATATTTAGTCAAAAGCAAAATGTGCTCTGGCCACTCCTGAACCAGGAACTTTGAAACTGGGTAATTCTGTGAAGCTGCCTGTTTCATTGAGATGCTCTTTATCCAGTCTATGGATTTAACTCAGGGCCTAGTTTTGATGCTGAGAGTCATGCTGAATTGATTCTGGCTTGCCTTTATCAAAAAAAAAAAGACCTGTCCTGACAAACATGTGGCACAACAAACTGTTTGAAAGCTGCCACAGTCTTTGTAGCTGTAAGTGCTTAAAGAAGGAATTGTAGGACTGACTTGAGCCCTATAAGCTGCCAAAATAATGTCTTTGCTCTGGACTTTCTCATGTCAAAATGGCATGATGCACTGCACTGAGAAGGCTATGTTGGTTGGATTTAAGTTCATTCTTTATTTTGATATTCAATTTACTTTAACTGCTTGTTTGACATTTTCCCTACCAGCTGTGGGATAATTACCTATGAGGGTGTAAATCAGATGTTTATAAACTTATAAACTAGTGAGACTGCTCTTTCTCTCCCTTCTCCTCCAGTATGGCCTGATCCTGGTAGATGTTGAGGGTTTGGTTGTGGGGTTAGGTTTTTTTTCCAAATTACTCGAGGGCCAGTAGTCATGATGCCTGTCATGTCAAACACCATCTGTGGTTCTGGCTTAGCTGTGCTATGTTCCAGAATGCACAAGGCATGAGCAATAGTTCAGATTGTGATAATGTGATGCTCTTTCATTGTGCTGTATGTATAAGACAGGTTTCCTTATGGACTTTTTTGAAAAGCAGTGTCCTGAATAAACGGAGCCACAGCTATCAGTTTAACAAGATTAGAGGTAAATACTTTGCATACTTACTTAATTACAGATCATGAGCCGGTGAAAATCCCCACACTGCATGGTTTATTAGCAAGCAAATGACAACTGAGTGAATAATTCCAACTGAATGAATATATTTTATTGAAGATAGTGGTAAGATGGAGTGAATGAACTTAAAAAGCCATGCTGGCTCTGTCCACTCTCTTGAGAAACATTTTCAAGACTACCTAAAGTTGTACAAAGCAATGCCTTAAAATCAAAGGGTTGGGTTTCTGCAGATGTTGCTTTGTTTCTGCAACTTCCACAGGCCCACATCTGCCATAACCCTCAGTTAATGGTCTGGAGGCTCCTGTTGGCCAGAGCACAAGCTATCAACTATTCATTTAATCTCCTAGGAAATAAGATATAGAGATTAAAGATAAACCTAGGCGTCATTCAGTCCTGATAAGAACATGAGGTATCTTGCAGGAAGAGGTCCTGCACAAATAAATGAAAAATGCTTAAAATAAAAGTTACATAGAACCCCTTCCAAAACTCTGTAATCCTGATGTTTGAGAGCAGGGTCCACTCTATCTTCTTGGTGTGCAGAGATAGACAGAAAATAACCAGGACCAGAGCAAATTTTTCTTTCCCAGGAGCAGTATCCAGTGCTGCAAGTGAAAGACTTGAATTTTGTCTTTATGGCTGACAACTAATGTAAGAAATGTCAGAGATACTAGAGGTTCAGCTCAGAGGAAAGATGACCTACCCATCTCTTCAATTAAACCTATTGTTGGTTAGTGTCTTATTATACCTACCTATTATCCAAGCTATACTTCCATGTATTTATGCCTGTCTATTCTCTGATTGATCTGTAATCTATCAGCATGTATTATGTAGACATGCACATGGTATGCCTTGGTGTACATTAGCCTGGGGTAGTCACTGTTCCACAACTGTGGCTCACATCTCTCTTGCTGAAGACCTGTGTGGAGGATTTTTGTCTATTTGGGGACTACACTGGGAATTTGAGCTGCGTTGACCGAGCACATAGAAATGCCACGCACAATCTGAGTGAGTGCTGATTATGAAGTGTGCATAACAGTAGAGGGATGCGTGTTCCCTGCTAGAGATTAGGTAGGGAGAGTAGCTAATACTAGCTAAGAATCATGTTCTACCTTTCCTCTACCTTTTCTACCACCACCTGATGAGTCCTATGTGATCTCAGTCATATGATGGAGGCTGCTGCAGCCTCCTTTTGGAGGCCTTCATCCATGCCTCCTTTTTCACTTACCTGAACGCACAGCTTGGCTTACTTTTTTTCTCAGTTTGGCTCAGTCACTGCCCAGCACAACCTTGTGCTATAACAATGTCTTATCCACCAGGACTGGTCACAGCTATTCCTCCCTCTCATTCTAGGCAGAAGTCTGTTACGGCAAACATTTTGGGGAGAATTGTGTCTTTCATATCTGGGCTTGTCAAGAACCTTCTCTCCTCTGGTGTCCTCCCTCCTTCCCTTCTTATGTCTCCTGAGACAAAGGGCCATAGGGAGATGAAATTTCTTGCAGGCTTACCCTAACCTGAGTTTGGAGACCCATACCATTGAGTATATACCATCTCTTCTTAAAAACTTGGTGTCCTAGATATAGCTATGTGTATAATAACAATATGTACGTATCTGTTGCAGAGAGAGTTAGGATCCCTAAGTCCAGCTCAACTGCATGAACAAGATACTGATTTTTATTTATAGCCTTGGCTATATGTGGGTGCATGTCTAATTCTAGCTCACCACAAACAAAATAGAAGTTTTTATTTATAGATAAGTGTACAGCATGTTAATATCTACAGGATCTCTGAATTGTTCTTCACCAAGACTGACAGGTGACAGACAGCTCTGACCAGCATGACAAGGTGCTTTTGGATAGATGCCCCAATATTTAAGACTAACAGCCAAACTCTCCACTTTTTTACATAGATTATAATGTCAGATGATCAGGATCTAAGTAATTTACAAAAAAGAAAACCAGTAGTGCTTTACTTGAAACTTTCCTCTTCAGGCTAATAAACTCTGGATTATGAACCCCATAGCTTGGAGCTTGTCTTGCCTATTTTAAAAACTAATTGGATCTGAATACAAAAAGCAAACAATCATCACTGAAGGAAAGAATGAAAGATTATTTGAAACCCTGCTTGTTTACAGTAGTTTACTGTCTAACTTGGTTTGGGGAGTTACAAACAGAAGTTGTGCCTAGCGGTCCCTTCTGTGACGATACTCTGGGTGGGTGCCGTTAGAGAAGGGAGAGGCCTGGTCCTGAAGGAGGGATTTTTAGAGCCATTTCTATCTACCTGGTCATATTTGTACTGCTGTGGAAATCACTGGGTAGGCTGACAGTAGCTTTTCCATCTCTATTTCTCTATTCTGTGCTCTGTTTCTTTGGGGAACCCTCAGTTTTTCACCTGACTGCAAACAGAGATACAAGCTGAAGAAAACCAGTGACCAAGGACTGGCTGCTCTGGAAGACAAGAGCAATACTTCTGAGCCCAGAGTGCAAATCCACCTTCTGTGGGCAGTCAGGGTCTTTGAGTGTCAGATGGCAAAAAAGTGGTTTTGAGGGTTGTTTATACTGGCCAGTACATCAGGACCAGTAACGATCTTATTTGTCTGGCAGTTGGTCCTGGGTTGCAGTGTTCAGCTGGGGTTCTTTGGTGCTGTACCAGCTGCAGAGGAGGAAAGTAATGCCCCTGCTCTCCAGAAGCTGTAAGCAAATGTAAGGCAAAACTCTACAGGTGGTAGAAGACAGGGTAACAAGTAACTGATTCCATTTTTTCCTGCTTCCTGAACTAGCAGATTTGTAAACAGCTGGAGATCCTGATTTGATTTCTAGCTGCACCCATAGGAAGATCAAAGCCATATTTCTGAAGTTTGATTTATGAATTAACAATATGCTGAAAATAACAAGCTTTGTTTTTAGGCTTAGCTCTACACCAGGGATCTGTGCACTCCCCACCCATACTTGTTCTTAAACCTAGGCTGGGGTTTGTTGGTTGAAGGCTGCTCCAGCTTTGTATCCGTGTGGGGTAGCGAGTCAGCTCTGTCAACGAGTCAGCAAAACCTACTTCCCACTTTCCCTCCAGGTCCAAGAGCAGCTCCTGGCAGAGGGTATTTCAGGCAAGCACCATTCGTCTCTTACAAGTTATACTGGTGTAAAGCAGTTCACACAAGCAGCAGTACTGAAAAATGAGTTGGATACGATGTCTGGGATTTGACGCTTCAGAGGCTTTAGGAAGCTCCTGACTCAAACCTCCACTTCATCCCCAAAGCACAACTGGAAGAGCCAATGGGCACAAAGATGCACAGGAAAATCTGTTACGTAAACACGTGGATAGGGCTTTGTGAATATGACAGCATGAAAAATGAACTTGCTGCATCTGAGCTCCTCAGATATGGTATCACGTTTAGGAAGCTGTTTTCTTTTCCATGTCTGTTGCTTGCAGACAAGGATTCTCCTCCCGGCTTCCAGCATGGGTCAGCTTGCCATTGTGGTGGTGTTAGAAGGAGAAACAAACAAGCACAGCTTGGGGAGAGGATCACGGCCAGCCAGAGCCAACAAAACTTGCTTCAGAGCTTTTCCCTGTGCATTATTAAGGCCGGCAAAGTAGACTGTAAATAAGAGGCCAGATTTCCAGCAGATTACCAGTGCCATTTACTTGGAAGTCAGCATAGTGGCAGATGAAACCTGGCAGATGTGACTGCAGCAGTTGAGGCCATCCCTGCCAAACCACCAATGCTGCCTCTGCTCTAAGGCGCTGCTCCTGTTATTCCAGGTGGCACAGTAAAACATTTGCCTGTCCCTCAGCCATCCCTGCTCATGCCAGGCTTCTTAGTGAGTCCCACCCTTTGGATTAAATAAAAATCAAAAGCTTCCTCGCCTTCAACCCAGATAGTTTCAGATATTCAGTTTCCACACACAGCTGTACTGTAAAAATGTGAGGGTAGAGATCTGTAGGACTGGGGTGGGAACGAACAGGCAGGCAGAAGTGAGGGGGAGACCAGGCTGAGGCGAATTTCAGCACCCATCATTGCCATTAAAGAAAAAGTTTTGTATAACTGGAAGATTTAGACTGCCCAGAGGAAGCTTATGAGCCTTCAGTTGCCCTTGCAATAGGACAGCCATCTAGGCTGGGGAAAGGGGAGAGGGACACAGCAGGGGACACTGGTACCAGCTAAAACCACCACACCTTGTGTCTTGGAGCCCTTCACGTGAGCTGTGTGTGCCCAACACCTTTCAGTTAACCAGCCTATTTCTCTGCCAGTGAACGCTAGCCACTTAGTTGGAAAATTGTATCCCAGCTTTTTACCAGGATGATGATCAGCTGTTTGAAAACGGGGAGTCAGACCTGGGAGCAGCACCTGAGACTGGGTTTGTTCCATGCAGTTGTAAAGCATTCTTACATTCTGATTTTGGGGGGGGGAGGAGGGGGGGGAGAGAGAGGCAAAAAGAAGGAAGCAGCTGGCAATTGTGCAGTGAAGAGAATGGGGGGACCTTGAGACAATGGTTTCTTTCATTTTTCTCCTGTAACTCTTGTGTAAAGTGAGCCCTCGTAGTGGGACTGCTACAGCCCGTTGTTGGGCCATGCTGTGCTGCTGCCACGTTGGTTTGTATTCAGCCTCCTGCCTCCTGAAAAACACAAACAATAGGAAAAATACATTGTGCATGGCGGTGCTCGGGTATACCTCTTGGCAAACAACTCCACTGAGTCTAGCTTGAATTTTAAAGTGCAACTATTAATTACATGCCATTGTGCTAAACATTGATGAATTTCTTTGTGGTAGAAAATATGTGCACATTTCTTCTAGGCATTAAAGCCTTTTCTCTCTGGTGATGATAATTAAAAAACAAGGACAATATGACTGGCAGAACGGAGTGTTTTTTCTCTTTTTCTAAGAAGACATAATTTATAAATTAAAAGCACTATGTCTCAGCCAAGAACAAGCTGAAGGGTGGTCTTCTGAACTATGGCATGAATGTCATCAATGAAAAGGAAAGATAGAAGATGAAAAGCATGTTCTTTTCCAGTTAGAGTGAGCAGTTTGCGAGTATATTCAAATTGCACAGAGACGAGTTTGTAATTCTTCTTCACTCACAGGGACAACCGGTCAAGAAAAGACTAGCTCCCTGAAACCAGCCTTCTTGGGAATGTTCTCGAGTCACTGGCTTTTCTGAAGAGCAGAGGAGGGAACACCCTGGAGTCAGGACTGCCTGTGCTCCTCTGGGAAGGCCTGGCCTCTACAAACAAAATCCAACAAAAAGGGGTGTGCGTGATGGACCTGGTAAGAAGTACCAATAAGTAAATAAGTTCTTTTGATAAATGGAATGGAGTTTTACTATATACATGAATAACAATCTGAAATAACATCTAAGAGGTGGTTTTCATTATTGCTGTGGACTGGGCCCATATGTGCACTGCACGTACTGTTTCTATAACAAACATCCAAAGTGGGATGCTCTTTCACCATTGATTTAAGACTAGTTTTCTTTCTCCACTAAAAAGAGTTCATCCCTCCTGTTTGCCTCTTTCAGGTCCCTTCCTTATCCCAATATTAATGAGAAGTTGATCTGAGTGAAATTTAAGCCATAAAGAAAAAGCGATTTCAACCAGTTCAGGTCCTGAGTCACGCTCCTGAGCAGCCTTTTCAACGGAACAACCGAGAAAACACAGGTGAGTGGAAGGAGAGCAGATCCACCTCTTTCAGAGGTAATCTGACCTTAGATCAATTTAAATAAATCATGAATTAATCTATTCTTAAACAGAGCCCAGTGTCTGAGAGCTGGATTCAGTTAGCTACTTCCATATTGTCAAGGTGCATACTCTAAACTGCTGGAGTTTACAGTCCTAGAAGCCTTGGGTTGGTTGGGGATTATTTTATAAATATACATTTTTTTGTGTTGCTTTTTGTTAGTTTATGATTCGACTTGTCAGTGTTGCACTCCCAGTTGCTCCAAAACTAATTTTAGGATGGGTAGCTTCAAATCCTGAGTGTACAGCTTTGCGCTTTGTTCCGTTGTGTCTTAAGTGTATGGTTTAGGTCTTTGTGTTCTGGTGTGGCCATGGAGGATGGACCCGTACCAGAAATTCTCTCCAGTTGTGGTTTTGTTCTCTTTCTAATGGCATTATGTTCTTCTGCCTTGCACATGTCAGTAGTTTAACAATCTCTTTATCTGCAAGTTAATTAGGTGTAGGGCTGGCTAAGGTTTTTCCAATTAAAAACAAAGCAAACACAATATTCTGTTTTCAGAACTATGTCCCTAAACTTCAAAAATCTCAGTGCAAAACTAGGGGTTTTCTAAGACCTTTCCCCACACACACACTTTTTTTTTGTTCTTTCCCTGTTCTCTGTCCCTTATTTCGAGAGGTTTTTTGCCTCAAAACGGGGTTGGGGAGGGGAAGGTACAGAGAGGTGGGAAATAAAACTTCTTTTTCAACTTTCCCCACACAAGTACCTGTCTTTCAATCAGTGTGGGTTAGAACAAGCTGCAAATGCATTTCTGTGGCCCCAGTATGCCTGCTCTGTGTGAGCACCTCTGCCCTCTTCTTGATATTTTTAGCCCTGCTTTTCTTTGGTATATCTCTGCTCTTCCTCTGCATTAGAGGACAACGTATCTTCCTGTGTGGTTTGCCTGTTTTCACTGCCCTTTCCTGACCCCTGCCATTTTTTCCTAGAGGCAGCAGGATGAATTTTACTGGTATTCACACTCCAGGCACGACACTGCCCTAAGTCTCTGATGACATTGGGTATCACAGGAACTGCTGCGAACTCTGCTAGCGCTTTTTGAGAGCCCTGATTATGCAGTAGGTGTCTTGCTTTGTGTCCCTATGCTGTGTTACTAAGGGGGAACTGAGTGGGAGACGAGTTAATCTCAGCTCTTGGGCCATTAGAACAGCCAGAGCCTGGATGGCAGCATGTATTGCCTGGGGCCATCCTCCCACTTGGCATCTCCAGCCTGACGGCCTCTGCTAATCCCTTCTGGGTTGACTGCATGTTGTCCCAATACAGAGGGAAAGAAGCATCATTTGCCTTTGTCTGCTATGCTGTTAGAAGCTTTCTGCTAATGGCAGCTCACGCGAGAGTAGCGTTCATGTTGCAGTTACCCTGATACAGGAAAACTGTGTGGGAAGTCATCTAAGCACTGAGTACTGGGGAACTCATTGGTGGGTGACAGACGAAAACCAGCAGCAAGGGCTTGCATTTTGTCTCCTTCCACAGGGACTGTGACAGGCAGAGTCTGCCTGACTCCTCAGTTTCATTCCCTGGAGGAGAGAGAAGAAGGGGTGGGAGCAACCAGAGCTCACTGCTTGCCTTTTTTTTTTTTTTTTCATAAAGTATGGCTGATTCCTGAAACTTCCAGAGATCTCTCGATTAAATATAGAAATATACAGCTGTCAGAAGAAAAAGGAGAACAGGATGCTGATTATGAGGAAAGTCGTGGCTTTCATGAGTAAACTACTCTCCCAGTGATGATTTTTTGTAGTTTATTTAGGTGCTCAGAGCGTGCATAGATTTAGAGTACTAGGGTCTTTTTGATGTTGGGTTTTTTTTTGCTTTGTCCTGATCTGCTAACAATAGAAGTGAAGTAGTTGGGGGCATTTGTTTATGATTTGTCAAGTGAAAACTATTGAAAGGAAGCTGCTTACTGGGTTAATGAGCTCTCTGGGTCACTCTTCCTCTGACAGAGCAGAGGAACAGACATCAGTGTGTATGGAAGACTCCTGGCAAACTGACTATGAGAGACAAAGCAACATCTGACAGAGAATATTTAAACCTGTGACTTTGCTCTGTGTATTTAGACTGGGTTTTGTTTGATTTAAAGATCTTAAGGATCAACAGCATTGTGTAAGACTGTGAGACACAGGCACTAGGGATGCGCTTGGCATGGTGCAATGACGGTGAATGGCTTGAGCAGTCTGAAGGCTTGGCTGCTGGCACAAAATAACTATTCTGTCAGCAGTGTTGGATGTTCCATGGGGCTTCTCTGCAAACTTTAGAGATAGCAAATTGTGTTCCTTTCTGCCACAATCAGAACAGTCTATGAGGAACCGAAAGCCATCAGACCTGCCAGGAATTTCCCACAGAGCTACAGCTCTGGCTTTTCCCAGGCCAAGAGCCTACAAATGCTTCTGGATGCACTCTTGTGTGGGGATATTTCATTTGCTTGTTTTTAAATAGGACAATGAATTCAAAATATGTACTTAGAGCAGGAAGCATTCTCTCCAGGACTAAGCACACAGTTGCAAAGAAAATAAATAGGAAACATAATATGTAAGTTTTCACCCGTGCTGTGGATTTCTGTTTCTACAGGGAGGTCCTGCCATTTTTGGGTGGCTATATTTCAGAAAGAAAAAGTTGGGTTTTGCTGTGAGGAAAAAGAAGGCTCTTCCACAGCAGCTGTATCATTTGGGCTTCTTATTTTAGTCTCTGAGCTGTTTCATTTTAGGGTGCTTTAATGCAAAGTTTGAACTAGAAAAAGCGACCTTGTTATGAGATACCTAGCAGATATTCAATATTCCAGCAGGACTAGCCTGGTGAAGTTTATGGCTTGAAAATTCTATTTCAAATGACACTTTGATTTTTTTTTTATTATTTTTAAGTTATATTTTTATTTAAAGAATTTCTCTTTGCAGTAAATTGACCTTTAAATAATGTGGCTAATTCTACCATCAGAAGTACTAGAAAGCAGTGCTGTTTATGTCATCCTCACATGGCTTCTAGGGTAGCTGTCTGGCACAAGGCAAAAGAGGAAAGAGAATTAAAAAGGAGACAGTTGAATGCTTAAATTTCAACTACAGAATTTAAATAGTCTCTTCTTCCTCTTTTCTAGATGCAACTTCCATTGTAGGTCTTCTATAGTTGTGTCTCATGAACCATCAATTGTCTTCAGTTTGACTGTTATTGAACTAATACTGAACTGGGGTTCATAATTTTCAGGGATATGTGAGGAAATGAGCAAGGAGAAATAAGCAAGGGTTCAGCTGGATGTGCCCCACTTAAAGAGCACACAGAAAACTGAGAAAATGCAATATAGTATCTGAATGTGTTTAGAGTTTTGAGATCCTGGTATGAGACGTCTCTGCAGTTCGAGCAATGTTTCTTAACATCAATTCGTTACCTAAAGAGGAGGTCTGGTTTTCTCTAGTTAATGGCTTATTTAAAAAAACAACCACTTCTGTATTTGAAAGACCCAGCAGGCTCCACCTGCCATACTGGCACAGCCCACTGGAGCAGCAGCCTATCACCCTAAGTAATGCTTTCATAGCTAGCGCTCAGCACATTGCTTTTCATAGCCAGCCTGTGACTTTGCGAACGGGGCAGCAGACAAGGGGTTATGTGAACTTGCGTATGTTGGAGCACAAACATGTCACAGCCAATTTTAATCCTTAAGCCTGCTTTTGTTTCGAAGGTTCTTGTTTGCTGCAGGTATCTAAATTTAGCCATATTTTTGTCAGCTAGAACTTATGTTACAGAAAAGAATGCTAGCAAATCTCAGCAATGTCACACTTTATTAGTCATGCAAGCACTTAAAAGCAAGGTTAGAAACACAAAATTCTGGAGATTTGTGGTGGCAGTTGTTTAAAAATGCCACACTGAGCTTTTTAGGATTTACCTTCTGAAACTGGACCAAGTTAGAGCATTAAATTCCATGAACAATACAGCTTTCTTAAGTTTGGAAAAAGGAATATTTAAATCCTGAAGAAAAGCTTCACTGGACATGTATGCTCCTCTTTCTTTGCAGCATTCGTTGAGTCCATCACATTCTCTTCCAGGTTCAAAGGCAGAAAATAGTATTTGCTGACAACCCGCTTTTCTCCTTGGTAGTGGCTGCGGGCTGCTTGGGTCCTGCAGATAAGCTCAAGGGACTAATGGCATCCCCTTCTAGACGTTTTTGTTCTTTCCTGCCTCTGCAGCGTGGACTGGCTCTCTCAACGTCGCCTTGCTGGAGCGGGGAGGGTGAGAGGGCAGGAGTGGCGCCGTGCCGGGGGCAGTGAGTCCCACGCCTGGCACCTCAGACGATGCTAATCATGAGGCAGTGCTGTTGTTTCCTCTGTCGAGGTCTGTTATTCAAGCAGCTGTATATAAAAATCTACCAATTGTCTGTTGCTGTGCATTTGCTGCAGTCTTCTGTATAGAAGAGGGAAGCTCCTCACACAATTATACTGACTTTTCTTTCTTTTTGAACAGGGGATTTAAAAACTAAAGGTTCTCCCAGTGTTTACACCCTGGACTTCTAATTTATTACCTTTTTTTTTTTTTTTTGGCTGCTAGAAAACTTGCTAAGAGAATACCTTTTTCTAATTATTTCTTAGTAATAACATGCACAGAAAGTTCCCGCTTCAGACCAAAAAACTGAAATATTTTAACATAATATGGAAATTACATACACTATCACTTTTAGTGATAGTGCCACTCTGTAAAAATACTCTGGGGCATCCTGCTGTTCAGTCCAGTTTCCAGGCATCCTTTGTGTCCTGTGATGCTTGGTTTGGGAGAAGAGGAGTCACAGGTACCCAAGTGGTAGCCTGTTGGCATTAGGTTTCTAACTAATGTCTGGGAGGCTCAGAACATCTCAACCTACCTCGTTTCCTGTTCACAATGACTTTCCAGCTATTTTATTATGGGACACCGTTCTGCAAAGGGAATGGCTGACCGGTTATCTAAGTAGCTCTTCAATAATGAGTTGAGCTGTCCAAGATTGGAAGGAATCAGCTTTGGGGACTAGGGTTGTGAGCAGGAGGTTCAGAGCCATCCCTGGGTAGCCGTCACTGAAGGGAAGGCCAGACAATGGAGAGCCTGGCTGGCTGGAGAGCTGGCATGCCAGCCAGAGAGGAGCAAACTATGTGGCCAAGAGAAAAAATATGTGTGGAAAGATTATGCTTAGAACTTGTTAGATGTTGTCCTTGGAAAGCTGCATTTAATTAAAGTTCTGAGTGGAGAACTTTTGGGTAAATCCCCGTTTAGCCATACTGCAGCTGGTCCAGAAATGTTTCCGAGGAAATTAAGTTCGTAGCTAAATGTCTTGACTTTGCTTATCAGTTGAGAATTGCACCTTAGTACTCTGTCTTCGGAGCATGGAGCATGGGACAATCAATGGAGCAGTTGTTGTACATCTGCTGGGAACTTCAACAGGTCTTAAAAAATTCAAGGCATCGTTACGAATGTTGTCTTCATTTTATTTACAATTGCAAAGCTATGTTGAAACAGATTCACAGATGACTCTAAACCAGAAGATATTAGAATATTTTATGCCTAAAGACTTGGTATTTTCTGTCAGTAACAATATTTGGTTTGGCATCTCATTGTGGGAGTTATGAGTTTGTTTTTTCTTTTAAATTGTGTTGGCTTTAATAGTGTCTTTGTTTCTGTAGGCTCCAAAATGCGGATTCTTTCATTAAAGACCTTCTTTCATAACACCTAGACAAGTGTATACAAGCTGTCCTGGCTCCAAATTGTATTATATTTTACTAATTTTACTGAAAACTTTTCTGCTTTTCTCTGGGCAGGGAAGATATTTTGTATCTCTAATGTGTACTAATAGCTATCTGCATCAGTGCAGTACCTCGGTCACCAAATCACATCTCTAATTGGAATTATCCATTTAGGATTATTGGTGAAAAATGGGTGAAGAATTATCCACCTTTTTTCAGCAGAACTGTATGTTCTCTCTGGTGATTAGTTGTTTTGTTTATTTCATTTCACAAAAAGATCTAATCCCAAGTTTATCAAATGACTACCAAAATTCTTAATAATAGAAGGCACCTAGCATTTAAAAAGATTAAAGGCTGCAGAAATAGGTGTCTCTAGAGGTCTGGATACAGACTGTACATGGAGAATACAATGAACCCTGTAAATACAGAATGGTCACCTGGAAAAAAAGGGCATTTTGAAGCTAGTAGCATTGTTAAACTGGATTTGTGCCGAAGTATAAAGAAATAACATCAAAATTCCGCTATTTCAACTTTTTTTGCCCTTTTCCCAGCTATAGAGCTACAGCTGCTAATTTTACAAGCTGTTCTGCTTCCAGGAAAGGCAAATGCGAACCATAAACATCAATGAATTGCACTTAATATGGTTCCCAGAACAGATTTCTGAAGGCAGCACAATGTGAAGTTGTGGGTAATTGAAGCCTCGAGGCATTCTTGTCCCTTGATCTTTACCTGGTTACAGAACCTCATCTTCTGATGCCAAATCCCATTAGGATACCCCAAAATGACAGATGGCTCTGCCTAACTGCCAGTCGGCACAGATGTGATCCTTGGTTTTGGATAAACAGTAGGACTCTTTTTTTGTATGTAGTAACCTAAATTTTCCTGGCCAGAATGTAGCTGCTCTGTGGCAATAACACAGCTTTTTTTGATATAAATTAGGAGCAATATATATGTGTCTGTGTATGTACATGCAAGTCTGTACAATTTCTGTCAAGCAGAATTACAGATCTGGGCCTTGGGAAAGCTGTGCTGACATAAGACAAGGTGTGAATTTTTCACCACTCACTTTTCTAGCGGAACTCTTCCCGTGGAGCTTTCTAACCACCGAGTTCTGCTTCAGTTAAGCTGAAATGAGGGTGTCTGTGCAAGAGGTAACGGCATGACACAAGTGGCTTAAGCGCACCAGCACAACCGAGGATACTTGCCTCTACATATTAGCCCATGGGGTAATTTAAAAATATGTATATATTATTCAGGTAGTATTGGCAAATGTTTTATTAAACATCATAAGTATAAATGCATCTTCACAAAACAACTTGAGTAGACCATTTAGCCTCCCTATTATACAGTTGGTAAGCAATAAATATTAATACAAAGCCATAATTTCCAGAGGATGTGGTATCTCACTGTTAAATGTTTTCTTCCTGACTTCTATTCTTGCTATTAGTGACTCCTCTCGCTGAGAGCAGCAAAACTGTATAGTCTAGAGGGATCACAGCACAGAGAGAAAGGCATCCTTAGCAAGCGAAAGGAGTTCCTGCAGGTGTGGGTGCAGGAGTGGTTTGTGGTGTTTATGTACTTCTCCAGTTACTCATTCAGGTCTTGAATGGGTTCTGGATCGGGGTCCTTACATGCAATTGTGTTTGCTCGTTGGAGACATAACTCACCACATCTGCATACCTAGATACAACTTCGTGGTACGCGTTCCCAAATTGACTGCTGAACCTGGCATCCTCGAGCTCTCCGTTCTGAGCCTGAGACACATCTGTTCAACTTTCAGAAGTGTGGAGCAACCTTGACCCCTCACTCCAGCTTCTCTGTTTGTCTCCACCTGAGCAAGAAATCAAAGAACTCAGATGTTGCTGAAAATTTAGACACTGTGGTGCAAATTCCCAGGAGAATTTTATGCCTGTATTCACTTCCTCATATGGCAGACGTTGTACCTCTAGTGTTTGGTGGAAATCTGGCTGAATATTATTTTAAAATAACCTTAAACCCTATCATTTTGCTCTCAATGTGCTGAAAACAGCAGAATGGCTAACTGGCCTGTGTGACTTCCTGCATGCACTGCTTGGGGACATGCCCTGAGCAGCAGAACTCGCTCCAGAATGACGGTGGAAAACTAAGCTGTAAGAGCAGTGACAAAAAGGCCATAGACCTAGTCAGGATGCTGTGGAAGCTGGTGAAAAATTTCAGTCTGGAAGAATTCAGTGAGGTGTTTGGTAACTCCTGGAGCCATTACCCCACGTGCCAGAGAGACTATTTTTAAAGTTTCCACCAATACAGGGGACAATTACTAATTCATAAAAGGTTTATAATCCCATTTTAGAATAACTCCCAACGCTTGTGCCGCATTCATGTAAGATAGATGAACTTTTTCTTTACTAAGAAAATCAAGTGTGGACTTCCCTCAAATTTGAGATGGAAGAAAGTAGGACAGCATCAGTAGCTGACAGGCAGCCAAAATTGTATTGGTCAACTCTGCTGAGGAATGGTGTGAACTGGGTCCTGCTCCCAAATGAGGCAGAGAAAAAAATTGAACATAGCGAATCTTGAGCTTGGTCTCTGCAAAAAAAACTAGTTATAAAAATATTTAGAAAGCCTGTTTCAAAAACAGGGTAAAATTGGGTACATTGCTGATAGTGTTTCGATTGTTGATTCGGTGAATTCTGGATATCCTCTTTCTGTCTCTCCTACTTGCCATAAATATGCAGATTTCATGGACAAGGTGTGTGAAATACCCTCTGGAGAGGGTAAGTGGAGCAGATGCAAGTGTTGGATTCAACTGACTGGGCGGAGAGACATCCATACTTCCCAGTTCCAGAACAAGATGCTTCTTGCGTTAGAGTCTTCGCATCTTTGCATGTATTGTGGTTCCTTCTTAAAACACTTCCTGGGTCATCTTGACAAGTTGTTTTCTGTTAGAGCAGCTAAAAATATTTGTAGCTGGTAATGGAGACTGTGCCTATTCTCAGCACTGAGTCACTCCTTTGCCAAGTGTTTGGGTGTCGGGCTCGCTGTACTGTGCTGCGCACGTGCTGAGCTGCTGGCTGGGGTGGGTTTCTCTGGCAGAGAGAATAGGGGACAGGCTGAGGGGAAACCAGGTTTTGGGGCATAGTGGTGAGTCAGATGGTTCCCGTGTCTGTCTTGAGCATGGAGGGATTTGCCCCAGTTGGGACACGTGCGCCTCCACAGCCTTTGGCAGTCTCCTGCAGAGAAGACGAGGTGCTTCTGCTGAAGAACATAAGGGGATTTCATCTGCCCTGTGCTGGCCTCGGCTCACCCTGTGGAGTCAGCAGGCAGGAGGTCACGTCAGCTGTAGCAGAGGAAGGACAGGTAGGACTTGGCCATCCAAAGCTGAGTTACATGGAGGTACAGAGGGATTAGGATGAGGCTGAAGAAAAAAAGATCGCAATACCCATCACACTCAAGTCCCTCATTGCAATCTGAGACAAGAAATTCCTTAATGGTTTTGTGATTTGTTTCACTGGGCTCAGCTGTCTTGGCTAGCTATAGGACCAGTATCAATTAAGATAACAGCAAGGGAAAGTGGTCACAATTTGACTATTCTTGCATTGCCACCATGCTTTTCGTGTACGGCTCTGGTTGCCCTCTTGGGGCTGGGAGGGCTGGGGCCAGGTGGGGCAGCCTCTGGAGAACATGGGTTCTGCTGGCAAGTGGGTTCCACCAGTCCCTGAAGGGCAGTGGCTGTAACACTTGGGCAATCAGAGAGATACCCCGTGTGAAGGGGGCGTTAACGCCACAAAACGCAGCAACCTCCTCTTACTCCAATAAAAACATGGCATTTCGAAGAATTCCTTTCCTCCTTTTCAGGTTATACCTTTACCATGAGAAATACTCACCTATTGCAATGGTTATTTACGGCTTCCCTAATTTTTTAGCAACTTCTTGCTTTGACATATTCAGCTAAATGAACGGGGGGAAACTTGCATTTGTTTACTTGTTCTTTTCGAGATAAAACACCTCTGTGCCTCAGCCTTTGAAATACTGTGAATGATGGTTTTTGAAAGTGAATTTAGAAAAGATTCTGAATTAAATATTTATGTTTAAGCTTTTACAAGGCAATCTGAATAAGCCTTTTGGGTTTTTTCCACAGCAGACTTAATTGTGCTTAGCAATATATGAGCCTTTGATTCCCCAGCTACAAAAGCCTTCTGTTGTTTTTTGTGGAAAGTCAAGGCCCTCCATAATCTCAGTGTGAAGGTGTTGAGCTAGGAGGAAACTACTAGGGTTTTGCCCACCACCAATTCCACCCCTGAAATGTTACAGTGTCCAGAGAGTGGAAGCCTGCATGGCTGTAGTCTCTGGTGGATCAGAATAGGTTAAATGCACAATACTTTCACCAGTTATCCTCTGCAGTTTAGAAAGCCAGCACGTTATGGTATTGGCTGTTCCAGTCTTCTTGGTGCAGCAGAGAAATGGCTCTGTGCTGGGAGACTGGGTGGAGAGGAAGGTAATAGAGGTGCAGGAGACTGTGAAAAAGACCAGAAGACAACTCGTTCTCCAGAGGGAGTGCAGAATGCTGGCGAGGAAATGCAGATCCCTCCTGACTGCAGGAAGAGAGAAATCTGCATGGTTGTGAGCTTCTCTGCCTGTCCTCAGAAAACAGAAGCATATGCTGGTTTTCAGCAACAAGGATAAGAAATGAGGGATCAGAGGCTAAAAACTGCATTCTGCTGGGAGCAAGCAAGACTCCACTAGATGTCCTTCATGTCCACATAAATGACACTGTCAGATTTTGCTGAAAGGGCTGAAAGGTGTCAGCAGGAGGTGAGGAAAGACACCTGAATCTCTGAGCACCGCAGGCTTCCTTTATACATGAAATGAATTCATGTGAGTGGCTTGCTCAGAGATATCACTTGTTTCCCCGGAGAAGTATTTTTCTTGGTTAAAACTACTCCTTAGATTGCTGAAAGCAAAACCTAACACCTTGAGGGGCTGGTTATGTATTATGGTTTTGTTTGTATGGTTTAGGTGGCTGCTGGATGGGGTTCTTTATACATACTTCAGTTTATAATAGATTATTGCTTGACTCTGGCTACCAGGAAACTGGTGGGGGTTACTAGTTCCCAAGAGACCATCTGACAGAAAGCCAGTGTTCACTCAGGTTGTGGTGAAATGAAGGAAGGATTTCACTTCCCAGTTTGGATGAGGAAGATGGCATCTGTGTCACCGAAGATGATGGTTATTACTGCTATCAATACTTGTATTATTAATATTTGTTAATGATCTCTTCTTCTGGACATAATGAGGTGGGCACATTGTGTAGACAGCTTGAGATCTCTAGCTGTGTTCACAGACCGGGGTAAGTTTTACTGAATGCAAAGTAGTAGGTGAAAAGGAATTGGATGGAATTTCTGACATAAATGTAGAATATTAGACCTTTCTTACTGGTCCTGTGGACAGGTTATGGGGTGGGTGATGGTGAGTATGCTGGTGGCATTCACTAATGCCCTGGATAGTGCTAGTGAGGAGATCATTTATGGTGCGTAGTTTATGGATGTGGTGTTGATGCATTAATACTCGGAGCGTTAGTCACAGGAGGGAGGAACTGGAACCCACAGGGCACAGTGGGGAACATACCACTAGCAAGCCAGAAAACAGTGATCTTGAGCTGCTGTCCTGGGCAGTACTGGTGCTTACACTGTCTGCTTTCCATGCAGTTGCGCTCTAGATCTAACAGAGCTGAGCTTGGAAAGAAAAGAGAAGGGCAGGGATGGGAAGGGAAGAGAAGAGAGAAAGTGGAAATTGCTGAGGAATTGATTCTCAGGCAATGCCTGCTCAGTGGAATATTATTAATGTCATATATTTAGTTTCAAAAGGTTTGCAGGTCTTTTAGAGATGCTGTGCCATTTCTAAACACTTTGCAATCTTAGTAGCACTATTGGGTTACTGAGCAACTTAGATGTTCCCCTACAGTGGGTTGTGTCACAAGCTGGTATCAATAAGCACAGCTTTTGAAAGCTGAATGTTCTTTTATGATCGATATTGACAAAATAAATGTCAACTTGCATAGAGAACATCTGCATCCTGCAGCAAGCTGGGAGATCACCAACTGTCTGGAAAAAAGCAGCATTAAGCACTGAAGGAAGAGGATGGGGGGTGTCTAACATCGTGCATCTTTATAACTGCCACGCTCAGTTAAATTGCTTTCCATCATGTTTGCATGGAAAGTATTAAATGAGCAATGCAAAACTTCTTGATTTCTGGTGTTTAATGCTGCAGAAATATGGGCACATGCTTTTACAGTTTCTCACTTGGCTATATTCTGTCTTTTTCGAATGGGGAAGGATGAAGAATTTTAGCAGCCTACATGGCCTAACAATGGGCACAGACAGATGTGTGCAAAGTGATACACTGCTTGAAGTGCAAGGACAAAATTAGTGCTACTGATACCATGGCAAAGGTGTGTGATGAATTATACCTCATAAGAAAGCGCTTTATACACACTGGATTTTGAGTACGTTTATACTTTGTGCCTGTTGGTATTTAAAAGTGACTGATTAATCTGACACTATCCGAGCAAACTGCAGCTGCAGTGTTCTTCTGTTATATTGCAGGAACAATATCTCAACTTAATGGAATGTGTGGCAAGTTGCAAAGCTACTGTGGCCACAGTGCACAGAATGAAGCTGAAAAATAAAGACCTAAACTTCTGGATGGTGTGAAACAGAGGCTTGGGGAAGAGAAGGGTCTCAGAGTAAAGACAGATTGAAGAAAACTGAGGGATGGGTATGGTAAACCAGGAATTCAAACAGATGTGGCAATTTGTTTTACAACATAACCATAAAATGCCACTTAAGAAGTCTCATTTGTATTCTATGTCAAAGCAATAGATTTAAATCTTTCAGGGAGTTACTAAATATACATTTGTGTTGGCAAGTATAAAAAGCATATGATCAATGGGAGAAACTTGCAGGGTTTTTTTGTTGTTAGGACAGTGGGACTGAACTTTCTGGGACTGGATCACTAAAACGAGCTCTCCGTTTTAGGCCCTTTGTTCTGCCTTCCTGTTTGATGGTTTATCACTTCACAGCGTATAAGCATTAATTTTCATCTTATAAGTCCTAGTAACTGGCTAGTCATATGCCTGCTTTTGACACTCATTTGCTTATTGCACAGAGGTCCTATCCATCCCACACATATATCTTGCATCTATAATAAGGCCTTCTGCTTTAAATGATCTGCATTAGGAAGAATGTTGCTCCCCATGAATGTGGATATGGCTGCAAATGAAATCGCTGCTTGTCAGGATTAGGGGAAGCAAAGGGTAAGAAAATTTCAGTTAAAAAAGGACTCATCTGAAAAGACACAATAAATATCAACAAAGTTATCAATGTTTCATTTTTTCTGAGTAATAACCCTTTAAAAACAGTATCTGAAGATACCGGTGTGTCTCACAGTGGCTTGCAAAGTTCATTTGTGGTTCGGCTTGAAATTCAATTTCCAAACATATTCCAGAAATTAGAAGAACAAGTGCTGTTGGTGAGGACTGCAGTATTTCCAGGGGAGGATTTTCAGCCTCCTGTTCTGTAGCAGAGCTTTCTCAGTCTATTTGTTTCTCATTTAGGGATTAATCAACTCTCTTCCCTGGAAGGATTCTATTCGTTTCATCTTTGGCCCCCTTTTCCACTGAAGTGGAATATTCTCGCAGAGGGTCAGTGAAGTGCATTACCTGTATTACCTATGTACTAGGAACAAAAGCCTTAACATGCCTGCTACGGGGTCCTGACCTCTGGGGAATGAAACTGGTTTACCTAGTCCAGCATTTGATTCCAAATAAAAATCCTCACTAACTTTTGAGGTGTAAGATTCCCCAATCCTGCTTTTTCTGGATTGTCCCCAAATCTGCTTTTTCCTACTTTATTGGAAAGTCATCATTCTAGGAAGAGTTTTGTGTTGCTAGAAAAAGTTGGCATCTGGAAAAGTATTGGCACAAACTTTGTTTTCCTAGGTTCTCCTCAGATTTTTGTCATTACAGTATTTAGCAATGCTGCCTTATAAGCATGGTCTTCCTTGTGTCTGAATGTACGTTTCTCTCTGTCATACTAATCTGCAACATTCTTATTTAACTGAAGAGTCCGCAGCAGAGGTAATACTTCATTGGCTATCGTACACAGAGGTTAATTTTCCCCTTTAAAGCTAGTGAGGAGGCTAAGGCTCCCTTAAATTGCAATCTGTATGAAGACTTAGTTCAGTGGTCATTTGTATAGAAGGCCAGGGTAGAGATAGTCTGTTTATCTGTTAGTACCTCTGGCTGTCCAGTTTGCTCATACTCATTTGATACAACGGCATCTGTTGACCTTTGAAGTCTCACTTAAAAAGTCTAGCACTCTGAAATCTGAACATCGACCTACCCTGAGAAAGTTCAGCTCTAGGGCACACTGAAGAAGTACTCAAAGCTACAGAGAGGGTGTTTACATCCTGTATGACTCATTTAGCCAGGCTGCTCTGCGTTTACTCTGCTTACTGCAGAAGGCTGGGTGAAGTGCTGAAGGCTGTGGTGGGTTTAGCGTCACACCGGTCAGCACTGATGCAGTCTAAATCCAGAGCCTGCCATGTTTTCAGTGTGTGGTCCAGCCGTGGGAGGGTCCGTTTTCATTCCTTCCCATCCCATTTGGCTTGGTAGCTACTAGATGGAACATGCCAGTGCATTAGGTAATAACTGGGGCTTGATGCCTTTTTCTTAGAACTGCAATTCACCTTGAGAAGATGCATTCAGCAGCTCTTTGCTCTTGTTTCTCTTCCCTGTTTTCTTCCTATTTCCTATTTTACCATAATGTATTCTGAAAGCCTAACATTCATCTTCCAGAGTACTTGGTTTAAAGTGCTGCTTCGAGGTACTCCATCTCTGAGAAGCAGCATGTGTATTTGTTTGCTTTCTCTATCTGGAGGAGTGTGTGTTTCTTGGATGAGTTTTCTATATCTGGAGGAGTGTGTATCTGTAAACTGCTTTGCTTTGCAGTGGTTGCCCACAACAAGTACTGCTCAGGAACATACTCTCCAGCTACTCTGTATGACTGGTTAGGCAATGAAACAACAAACTGGTCATTTGCCTAGAAGCCCAGGGTGGAGGTAGTCTACTCCAGCAGAGGTAAAACCCATATGTGGTGCATCTGTCCATAATCTCCTCTTAACCTCCTTCTTGTTTTCTCATTCCTTCCACTGATTCAATACTCCCCAATAGATAACTACCTTGCTTTCACATCTCCTTTCCATGCTGACTTTGTTTTCCAAGAGACTGTTGTATTCACCCATTGCCTATGGGAGATTTGGTTGCTGAGGCAGTCTGTGCAGTGTGTCGCAGTGAAATCCTCCATCACCTTTTGCTTACTGTTTATCTTGTAGAACTATACTGTCAAGGGGGTTTTGGTTTGATTTGGGTTTGTTTTTTTCTGGTGCCAGCTGATTCTCTAAATATTTAAGCTAAATAATCTGCCAAAAGTGGTGTCAGCAGAAAAAGGACACCACAAAACCTAGAAAATAAGAGCAGTCATCTGAAAAATATTAAATGAAATCTCATAGAGCTCCTTGTTTACCTTCTGTCGTGTCTTCTGAGTTTATTGATGTTGAAGGCCAAATAGCCATTCTCCAATTACTTGTGATTGGGTTTCAGTGTTTTGCCACTAAATAACACAGCTAAAGGAGTTAATTTTTCAGTGGTAATGGAAGGTGGAGCTGTGGCTGCAGGCTTGGGATTTTGGTCTTCAGTGAGGTACCTGTAGGTGGCTGTATCTGTAGCACCAGAGAAGATTTGTTCTGAAGAATTACAAACTTGTACCCTTCTAAGAACAGCTTTTTTAGAATTTTGCTGTGAATATAATATATCCTGTTTCACTTGTACACCTTTTCCAAACACCTTGCCAAAAATCTGGGCATAAGTCTGTTTTGCAACTTAAATACCAAATAGGAAGAGAGAAAGAGCATAGAGCATACAAGCACCAAGGCACAGGGCACTTCCACCGTCAATGGATGAGGAAACCCTCTAGCTTTTAGCCAAAGCTGCTTCTGCTCTTTATGGGATCAGTCATTCTTAGCAGCCCATATTGTTACCCACAGAAATATATCTGAGGTGATATTAAACTAGTGTTAATGCAGGGCCCGTTGGGGGTTAGAAAGTCAGAAGCTCAATCAGAAAGAAAAATCTGGCAGATCAGAGAAAATAAGTAAAGTGTGTGTTTTACTTTTGTCTTGTATCTAAATCTCTGGGAAGTAAATGCAGTAGCCTGCTCTGTCCTTGTGTCTTCCAATGATGAGAATTAGCCCAAAGCAAACTTAGCAGAGAAATCATGTGTTGTTAGTATTTTCATGTTTTTACTATTCCTGGAATGACTGAAGGCTCGGGCAACATAAAGGAAGGAAGGAACAATGATGTATTCTGCTTTTCCTCTGGCTACATATTCCTCAGCAAACTTAAAAATATTGACCAGGCAATTATAGAGCAGATACTGCACCAAAACAGATGCCTTATAACATTCTAACAGTTATTCTAATTCTGATTCAAGTGACATTTAAATATGCTTAATCCTGAATTTTTATGCATTATTTTGCATACCACAAAAAAGATGCAAGCAAATGTACTGTAAACTGCAGATTTTATGTCTTTAACTTTTGAGCCATGTAGTAATTTGTTTTGCTTTCACCACAAAGCTTCATTGGTTTGGTTTATATCACTTTTTCACTAGCTGGTTTTCAAGCATATTCTTAATCTCAAGCTGCATTTACTCTAAAAACAAAGATGCTCTTGAGAAGCAGTGTTAAAATGCGTTTCTTGGTGTTAGATGCTTTCCATCCTCAAGAAACACACTGTTAATCTCAGGGAAATGTTAATCTTTGGGTGTACACAAACAGCAAATCTTTTTTTCTAATTTCATACTTAAAGATAATAGGCTGATTCACACTGGAAGCAGTGAAGCCTGAAAGTGAAATAGGTTTAAATTTATAGCTAAGCAGTCTGTTTTCTGTTTTGTCTTGCTTTAAAAAAAGATTCATGGCTATTTACATGTAATTGTGTGCACAGAATAAGTCGTTTGCATAGTTATATATCTTTTTCTCTGATTAGAGCTTTTGTTTGTTTTCCAAATCTTAAACCAAAAACAAGGTTGAAAAAACTTAGAATGGGAAGGGTAAATGTGGAGAGACTGTATCAAAAAAGCAGCAAACTGTCGGGAATCTATGAATATAAATAGTTTTTAGCAAAAACATGTTATCAAGGAGTTCTCTCAACTATATTTGGCATTTTTGGAGCAAGAGTGTTGGTGCTTTATTAAAGAACATTTCCAGGAAAAGGGAGTTTGTGGAGCCTCAACCTGGAGTGTTGAAATGAACTCAGGAAATCCGAAAGGTGGGCTCCTGCTACTGTGCCAATAGCCAAAAAGCCATTATTATTTTTTCATGCTTTTGAAGCATGCATCAACCAAAAGGCTGTAAATAATCCAGAGGAATGCTGAACTGTCACAAAATTACTTATGATGAAAGCGAAGGTTATAAAATATTCATCTTTTTTTTTTTTTTTATTCATGTGCGATGGTAAAATTAAACAAGGTAAGCAGCACACCTATTTTCTGTGTCTCCTACTTTCCCTTTTACTGCCTAATAGTGATGGGGAAGAGGTGGACCGGGAGCAATCCAGTTGCAGTTCTGAGCAGAATTTCATACTGTTACATGCCTCAGACTCTCTCTCAAATTTCTACTTACCCTGATACCTTACCCTACAAAGCCTGTGTTCCCCCTCAGCCAGCCAACTACTAAAGGCACAATCAGGGATTCATTGCTACAAAGAAGGAGCCGTATTTTGAAGCAGGAGCTCATTACTGTATGGGCAGTCTGGTGCTGTTCTTGCTTTCCAGAACTTGGGTTAGAGTTAATAGGAGCTGCACGCGAACACAAAATGCAGGATCAGACTCCAAGGTGACACGTGATGCAAATCTCTTCAGCTGCTGAAATACACTGGAACTTGGTGGGGGACACTGGTTACAGACTGACTTCTTCAGCTTTTTCAGCAATTGAGCAGCAGTTGCTCTGGGAGGGTTTCTCTGTTGTTGCCATCTCAAGCCAGATGACCTCAGATTGTAGCCATCATTGTGCTTTAGCAATATGCTTGCTGCTGCCCGTGCTCACCACGGCTGTGTGAGCTGAGACCCACCATAACACATTCACTGGTTTTCAGGGCAGTAGCACACTCAGGAAGACAAGCTTGTAGGCATCTAGATCGGCACCAGTACCTCAAAGAGGTGGGAAATTCACCAAATTGCTCCTTACTGCCACGTGCTGTAAACTACATTCCTACTGGCAAAACTGTGGGCATCAGGGGAGAAAATAAGGTTGAAAAGGCATCCAAGAGTGGAGCTTTGGATAAAGCTCACAGCTGAATGCTTAAGAGCTTCTCTCTTCAACTAGCTCCAACGTGAGGAAAAAATCCCACAAAAGAACGCTCACTTGAATGGGTTCCTGTGCCATTTTGCCCAGAGCCTTGGACATGTTAAAGGAGGCCAAAGGGGAAGAGGGGAAAGAGCACGGAGAAGGGATCGGAAGGGGAATAGCACTGTCAGTCCCTGTGATGTGGCATACTTGCCAAAAAAAGGGATACCAACCACTTTCAGGGTGAGGATCAGGCTGCTGCAAGCGTTTATTCAACTGCCAGTGCTGCATTCAGTTCTCTGGATGCCATTCCTGAAACCGTCTCCCAGACCCCAGCTGTAAACAGAGTTACTAAATGCATACCTCATAAAAGCACTTCTAAATGCAAATGGCCTGGGTTTCTTTTGTGTGCATAAAGCCATTTGGGCGTGCACGTGGGTGTGCATCATGTTCAATTTGTCTGTGATTGATAGACTGTCTTCCAGACCAGAGGGATAAAAAGAAAAGTGGAAGTCAAAGCCTCTGATTTTTATTTCAGCGGTAGCCAGGCACATACATCTGTGTGCAGAATTTGGCACTCAGCAAATCAAACTTTTGCCAAACCAACAAGAGTAATTGGTGTAACAAGGCTCTCCTGAAATGAAAACATGCATGAACTAAGTATTTCACGTTTCTGTATTGGAAGTTATTTTTAGGGTTAATTTGGGTTATGCAGTTATATTGTTCATGATTAATATAGAGTCTTTACTATGCAAATGGTGCTTGTAAGGAGCAGAAACCAGCTGGGTTAGTTGAGTGATCTTAATGGCCAATGGCCTGGCTACAGTAGGTGCCCCATGAACGTGTGTGATGCCATGTTCCTGCGCCAGCCCCTTTGGAGTGCACTCCCAAGCACAAACCACTTTTGTGGTGGGTTGCAGGCAGTGAGGAGGGAGGTGCTGGGATGATGCACAGCTGCTCAGCAGATACTCTGGATTTATTTCTTTGTTTACTGTCATGTCCATATTGTATGTAGTTCTGTCACCAAGGGATGCGCTTAACAGACGTTACACTGTGCAAAACATATTGATTGGAGCTGGTTGTGTCACATAGGGATGAAATTGCTTTTGCCAAAATGCATTTCTGGAACTAACGCAGGTGTTTAAAGTCCTACTGGGCATTCCTAGGGCAGACCATGCAACTACAGAATTACTATTTCTGGAGAATATTAACTAAGTTGTTACAATTCTTTGAAACATCATGATTTTTATATGTTGCAGATTATTTTCATTTACTTCCTGGTATTTCTATCTGTATGTTGTCCTGGGATTGTGGTTCCATTCTTTCCTGTGCAGGCAGAATGGCTAGAATTTATACAGGAAAGAAAACCAAGATTCATACGAATCAAAGATTAAAATACTGTATGCCTTGTGATAAAATGTAGAGAACTGGATACACTCTGTTGTGTTTGATTGAAATAGTATATAGGGAACTCAGGAGAATTTGATGCTGACTCTTCAGTCCCTTTAAGACGACGGCTGGTGAAAAGGGAGGGGGCAACAGAATTTAATCCTCTCACAAATGTTAAAAAATTATTTTTGTAGGGTAGGTCATTAGCACACCGTGTTTATTGCTTCCTGGAAGTGAGGCTGAAAAATTGGTTTGTTTTCACATCAAGCTTCTATGAAATTTTTATAACTTTCTGGGATGGGAGAAAGGAAAACCCTCCATTTTCCCTTTCACTAGATGAATGGGGACATTCAATACCGAGGCTACAACTGCACAAGACATGGCAGAGATCTTTGAAATAGGGATTCGAGTAATACATTTTTCTGTGTGATTCATGTGAAAACTGAAAGCTGTACAGTTCAAGCTGGTCCTGCTTTAAAGTAACATTTTTTGGCAGAGAGAGGCTACCTTTGATGAAAATGCAATTGGTTCCTAAAGACTGTTTCAACAGACTTATAAAAAAATATCTCAAAGTTGAGTTCAGACCAAGAAGTCTTGCCTGCCACATACTCTACTTTCGTGGGCTTGCTTCCTCCTTGGCACTGGTCTGGCTTGGAATCTCTTTCTGAAACCAAACTAGGGGCAAAATTGTTAAAAAGAAAAAAAGAGAAAGAAAAAGAGAAAAGAGACAAGAACAGTGTCATCCTTGATTTAAAAAAGTCTACTCTTGTGAGCCTTACAGCTCAGTTCTTTAATTTCACATTGTACAGTTACAATAAGCATCTGACCTCTTGGATGCTCATGTAACCTCAGCCTAATCACACTGAGCTTTGTCAGGGAGGAAGATGCGTCACTGCACGTGTCGCCCCTGCTTTGATGTCTTTATAGATACCTTTACAAAAGCATAACAAGCAAATTCTTAAAGTTACTTAAAAACAATTTCTGAACAAAAATTGAAGACCATCTTTTAAGATGAAAAGAAGAATGCCCAGCTACTTTGTCTAGAATGAAGCAGCAAAGGGAACGTTGCTCTTGAGGATCTGTGCGCTTTTAAATACTGATACCAGTTCTGAGAACAGAACTTGAGTCTTGGCCTGGTCACTCTCTTAAAGAGCAAATATTTCTTGCTTTACACTGTCAGATGTGTCCTTGTCTTATTATTCTTTTTCAATAGTGCATAACCCATGTTATCGCTCCTCATCACTATCTGCGAGATAATGGCCATCCATCCTTTAAAGGCTTCATAGGTAAACTACAGCTATTTAATATTTTCTTTTATAGTCAACCACTCTCTTCCTTTTCATGAAGGAGACCATAGTGATCTAGCAATACAGCCTAGCACTGCTTTGTCTGTTATATGATTGTTATGTTTCCATTTATATCACAGTCTTCTCTGTGCTATTCAGATCCAGAAAAAGAAGACAAAAAAAACCCTACTGCAGGGTTAGATTTTCTGTTTGTAGAAATGCATTTGATAGCAGGGGGAGAGGGAGTTTTCATAAAGTTCAATTTTTTAATAAAAGCCAATTTCCTTTTCACATCACAGCAATACTGTGACAAAGGAACTGAAGCAGGTGTCTTTCATGGTGAGAACATAATTGTGAAGCTCACTGGTGTCCTGCTTGCGCCAGCCCTGGCAGCAAGGTGAGGGGCTGCCATTCAAGGAAAGGCTGTAGCCCAGCTGTGGCTAGAGGTGTCTGCAGTGAAGGAAGCCGCAGCAAACTGTGCAGGACTCTGGTCTGGTGGTCTCTGTCCTGTGCTGCTTGTCTGTCACTATGTGGTGTCCCCTGTTCTACTGAGCTAGGTGCTACTGAAGCACAGTGTGAACACTTCATTCCTCAAGCGCTCTTACAGCACAGTCTGGAGAGCAGCAGTTTCCTCATTTCAGGTTTTTTTGATCTAGTCATCACTATCTTTGGAAGGGGCTGTCCAGGGAGGTGGCTGAGTCACGATCAGTGAAAGTGTTGAAAAGATGTGTAGGTGTGGTGCTGAGGAACATGGTTTAGTGATGGGAGGACTCGGCAGTACTAGGTTAATGGCTGGACTCGATGATCTTAAAGGTGGTCTCCAACCAAAATGGTTCTATGATGCTCTCTATGATTTCTCTGTGAAAGGTGGTGGGGTCACACTTGCCATGCTCCAGTGTCAGCGTGTTACAGAGGAACACCCCCCGAGGACAGGGACCTGTGCCTGCCCCTGTGCTGCTGCAGGGGAGGGAAGAAAGGGCACCACAGTACAACAGGCAGGGCTGACTGTGGCCAAACCTTCACATACTCCAAGCTAAAGGCCACTTCAGCAGCCTCTGGTATGCAAGGAGACCTGGCACTTCCTCCTGCCTCCCACAGTCCTCAGTTCTGGGCTCATAAGAGCCACAAAACAGTGAAACAAATGGTTGATTCTCTCTCTTCTTCTAACTTTTGCTTCCCAAAGCGCTCTTTATCACATTCTGCTTAAGAGGGCATAGCAGGCACGGCCTGACACGACAGTGAGATGGGCTGCTGTGATACTGCAGGCATAGAGTGTATGAAGGTCTGCTTGAGGTTAAATAGAAAGATTCTCAGTAAGGTGCAATAGCTTGCTGGATTTCTGCTTGATTTTACTTGTGTTCTGGATCTGAATAAGCAGTAATTTCAATATTTCCCATTTGGAAATGCAATTCTTGTTCTAGTGAAGAGATCTCAGGTGATCGTTCCAGGGAGTTGTGTGTTCCAGTGACCTGAGACGGGGTTGCCCTGGCTGACTGGGGAACACTTATTCCTCCAGCCATTGGTATGGGTCTCAAATCTAAATTACTTCATTTTACAGCTTTATTTCTGCCTCATAACATGAAGTAGTGAGGCTATGATGCCCAGTGCCATGTCTGTAACTGTCCTTTCCAAATCTTGCTGATAAAGTCTACTACCCCAGAAAGAATTACCAATCTTACCTTTGAAATCACGTGAAGACATGGTGTCCTGCTGGGTACTGTGTCAGAGCGGAGAGCAGCTGCTGTGTGCTTCCTTGGTACTCCTCTCCCCTGATCAGTAACCTTTGATTGTTGCTGTCAGTTGTACAAGGCTTATAAAACCTGATTTCTAACTTCAACTGCATGAGCATATCTCTTGTTATTGTCTGTGTGCTTAGGTAATCACTCATGCTGACAGAGAATTTCCCTTGTTCTTCCAGGTCAGAGACCCTCTAGTCATTACATTAATTTGAACAGTTTAAGAATGATCAACAGCAAAAGCAGAAAACACCATTTGCTTTCTCTAAATAAACAGCTCATCTTCCTGCAACAGTAATACCCTCTGCTTGTCTCCCGCACATATTATACCATCAGTTTTTGCTGTCTGTGAGCTCTAACCTCTTGGATGTTTCATAATTCTTTGGATTGCATCCTTGGCAACAATTCTGAGTTGCAGCCGCTCATTACTTATGTTGTCCAAGGCTCTGAGATCAGATGCAGTGTGTTGAGAAGTTGGTGGAGCTGACACGGTTCTAACACCACTACTAGAGTAGTTGCCTTTCGATAAATCAGTAGTAAAAGTTCTTTTTTTCATATGGATTATTCTCTTAGTCTCCAATATTATGGATATTGATAGGTTTCAGCAAGGTCCTCATGGATAGCATTACATCAGAAGTGTCACTGGGTCATAAGGGATGATATGATATTCTGTTCTGCTCCTATTCCTTTCTGGTTGGTTTGTTTGTTTGTTTTTTAAATCAGATCTTTGCATAAATGACACTTCACAAAAACAATTCGGTCTAAGCCCTTGCTTCAGGTTAATGCCTTCACATTCCCATGTCAAGCTGTCACAGTTTCAAAAAGCTATGAACCCCTAAAAGCAAGTTAGCACCACCAACCAGTGACAGATTTAACTCTGGACCGAATCCATGCTGAATTTCTTAATCTGTCAGATGGACTTCTCAATGTACAGCTTGCTCATTTCTTACAGTTTCAAATGCACACAGCTGGTGTAGTGGCAGTTGTTCCTGCTTTATGCATGAAGCTTTACCTTCTCATTTGTGCTTCCATACCCTTAAGCTTCTGAAAATATTTTCTGAATGAACTGCCCTGTGTTTTAATTTGTGGCTATTTTTCATGAGCAACCAGTGTTTCCAGCTTCTAGAAGGCTCCTAGCTCTAGGTCAGGGTTCCTTGACTAAGAGGAGCTACAGAACCCAGCAGTGAGATGAGCATGTGGTCAACTCAAAAGAGATGGAAGGTGGTACCAAACCCAGTGCTTCCTCTTGCCTCCAAGCACCCACCAGCCTGTTAGCGCTTACACAGAGCTGAGAGCAGAGGGACTCTGCCCAGTTTTGCAGCTGACTGAGCAGAAGCAAATTGGACCTTATGCCTGTGTCCATATCAAGTAGAGCATCATATCAGTAGCAGAAACCCATGGTAGCCTCTTCTAAAGAAGGTCTTAGTGAAAGCACAGTTAGTTCTTCCTCTCCATTCAGCTGCTGGGATCTCTGGAGGGGCTGCCAGTCTGGAGGATGACTGTTTTAAGCGGCTTTTTTTTCAGTCTCAATGTCTGGCCAGGAGAAATTGGATAGATCCATGCAAGTCAGATGCTGCTGAATAGCTCCCACGTGGAAATAACTCCTCTTTATTTGTGGTGTGACCTGAAGCTAGACACCTGAAGACTCTGGGTGACATTTCCAGCCAGATACTCAGGAAGTTATCCACCCTTTTCAGTTTTAAACTAAGTCTTTTGGTTTGGGATACGTAAAGTGAGTTCACATAAGTTCACAGTAACATTCCTGTTTGTCCCCACCTACACACATGTACAACCTTTTCATCCATCACCTTAGATTAGACCTTTCCCTTTAGCTAGAGGTGGGGTTATTGTACCCCCAGAAAACAACCTCTGGACTGGGCTGCACGAACTGCACGTGGAGTTCTCACATTTAAACATACAGAGTTTAAGCTGAGAGATGTCAAACTCAGCAGGGAGGTTGCTGCAGCCCTCCACACCAGAGCGACGTTTGTTCACAGTGAGCAGGAGTGTGTTCATTTCAACGTATTTGAAGTTGATCTGACGAAGCTGAAAGTAAAGGCAATTCTTACAAGTAGTAGTTTACAGGAAAATGTATTTTTGCAGCCAGGACTTGGAATTTTGAGGTCTGATCAGCAATATTCTTTCCCGTCATCTAGATTCAAAAGATAGGGTGTTTGCTTTTTTTTTAAATAACAAGCGAGAGGCATATTTGGCTCTTGTAGTAGTAGAGTAGTTTGAATTCCAACCATTGATTTAACTACATGCCACCTGCCAGCAATTTAAAGAGGAGCTAGTGGTTGGTTTTAGTGTAAGACACAAACTCCGCCAGATAAATTCAATATTAATAGCTTGACTCCTCCCACCAATTACTTCATAGCAATTGGATGTTTTGAGACGAGTATCGAATTGTTATCAAAACGTCTCAATCTCTCAGCTCAGGCTTTGACATGTTCTATAGGGATTTTATTTCTTTAGCCAGAAATACGGCACTGAGGATTCCACTCAGTAACTTCCCACTCAAGTTATAGATTTTCTGTCAGAAAAAATAAAATCATGCTTGTATACAGCTACAATTAAAACATATGGCTCTGCTTTGGCATCTGTTCTTTTTTTCTATTTAAAGACTTGGAAGTGTATAATAAAAGGGATAGTTCTATAGCTACGTTTTTTGTTAGGGATTTTCCACTGATGTTACTACAGCTTTTCTTTAAAAGCTACAAAACCAGTTCTCAGTTCTTTGGTCTCTGGATCATGGTTTCTCCACAGGAGCTGTAACAGCTGAATTAAAGCATGTTTGGTTAAACTGATAAAAGACTGGATATGGAAAAGGTATTAAAGGTTGTTGTAGAAATACAGTGTAATTAAGCTGATTTGCACAGCCACAGATACAACTGGAGACCCTCTTGTTCCTCTGAGCTTTCTAATTTGGAGACAAGTACTGCTACAGTCACAGCAGAGTAAAAAAAAAAAGCCATACTGTCCTCAATACCTAAATTTGGAGAGCAGAAAAGGTGTCTGAAATTTGCATGTAGCTTTTCCTTCTGAGCCATACACTTTACGTCTGTGTATCAGTTCTAAAATAAATTTGTTTTCCATTTTGATGCCATTTTCACTTTTCACGTTCCAGCTTCCGAATTATCAGACTGAGTGTTACAGCGTTACGGACGCAAATACGGAGAGGATCTTGGTTGGTTGGCAGTGCCTTCACACTCACTGATCAAACACTAAGTGCCATCTGATTACTTTGGCGAATCACAGCAAAGAACACAGTTTAGAGTTGGATTATCAGGATCCACAGAGCAAAGTATGCGCTAACGTATTCATTGCATTCAGAGATGAATACATTTGAGGAAATCATGATCTTCACATTGATCATCTTTGAACCAAAGTAGGCTGAATTTAGTGAATAAGTTACTAATGAATTATTTGTTCGGCTCTGGAAACAATGATGAATCTTTTAGAACTAGCAGTGAATTTTTTTATGAAGACAGAGCCTTGAAAGTATCTGGTGTGGATGTATCTGTATATTTACATTTGACTGGAGTCTTTTTTCACTAGCAGGCTTATGAGAGAAAGAAAACTTCCACTGCCACGAGACCAATCCTCCCATTGAAGTTGTGACTTTGGCTGCTGATAAATAGGAACAACAATCCAGTACAAGTTCCTGCATGCTCTTAGCAGTCCAGGTAGACCTCTGGCTAAAGGTTCCACCAGAAGCCAAGAAAGAATTCCATCAAACAAGTTTCTAACGTGTGTGGCTTCTTCTGATACAGCAGAACAACAACAGCAGCAACGAAAATAAACCCACCCACAGAGGCTGAGGGAAGCAAGCATGGTCATTAACTTCTTGTCGGTCTCTGTAGGGGTCTGCTTTCCAGTGGAGCCATTTAGTGACCCAGGAGGCCTTTAAAGCAACTGCTTCAAGGCTATTGAATACTGCAAAAAGAGACAAGAGATCTTATGCTTTGGGGCCTTAGGTAATAGGCCAAGGAAAAAGCCCAAGACAGAGCTTTGCACAGCTGACTAGAATGTCTGTGGCAGTGCTTGCCCAAGGCACTACCCGCTGTGTACTGGGACCTAGAGAAATGGACCTGGGACAGGATACAGCTCCTGTGGGGAAATTCTTACCATAATCTTCCACTGCTTCACACTAGTGTGTGCCACGTGTCTATGGGTTAAGTCATAGAATCAAAGAATGGTTTGGGCTGGAAGGCACTTTTAAAGATCATCTAGTCCAAATCCTGATATATTTTGTTTAACCTTTTCCTTGCCTCTTTGACCAATTCAGAAGATGTGTCCTGGGTGAGTTGGAGATACTGTGTAAGTCATAATGCCAAGCTTCCCCTTCAGCAGGTTTCTAGAGACTTCAGTAAGAGTTTTAGTGTCTTTATTCCCTTTTTACTTTGTGGGCAAGCTGAGGCACTGAGACATGACCTCACTGAAGTTAAGGAAACAAAGAATAAAATACAGCTCCCCGTTTCCTGTGCCTCGTTCCTGTGCTGTCCCCGTCAGACTATTGATGCCCTGTGTTAGTTAGACCCAATGATGGTAGTCATCTTTTTTGGAAGTTTTCTTTTACTCAGCCTTTATAATGGTTTCTTTTTCTTTCTTTCAGCTTTGTTTCATGCACATTGTATTACTCCAGTTGTTTATTGCAGTCGATTCAGGGAAAGTTTACATTAAATGACAATATATATCTCTCTCAATTTCACATTTGAAGACAGTAAGTAGCGGTGGGGGTTTTTTATGACAGCATGGGTTTGGCCCTGAGGTTCTTAAATTAACTATGTCACTTTATGGCTTTTAATTTATATATTTTGAATGTTCCAACCTGACGTATTTTCTGTGTAAGACATACAATGAGTCCTCGATCTAAAAATGTAGATTCATTGCTGTGACTCAGAGAAACAGAATTATCATATCATAGATTCTTGGTAATCTATCTTTCCTAGGGCACCTATCGTTTTTACCGTCTGCTTATGTCGACTTCTCCCTTTTGGCCAACTTGAGTAGTCAGCTCCTTGAAACAGCAGAGATTTTCATTATATTAATGATTAGAGATTATGCAATGGACAGAGACACGAGTAACAAAATATCAAAAGTCTTTCCTTTTCAAATGCTCTTAGATTTTTAGCTGTCTGTTGTTCTTGTGAAACCTTCTTCACTTATTGCCCTTCATGGATGCACTGAATTCCAGAAGCTTCCTCCCTCGCCAGTCCTCAGGGAAAATCTTCTCTTTTTCTCTACTATTTTTGAAAGCTATTCAAGATGTTGCTTTGTATCTTTTGTGTCCTTTCTACTTCTTTGGAGAGATGTTAGAGGAGTATTTAGCTGGATGCAGATTAAGCCCTTAGTTACTCCCACTACTTCTTTCGGCCTTGTAGACATACCTTTTAAGTTGCCATCTTTTGAGAAATAATGTTGCTTTAAAGCTAAAGATCTAAATTACTCTCATGGTGCTGAATATATCAAGATTTTATACACTTGAAAAGACAGTTAAGTTTATTAACTTTGACCTGTCTTCAGAGTAAAGCTATTTAGACAGTGGATACTTTTTAAGGTGGCCCTGGTGGTTGGGAAGGAATCAAAGTTAGATGCTGGAAGTGCGTGGGAGTTGTAGGACAAAAGGTCATAATACAGCTAAAGAAAAAGGAAGAAAAGGGAAGATCATGGTGGGAATTGCTCCATATTACTTTCCAGGAAAATGTTACATCTATATGGAAGCTGTATAATGAAAGTGCCAGGGGAAGACTAAAACAGAAAAGTAGGCATTCAAAGGGCCAGGAAATACTCCCAGTTTGAGACCTGGGGAAGAGGATACTGTTCACATAGTAAAAGCGAGACCTTATGGGGAAGGTGGAGGGAACACAAGAAGCCCAGGGAAAGAGCTGGAAACGCGCTTTGTTTAGTCTGCTTTTCTGGTTTAACCTTGCAGGGAGAGGATTTGGTTTTGGACAGAAGACTACAATCAGAGGAGTTTGTGTGAAGGAGTTGGATGAAAAGTGAAGGAAGGTAAAAAGATAACAGAAATGCTATCTGTTAACATCTTGTTTTAACAGGTCGGTTTTGGATTTGTAGAGGTCCTGGTAGAATATTTATTAAATGTAAATTTTTTTTAAATTATAAAATTTCTCTATGCCCGGTTAAACCTTGTCGTGGTAACTGTGGCCCTACCAAGTGGTTTCTGCCATTTAGCACTCTTCCTTCTAGTCAGAGTTAAAATTAAACCTTCTGAGCATGGTACCCCACAGAGCAGAGGACTACTTTTAAGATTTTGTTGGCATTTGAAGAGTAATTGGTTCAGTTAAGTTTGAATAAACGTAAAGCTGTTATTCCCTCAAACACCTTTGTCCACAGTGGATGTAATAAATCTGTTTTGCCCTTTTAATCTATTTTAGATGCCAATTCAGATATTGAAATGAACTTATCACAATACTCCCACGGCTCATATTATCTTCATGTGAGCATGCCAGTGAGCAAATTTTACTAGGAAGAGTATTTGCAGAAAGAGAATTTTACATGCATATGCAAGTTCACGTGGGAACCAACTGTTGGAATTCTGTGAAGAGTTGTGCCAAAAGTACTAACCAGCTGTTGTGCCATGAAAGCAAACCCTATGATTTACCTGAGAGCTGAAATAGAATTGAGCAGGGAATTGCTGTTATAACCACTTCATAATTCATATCCTAACTTTTTATGACCTAAAAATAGTATTAAATCTGTTTTAAGAATGAAGAAAATGATAGAAATAGCCAGCAGCTTGTGGATATTTAGCCACAAGGGGCCAATTCTATGACATTATTTTCTTAGTTCCAACTTCTTTGTTTAGGCAGCTCCCACATTTCTGCCACATAGGCTTGTTTCTCTGGAAAAAAAAAAAAGACTTATCACTCCAAAATGTTGACATTATAGATGGGCATTTTCTTTGTCTCTTTTTTTTTTCTGAAGAGAAAAACCGTTCTTACTCAATTCAAATCATAAACTTTGGCTTCAAGTTTGTATTACTTTCTCTCAGTGCTTTTCTTCTGCAAGCCTCTGTGTGCTTGATAAACCCAGCCTGCCTGTGCCAACACCTGGTTCTGGAGTGCATCTGTCCCTTACTGTTGTGGGGCACAGAGCTGACAGCCTGGCATGGTGCAGGGTCTGTCACCGAGCGACAGTTTCTATGTCACTTAGCCTCCAGCTACTTCTCATCCCATCCCTGGAGGTGTTCAAGGCCAGGTTGAATGGGGCTTTGGGTAACCTGGTCTTGAGGAAGATGGCCCTGTCCATTGTAGGCATTCCTTCCAACCTAAACCATTCTATGATTCCAATAGGCAGAATAAGAAATGTTTTTACCACTTCTCATTTTTGTAATTTGATTGCATTTTGGAAAAAAAAAAAAGAAAGATATTCCTTTCCCTTACTTGAACTTCTGTGTCACGTGGCTTGCATCAAATTTCCTGGAGAGCTATTTGCTTAACTCTAGGATTTAACACTAGATGTCCTGAATGCCACTTTTCTCTCCTAGCTCAAGTGCTCTATAAATGCTTTCCTCGTTCTCCCACTTGTGAGAGGAATGTGTGACATATGTCACTCTAAAGCCTGATCTAGCTGTCTTTTTCTTGTAAAGCTTCAGGTAGACGTTAGCTAAGTGAATGTTGGAAGGAGACAAGGAGACTGCTTCTGCTTAAAGGAAAACACTGACAGTGGAGCTACAGGTTTCTGTTGAAATTCTCTGTGTGCATCCCTTATGTGGCCAAAGCTGGAGACAGCGGTGAAGCTTCCTTCGGTCTTGCAGTCCTCAGTGGAAAAGCGAAATCTCTCACTGAGCAGGGGAAGCTTTGTGAATAGACTATTTCTCTGAAACTAATTGGCACCCACTTCAGATTACACCAGGTCTGTGCCTTATTTTAGTTACATCTATACTCTGAAGTGTTTTGAGGGCTATTTTTGGACCTTTTCAGAAATCATGGAGGATTTGGCACTGTATTTTTCCATGTTCCAAGACCCAGTGAAACAAGGATGGAAGTAACAGCTTCCAAAGCAAATTTGAAAAATGTCTGAGTGAAGACCCCTGGCACGCTGACCTGCAGATGAGGGTGGGTAGAAATGGCTGTTGTCATACACTTAGAAAAATCTTTTGCCTTTGTGAGCAGTACTTTTTCCAAAATTAATGTAGAGTTTAATAACCTGTAGGCTTTTGTGTCTCAAATTGCAATCTTTAATAGCCAATTAAAAAGCACTAAAACTCCTCAATTCTCTAAGGCACAGATTCCCTTTTCTATATGTACATTGAATACTGAACAGTATGTTGAATGATACATAGCAAGTTATGGTGGGCAAAGGAAAGTACTTAGGCAGGTTCTTCTGCTGCGACCTTCAGAGCACTGATGTGCTATAGATTCACTACTTATACTTGTCCACAGAGGGAATAATTCCCCAGTGGGGAACCTGCTGTGCAGAGAGGCAATGGGGCCTTGTTCTACAAGGGACATCCAGGTGCAAAAGGCATCTCTCTATTGAGCAGATAGAGCAAAAGGTTCTGACATACTTCATAGATCATTAACCTTAATCTTTACAATGAAGTACTAAAGAAATTATCCATATTAAATTAAGATATGGAGAAAACTTGTATATACTGGCATTTTATAACAGGGGGAGAAGAACCTTTCAATTAGTTTGCATGATGAAAACAAATTTCTGGGGCACCCAAACCTAGTTATTAAGTGGTATGAACTGTCACTTGTTTTGCTTCCATCTGTGGAACAATCAAATATATATAAGTCCTAGTTGCTATATCCCTTAGCAGCAGATAAATCAGGTTGGCACTGCCTTCTTTAGTAAAATGTTATCATTGTTGTACAGCTGGGAAACTGAGGTATGTAAGTTCTCCCAGATTCCCCTGCAGTTCCTCATGCAGTTCATGCTGCCTGCTTTCTGCAAATGTAGATACTTTTAGAATGGAAGCCCTCTCTAATTAAATCTGTTCCTCCTCACATACACACAGGAAAACTGTAACTGCCAGTAGGGCTATGGGGAAGGAATTGTAAATTACTCGGTGCAGTGGATTTGAATAATTTGGGTTTTTCATTCCTTTTCAATATCTGAGTTCTATTATCTGAGCTGACTTGGGGTCGAATGCCTGAAGCATTTCATGCACCCGAAAGCAACATAAAGGCCATAGTTGTGATCCTTAGGGAAATAAAAGCAACATACTCTCTGCAGAAGGATCACAAGTTTCTCTGCAAACCAAGGAGATGCTTGTGTCTTGCCACAGGACAAAGCGGAAGGGTATAGGATGAAAATCTGTTGAACTCAGGATCATGATTCATTCGTACACTTCCCAGCAGCTGAAACAGCACACAAACCAACTGAACCAGAGCTCCTGCTGCAGATCAGGGAAAGGCCAAGGGACTTTCTCTTCAGTGTTGTAAATGAGGTTTCTGTCCCTCTAACTCTGCCTTCTTGATTCTCCCAGGGAATTCTCAGAACTTAGGTAAGTATTCCCTGTATCGGACAGAGGGAGAAACAGCAAACAATCCCTAAAGGAAAATACATAAGAAAAATATTACAAGCATCACAAAAGCTTCACAAATAGAATGGCATAAAGCTTACATGCCAGCACCTCTCTGGAGGATATACCGGGAAAGAATTCAACATTTTATGTCTGAAGGGGCATTGTGGGGTAAAAATCGGAAATTTTTTTTACGCAAAATCACAGAATGGAAGGGACCTTCAGAGATCATCTATCCAACCCATCCCAAAGCAGGTTCCCCTACAGTAGGCTGGACATGAATGCATCTAGGCAGGCTTTTAATATCTCCAGAGAAGGAGACTTTACCGCCTCTGCAGGCAGCCTGCTGCAGAGCTCTGGCACACGCCAAGTAAAGAAGTTTTTCCTTGTGTTCAGGTGGAATTTCCTGTGTTCCAGCTTGTGTCATCTGCCCCTTATCCTGTCACCAGGCACCATTGAAAAGAGTACTGTTAAAACCTTGTTTAGAAGTGAAAGATAACTGTGTCAAGGAAAACTCATATCAGAAGGGCTGCTTCCGAACTGATCCAATGAACTGGTTTCTGCAGAAATGGTGATATTACCTTCTGGAGTCAGCTGTGGTTTATGGTCTAAGAGATTTCTGATAAAAGGAGTAGTTGGTACTTTTTTAGGTTAGGAAAAATATTCATGATCTGGATTTCCAGATACTGAATTTCATAACAGTAGTGTATTATCTGCAGTTGAAAGACTGCCCTTTTTCCACTGGAGCAAAATATAATGAATCTCATTAAATGGTATTATGGATGTGTGGGAATCAGAATGGAGACTGTCATGAACAACTTTCTCTTCTGTACAAACTTGAAAAACACAAAACCCGTTAACATATTCCTTAATACATAATTTCCGATTTGGACAAAATTTTACCTCAGTAGATGAGATTTTCAAACTCCAGTGGTGGCAGCAGCATCGTACTACTGTATATACAGTATTTTCCTAGTTTGTTATACCTTTATCTAATGGCAGTAGACTAAAGTAAAAGTGTCCGACTTAGAATCCATGTAGATCGTAGTTTCACCCAGCTAAAGGCTGACAAATATGAGGGCAAATCTGTGACCAGTGGCATGTAGTATAACAATTAAATATACATTTTCTTGATTTTTATTTTAGTTTTGTAATCAAGAAGAAAGAATTTATTCAAATCCATTAATCCATGCTTTGTGTTGAACAGTGAATTATACTAGTACTGCATTAATTTGTTATTGCAGAACAGCTCAAAGCAAATAGTCCATATTTTATTCTACCTAGGAAATAAATAGAAGAAACTAAAGAAAGTGGGGTTTTTACACAGGAGAGACAATCAGTATTCAACTCCTTCCATTCTTGTTGGCTTAGTAATATTTGTCTGGATCAGTTCTTCTGTGAGGATGTGTGAGAGTGGGGTAGGAGGATAGTGAGAGATGGGGAAATGCAGGAGCTTAGGCAAGCATGGCAGTGAGAGCAGGCAAAGCTCTAGGTCAGTGGCTGGCAGATGGCTTATGAGCTGAGGAGGCTGCTGGCAGATGGTAGTGACAGTGTGGACAAGACAAAGATTTTGGCTACGGAAAGGGAGCTTTGGAAAGACACTAGAAGTCTATCTTTCCTGATAAGAACACTGTCCAATTTGGATGCACATCACATCTCGTTTCATCTTGTTTTTTCTTTTTTCTTATTTACCAGGGAAAAGGTAGAGAAGCTTTGCTGCTGTAGGAAAGAAAAAGTGACTGTAACAGTGAATGTGAGGTCTGTTATTTGGTCTAGCTCCCAAATTCTGACCATTCAATAACAACAAAAACCCCTTACTATGTGTAATTGGCACGTAATTATTTGTGATTACTAGTCTGATTCCTCTGCTTCTCTCACTGTTACTGAACTAATTACGCCTCTTATGCAACATTAGCAAATTAAATCATTCCAATTATCCGCATTTATTTCCTTGTGCTTTCTCTACTGCCACAGTTCCTTCTCATCACCCTGTGTGACGGTGCCTGTCATGCTTTCCTTCGCAACCTACTTTCTTCTTAGGCAATTAGTGGGTGCTCGGGCTGGGCCCGGCTGAGCCAGGTTCTGAGCCAAGCAAGTTTCTCCCAGGGCTTGGGTGTGTGGGTAACTTGGGGTGCCATGGACCAGCCGGTAATGAGGAGGGGCGATGCACAAATTTAGGTGTGTACCCCTGAATTTAAATGGCTCAAAGGCAGAAAGCTCGTAACTCTCAAAGAGATTTGGGGGAGGGTGAATCACTTCAAACAAAGTAAGAACTGGCTTAAAACGTCGTTTTAGACACACACAAAAGACTGAGTCGCAGTACTGAATTACTACTCAGTTTGGTGTTTCTTCAGTTTAGGATGCCAAAATACGAAGGGCAGTGAACCCTTAAGCAAGTGGAAAATACTGTAGGAAAGTGCATGGTCTGCTGTCTGTCAACAATGAAACTCTGAGTTGGTTTGGCAGAAAGGAAAATACTGATTTTAGGAACAGGGCTGACTGTTTCCCCAGGTGTAGGAGGATACCCTCGCAGCTGATGTTTGATGGGAGGGCACCTAACAACCCTTAATTGCCCTGACAAGCCTCACCTGGGGCCTCCCTATATCCTGCCCATGGCCCCAGGGAACCATTTAAGCTCAGCCCAGTTGCTTTGTTCCTGCTTTGAGCTGCGTTGGAGGTGTGCCTCTCTACAGCCCAGCCATGGTTATAGCTGTGACCAGTTATGGGCCCTGCTGCTCTGGACACCTTGAAGATCGGCTGGCCTTCAGTGCGCTCTGCTGCTTGTGTGAGAATGGGGCTTGAAGCCTAAAGCTGGGATTTGGGTCTCAACTTTTACAGAGCTTAGTTAAGCTTTTGAGAGTGATGGCATGAAAGCGGCTCTGAGTTCTGGTGGCTGGGCCCAGCTCTCCCTTCCTCCATGCCAGGAAGTCGTCCCCTCAGCACAGGGCAGGAGCCACACCCGCTCTGAGGCCTGCCTGGCAGCCGGGGAACTTGTCCTCCTGGGGCTGTGCTTACAGGTGAGTCACTTGTCACTGAGCTTCACTTAGTGCCCAGGAATAATTCCTGCTCACTTCTGTTTTCCCTCCTGCACAAGGCATTACTGTCGCTGTTGTGTACCACTGCACGGGTTATGAGATCTCAGCATTACTGTTTCATGAGAGTGAGGCCGCATTGCATACTTAGGATGTTCTATTTCTGCAGTAGTGTAATTTAATGTTCCAGTGCACTATAGAAACTGCAAAGCAGAGGTGTGAGCCTGCTCTGGTGTCTAACGAGCAGCGCTGGGCGAGGAGGTTCTGTTCGTCCCTGTGGGCTGGGGTGGGACTTGAAGCCTATGGCCACTTCCCATGGCTGAGGCCTGCATGGCGCGGCTAAGGGTATGAGCACCACGTCTGATATAAAACATAATTGTGGTACCTCCGGTAGCATTTTCTGTCTTTATTTTTTCTGCCTTTGGTACTCTAGATCAAGAGTATTATCTGTTTACTTCAATACTTGACTGTAAAACAGCTTTTCTCTGTGCAGTTGCAGATGATGTCCAGCTGCCTGTTCAGGCCTCTGAATTGTAAGTTGAGCAGATACATTGAATTTCTTGCTGAGTTATATTTTCTGCTGTTGCATTTTTCTTTGCTACTACAATATTTATTTCTACTGATTTTCAGACAAAACCATTTTAAAAGGCAATACAACAGATATATATTTTTAGCATTTAACCTTAGGAAAAGAGCATGATACACCCCCAGTAGGAGGGCCTCAGTAGGAATGTGAGTAGATATGAGACAGAATTACAAAATAACTTTTCAGCAAGAATCCGGTGAGCACTGGAGGGAAAGTGATGGTTTTTGCTTAGGCCTTAAACTTGATTTCAGCATTTGAATTCCAAAGGCAATAAAAAGGGAGAAGGGAATACAGAACAATGAAAGAGGAAGGAGGGCGATGACAAGCATGGAGCATATTTGTAAGTCTCAAGACTTCCATGAAGGACCCTATTCCATATACACAGCTGGGAAGACATGAAGGGGATTGGTAATTAGCCACAGAAAGGTTTTGTTTCCTTTCTTTAATAGATAAAGACCTTGCTGTATAGGTCTTTCACCAGAAGCAGATATTTAACTTCTGTTTTTTCATATTGTCTTGAGGAAGCATCGTAACTCTTAGTGTGGGCCAAAAATGTCTAATCTGGACTTCTTGCAACAGTGCTTGACAGAACGTTCTGCATGGCTGAGCTATTGTGGGAAGGCTATATGGTAAAAAAATCCCTAAATCCTGCCAAGTTTTGTCTTCAGGAGCACCTGACCAGGTACCACATTAGCACAGGCCACAAGGATACGGTGTCTGTTGCCATCTCTGGTATGCCACTAAAGTACAGCAATGTTTGGGTCTGAATTCCAGAGCAGTAATTTTAAATGAGTGACTCAAATTGGGCTTGCCTCCATGGTGGCAACCTTGTCTGTCAGTAACAGTAAAAAGCACTCTGTGTGTGTTTGAGGTGACGGGTGATATTTAGGGTGGATGGACGATCTTGCAAAGATCTTTTCCAGAATTTGACATAAGCAGGTACATGAATCTGCAGGCTCGTGAATAAGTGAGGAGTTTTCATCAGCCATATTAGTTAACTCTGCTGCAAGCTGAGGAATTTAGAGTTCCCTGGGCTTTCTTCTTCCTCGGTGAAGGTAAATGATACAGATGGAATTACCTTTATGTCTTTATTTGTAAGCCTTCTGCTTTCTGCCCTTCTGCATGTGAGCAGTAACTGCATGATTTAGAAATTAGTCATGAGGAACACTTAGAGGACTTCTGTTGAGTGTTGTAGACTGTTTTAATTTGATCTTAATGGGGACTGCTTAAGATTTCTGTTAATTCTGGCAACGGAAGAGTTTAAAAACAAGCTTCTAATTACCTAAATGCAAGCTGATGATTGAGTTTTATGTGGTAATAGTCTGTGTAAACAGGTGAATTTCAGTCAGTGCTTACTAGTTGTACCGTATGGGTACTGTATTCTTGATACCAGAAACTAGCTTCATCATGGGTAGTATTATATGTCAGTGTTACAGCAGCTGTTAGTTCTACAGTTCAATTTTTACCTGCTTAACAACACATTCTAGCAGTTATAAAATGAACTCTGCCAGTGGTTCTGTGAGGATTCAGTACTCTGCTTTAGAAAAAGTAAAGTTTTGAAGTTCCGTACTTGTTAAATTTCCTGGCATCTTCTTGGCAAGATGTTCTTGGTGTTAACTGCACTTCTCAGGTACTGCAATTCTGGGAGCATGATTACAATGTTTAGTGTGATTCTGCCATCCATTATCACCAACACCACCTACTTCTACAGAGCTGTAGCAGTGGGCGTGATGCTATCTGGTTCACATTATCGGCCTACAATTCTGTACACAGGAAGAAAATAAACTTCAGACTTGCAATAATATGGATATACATTTTAGTTTAATTTGAGGATTAGTATCCATATTGCTAACTCAGGAAGGTTTTTTGAAATGGGAAATTACTGTTACGCTGAGGAGTGCAGCCCTTCCTTCCTGTGGCGTGCGTGGCTGCAAGCAGAGCAGCAGTGTTTGGTCAGCAGGTAATACTGTTCATAGTGTGCCAGAACCTCTTCACTTGGTCAAGACAGTGTAGAAGTTGGTGCTGTGTAAGCATCTGTTTGTGTCACAGCCAGCTTAATTGCTGTGACCCTAATGAACCCTCTTTTACAGTTCCAGGCAAGATGAAACAAATAAAATACATGAATCTTTCAGGATGACATAAGGGGGAACAGCAGATGCTACATCAGTGCAAGAGCTTACCCTGTAATCTGAACAGGATACGATACAGAGAAATTGTTGGTAGATCTTCCTGGACATAAAGCAATATTCATCTGTCCAATCATGTTACTGTACACATCAGATGATAGCAAATTCTCTGTAACTGATGCTAAAAGATGCAAATATTTGCTGTATTTGGTACACAGTGATGAAAAGTTGTGACAGGGACCAAAGACTCCTTTTATGATACCAGCCATCTGGTAAAATAGAAAGACATAATATTTGTGCAGGATGGCTTACAACTTTAAGGTAAGCATTTCAAAATGCTGCCAGACTTGCTCTTGTTGCTCCTTTCTGGTCAAGCACAGTCCTGCACTGTTGTATCTACGTACCAGAGTGATTGATAACCAGTCTCAGGTCACATGTGATCTCATATTCATTAGCCAATATTTATTTTCCATTAAATGGCGAGAAGACCTTGAAGCTATGTAAGCTACTACAGTGTCTGCATTGCAGGGTTTCCTTTTGCTTGAGGATTAATACATAGGTACTTGGTTTCTCCACCTCATTGTGACCTTTGGTGTTTGTAGGAGGGATGAGGAGGAAGTTCCGGTCTCTCAGCTACTTTGTATTCCTGAATTCCTCACATTCATCTGTCTTCATTCTCCCCCTAGAATCCCTGTGCAAGCCTTTCGCCCCTCTGCTTCCTTTCACTATTGCTCCTTCATGGCCCTTTGCTGCAGTCTTCCTCTTCCATAGCCAGTCCAGCTTCTTGTACTATAGCCAGCACAGGTCCTTTGCTTGGCCCAGAGGTAGGAGGCCACATGTACACTGTCCCAGCTGGACTATGTTTCCCTTAATGTGGCCAGTTAGTCTGTGACAGGTGCATATATAATACTTACTGGAGAGAAAAATTTAAATTACAAAACACCGTTGATTCCCTTGCAGCTAACCTCAAAGGAGCACAAGCTTAAATAACCTTGGATGGATTTTGAGCTGTATAATGTATAAATAACCTGCATAGCAATGCATAAACATGTGAAGCTTATGTTCAAGTTCAAATTTCTTGCACTATGATTGAGGAGCAGTAAAAAGAACAGGATCTTTTAATTAGGCAATTAGTATGTCTTGGGGGAGGGACTGTTTCCTCCATGCCAGGGACTAATGTGTTTACCATCTTCATATAATGTTCTGGCCATAATACCATAATAGGAAGTAAGTGGTAGTTTCCTTTGATGACCTTGTGAGAGATAAGATGTCCATGATGACTTAATTAGATCTGTAAACTGTCCTTGGTTCTGTTAAGCATGGAACTTGGGATGGCTAGGAAGAAACAGCAATTTTGGATGAACTTTCTTAGACTGTCAGCATGGATATATGGCAGGAATCTTTTTAATTCTGTTCTTATGGAGCACATCTATGAAATTATTTGAGCTACTTTGAGATTCTCTGCTACTGATGGCTGATATTCAGCCATACAGAAATAAGACATCAGTGTCTTCTGAAAATTAGATTGGACATACTCAACTCTCAAATAGAGCAGAGCAGAGAAAATCCAGTACAAATGGAATGCCATATTTGCAATTGTAGTTGTGTGTTGCTTATATTGACCTGCTGCAGGGAGATCGTTCCCCTCGTTTTTGTCCTGTGATTGTCTTTAGGCCAAGCTGTCTGTAGGACAATGACAGGCCAGCTGTTACTTGAGAAAGGAAATGTTACAAAGCTTGGCTGGAGGCATGTGACCTTTTATTCTCAAATGTTAACATGGTTTTGTGTTTTGTTACTTCAGACTTTGACTCGGAAGACAGGTTTGACATGAGCTTACAGGCTGATACTCTTTCCAACTCTACCTTAGGAGTTCAGGGGGCATCTGATGGCCTGGTCAGAGAGGCCTCTGCACAGTAACTTGTAGCTCCAGTATTTCAAGCTAGGCTAAACCAAGAAATCATGAGTAGGGTTAGCTCTGCTTATAGAATGTAGGGTGACTCAAGTGTTAAGGTAGGATGACACCAACTCTCTCTTCGAACCACTATGTTTCAAATATTGCAGCCTGAGGAAAACAATTCCCACTGGAACTGCCTTGGGGCCCCTGGAAGGATTGTCAGCAGGAGACCGAGTTTGATATGTCCTCCAGACCCCATGTCACATGCTGTGCTTTTCCCCCAAATCCCAGAGTGCTACTAAGGTTCTCCTGTTGTATTCCACTCCTTTATTCAACCTGCACAGAAACCTTGGAGTGAGTCAGCTTCCCCAGGCGTGTACATACTGTTCTGATCACAACAGCCTGTTCAGACAGTTGCCTCTGCAGCTCTTGGGACGTGCAGTCCTGTTTATGGGGCTGGCACAGCACCTGCCCTCCCCTTCAGGCAGGGTTCAGCTTGCCTTTGCATAAAGGATGAGGAGGCTGTCAAGACACTTGAATTCAACACCTTGCCCTAGCCTGCAGATTTTGGCCAATCTTGTCCTTTTATCTCTGTTATCTCAAATTGTGCGGTATGTTCTCAGTGTAGCAGCCAGACGTGGGGAACTTCTGGAAAGAAGAGGGATGAAGGAAGGAGACTGGTGGTGGTAATGAAAGCTTCTGGTGTGCTACCTTTCTTCCTCTCTCCAGGTTTGTCTGAAAGCACAGGAAGAGATGCTGTTTTCATACCTTTATGGTCTGATTTGATTTTTGTAGCTTCTGGCTTGACTGAAATGCACGGATATGATAGCTGACAATATGGTTGTGCATGATGTTAAGTACTTAATAGTATATATCACTCCCTCAAAATTTTAATATTAGTTTTGGGGAGATGCTGCAATAAATAGGAGAATACCTAGGAAGTTAGAATCCATGTGCAGAGCAGATGGGGAAAAGCTGAAGGATGATTTTATTAGTTATATACTGCATGGAAATTAATGGGACTGTGTGGGGTGCATCAAATGCATTTATTTTGTAAACAAACCTTGATTGGGAGATCTATTTCTGGTGATAGTTCGATATGTTATTGGTGTTCCCAGTGGGAAGACTGGGAGATGTTTTACCTGTATCAGCCTTGTAGTTAGACTAGATAACAACCTGCTGGTTCTGTTGACATGTTCTTGATTACATTGGCTTGACCTGATACATCTGAAAAAAAAGCTTATTCCAGATAAATTCAAAAGCTTTTTTAAAAGCTAATGTCCTGGGCAAAGCTGTAAGGTTTCCAGATCTCATTGCCTAGTGGTTTTCTAAGCCAGAGTGAGAAAGAAGGTGCTTTCCAGAGCTCTTTGTTTTCACTTTGGCTACTTGAGCTGCGAAGACCAGCAGTAAAGAATGTTTGTAAATTGCTTCCTCTACTTGGCTCTCACAAGAGCAAAACACCAATCTGAATCTGGGGCTGTTGAACTGTTTCTATCACATACTTGTTACACAAACTTTTTTTTCAGTACAGTTTACTTCAGGTACAAGACTTACATTAGTTATCATCAAAATCAATTCAAGTATTTAGAACCCCAAGAATAAGTGTAGTGTCATAAGCTAGGGCATTAACTAGGTAACTTTTAGGCAAAAAAATACATTGTTTCAGTAGATGCTTAGTGTCCTTGAAACAAGTTAAAAGAAATGAAGATATTTTTTTTAGTTCTAATTTCAGAATTGGTGTATGCTATGTGAAGTATTCATAATAAAATTCTACTCAGAAGTTTTTCAAGCTCATTCACAAGGGGACCTATGTTAATGGATACTTTTGCAGCAGTGCTGGTACATGAATTTTCTAGGACAATAATGAAATTAATATCTTATGAAATAGCCAGTTCCAGGTATCAAAATGGTTCTATTCTTCAAGCATGTGTCTCATACCAGCCACAAGAAGTAAAGCTAATGTATTTTGTAAATTCAAATTGCAATACAAGATGCCTGTACTGAAGTAATAGCAAATGAACAAAATCGGACCACTGCAAAAGCATGTGAAATGAATTGGTGTGTATTGCAGCAGTATCTCAAACAAAACTGAATTTTGCAGAGCTTTAATTACTAGCTAACTAGATTCAAGATGGATCTGCATATAAGCTAAACAATAGATACAAAAGAGCATTATGCGGAACATAACATGCCTCTAACCATTGTTTGTTCCACTTGATTTGAAGTTCCACATAACAAGATGCCATTTGGACTGGAGATTTACTGCATGCCTTACCTTTAGCAGCTATGCAGAATTTTTTTAATCATTTATAGTCATTAGTCCAATTAGAAGATAACTATTGCTAAGCTTTTTTTTTCTTTTTTTCTAGAAATCTTTTTTGTATGTATTTCATTACAGTAACAGTAGGTTGGGGTATAAACTCCCTGCTTTTAGTAGCTGGAACTAAATCGCCAAAATTGCTTGCTCTGAACACCTACATCTATTCTTTACCTCTAAGGATTTCAGACATAGCTTAAGCTATCTTAAGCTTAACACTTCTGTATATGTGCATACGTTCATGCTTTGTTAGTATCTTACTATCTATACGATCTTTGAGTTAGGCTGGGTGGTTACTGGGCAGTGAGAGCATCTAAAGCAATTGTAACCTCTTTGAGCTGATTTTTTTCGGAGTTCATCTTCAATGTGACTTCTGCAGTGCTCAGGTAGAGGACTGTGCTTGAATGTGGGGAAAGGAATATCCTTTTCAAGTTTTCCTTTTTGATATATGCCTTGGTGCTGCAAGGTGAGTGGAACAGCCTTGGATGTTGGTGTGCTACACGAGGCAGGGAAGGGAAATCCAACTGGTCTGACGTTCTGTCACCCCTTCGGTAAGGGGTTCCTGACTTGAGCGCTGCCAAGACACTTTTCCTTATAGCTTCTACATTAACATTGAAGAATTTTGCCTGTCAGGAAGACACCTAGATTAGCAGTGGAGATGCTTGGTGGCTGTGTAGTCTCTTGGTTGCACACAGGTAACCTATGACTGGTTTAGAGTGAGACATACTGTAAAAACTCTTGCATCTGGAGGGAGTGCCATTGTCACACGACTTCACTGGCTCACAATGTGTCACCCTGGCAGGGTCCAAGTAACATGTAGGAAATGCACAGTAGTGAACATGAGTGAGAAACAGCCGTTCTCAACAGCTGATGGGAGCTTCCATTGGCATCATGTAAGCTATTGTTGACATTTCCCAGATGTAGCGAGTTAATAAAATGGAAACCTAATTAAATCACAGCTGAAGCATCTTGTCCTTTCTTCTGAGTGTCTAGAACAAAGCAGATCTCACAGTGTAGGTGTTGCACAGATTACAAAATGGTATCTGATATTTTTCTGCTATTAAATAGTCTACCAAATTAATTCGGTGCTGAGCTCTAGAGGATGCATTATATTTTAATTAAATAACCGGAGAAACGTGTGTTTGTATCCCTGTGCAAGCAATTGTAGCAACATAATAGTGGGTAGGAAAGAGCCCTATTGCTTTCTGGAATTGGTGGGTGTTTATTTGTGGAACAAATGGCACTTAGAGTTCATCAGAACAAAAACATTGCAATCCACATTTGAAATGGAGTAATATCTTTCATATGTGCTTGCAAATATAAATTGCCCTCTCCAAAATAGCTCACACGAATTTCTGAGAAAACTGCCAAAGAAAATGGGTACCAAGGCATGTTTTCCAGGAAGGAGGGGAAACTGCTTGGAATCTGGCCATAATGTTATGGAGGAGCTGGAGCAATGCTGCCTCCATTCACCATCCCAACTTCTTCCAACCTTTCTTTCTCCTTGTCTTGCTACCCCAACTCCCAGAGAGACAGCAGCAGCACAGGTGCTAGAGCAGGAAGCAACACAATAGGGAGGACAAAACAACCAGCGTGAGGGATTAGGAAAACTGGGTAGTAAGGCTTTCAGCCCTAGACAGGGATGCGAGAGACCTGTTAGGGAACTGTAAAGCTCTCTTGGCTGCGATGTGGGATAGGAAGGACGAGTAAGCTGTTGGAGTGTGTTAAATGTGTAAGCTGCCACACACCATTGCTGTAGTTCATTTTCTTCCTTGCTTTCCACATTTGTGTACCCTGTGATGTTGCATCTCAGTATGACTGATAACAGCAACATGAAGTAAATTTTCTTTTATTGCTGAAATTTGTGGAACAGTGCAAGTTAACAAATTGTCTGTTGCTTCTTGTTTATTGCTATTTTTTTATTGCTTGTTTGTTCTTGCTAATGGGGCAGAATGAGCAGAAAAATGGCAAAATGCCTGTATTTTTGTGCTTGTTTAAACTTCCATAGGCTGGTCACCTTTGTCCAGTCCCAAGGAGGACGGGCTGCTGGGTTTGAGGCAGCCTGCCAGCAACAGTAGTGCAAACCAAGAATCCGGAGCTTAAACTTCAACCTACTCGAGTAGGAGTAATGAGCCGTGCGTTATTTCATTGTAGCCTAAAAAAGGTTTACTTTCATAACAGAATAGACAGTAAAACAGGTTGTTAATTGAAAGTAATCCGTAAACACTTACTATGTATAAATCCAGGAATAGCTGGGCTGTTAGAAGAAAGATCAAAGAGTGATTTTTACATTCACCATTGGATTCATTATAAAAATGCATGATTCATCACGCTTTGAGTGTCATGTGTATCTACTTAATTTGCAAATTAAGCAGACATCAATACAAAAAATGATGTATTTTATTGACACAAAGTAGCAAGTTGTGCCAAATTTAGAATGTGAACTAAAAAAAAAAAATCTCACACTTGGATCTGCTGAAAGCTTAATTGCATGATGCTTTATACTGCTTGGGTGCATGTAAAACTATTTGGACAAATGTAATAATAAGGGTCCTGCTGTAAGTGCCTCCTTTCTTGGATTCTAGTACAAGGAGAGGCAGCTCTTGTTCAGCAGGTGGGACTTGCATGGGTAGTAAACCAGATCGGGCCAAATCTTTTAATACTTGTGTGCTGGTACCTCTCTTGCCTGAAAGCTAGTTGTTCCCAGCCAGGCTGCAACTACTAGGTGCCGAGAAACTATGTATCACTGTAACTTTAAAGTTACACTAACATTTACTAGCCAGGATCAGGAACAGACATGATCGTTTTCATTATTGTAAGAATCTGCTAAAAAGTGATTTAATAAAATACAATCTGCCATTTGTTTCATTCCTTATTGCCTGGCAAATGCTGTCAAGGGCAGGTGAGCAGATGCCCACCCGTGAATACCAGAAAGTGATAAATATGACAGGTCATGTTTTGTGTATGTTTCCCCTGTAAACACTCTCTGTTGATTCCTGTATATTTGTTTTGAAATTAGAGGCATTGAAACAGTTGCTTTCTGTGTGTCTTCAGATATGAATGTGTAGAGCTTTATAATGAGATGTCTCTACAGATGCACAACCTAAAGTGTATCAGCATGAAGGAAACAGCAGAAGGAAATACTGTCCTACTTGTTTTCAGAGCGATTTTGGCAGGCTCCAGAGGCATAGCTGTGTCCAGTTGCATTAATTTTAAGGAAAAACTGTTGTCTTGAGGGGCCTGGGAGGCTTTCAGAGTGGCAGTGGCTTGATTTGGAGAAATGCAGTTTAAGGCAGGCATGCCCCCTTCCTCAAGGGCACTTTGTGGGTGTTGGGGGTCCAAGCCCAGCTCCTGGGCCCATCGCAGGGCATTCCTCTGTGCTACTCTAAGCTGCTGATGGGAACTGGCTCTGTCGCTGGCTTCAGCCTTCCTGGTAGACTGTGCCAGGGCTGGATTTACTGAGCACACATGTTCCTGACCCCATCGCATTCTTCACACAGTCCCGATGCCGTGTACCTGGTTCTCTGGAGATAGCCACAGGGTCTACTCGCCAGTGTAAATCACACAACCGCAGTTCTGTTGTGTGACCCCAAGGAGGGCGAAGGCAGCACCAGATGGGGCTTTCTGACTGGTACAGTCAGATTTTTGGCAAGGTGGAAAGTAATACTTTTTCTAGCAGCTGTTGCAAAGGTTGTCTTAAAGGTGTCTTGAACAAGACAACAGTTTTGTTAGCACTGTTGGCTATAGCTTGTTCCAGGAGACAGAGAAGATGGCTTTGGAAGTGCAGTATGCAAGTGGCTGCCTGCATCTCCAAATAGGTAGAGTAAGGTAACTTATCCTTTCATGGATAAGTTAACACGTTTGTGGGAAACGTTTAAACCACACAGTGGGAAAAAGGAGTGTCAGAAATGACTCAAGAGACAAGACACCGCAGACTGGGTTTCAAAGATATGCAGGATTTAATTACTGGGCTGATATCAACATAATCACAGTATCCATCCAGGGCCCATGGAACCACACTTCTGTTTTTAAGTGTTTTCAGGGGAGGTCTGGATCAGGATAAAATCCACACCTGCGTTCAAGTTTGCTTAACAATATTATTTTTGAGGTGTGACTAAATAACATTGAATATTTGCATAATGTCTCTTACCTGGAAAATGCATGTAACTACTGAAAATTAATTTAAAGCAGATAACTGCTTTGAGTGATCAAAAGCCCAGAAATGTCAAAAGCTGTGTGTGTTTTTGTGAGCTGTTGGGAGGCACAGTTTCAGTGATGGTTTTTTACCTCAAAAGGAAGCTCAGGGTGGTTGTTAGAATATCTCATTGCACTAGGTGACAGGGTGCTGTAATGGACATGGGCACATAAAACATTGAGAGAGAAAGCTGGGTGTGTGTTACAGCACATCAGATATTCCGTGGTACTTGCCTGAGTGTGGGTTCTTGCCTTGCTGGAGCCTTGGTGTAACAGGTTTCCTGCTGGGGAAGAGCCTACACAAAGTACTTTCTCCAGTTACGCTGGAGGGCCCACTTGCTGCAAGTTCACACCCCAGTTTACTTTGGTAGTTCATTTGCATACTGAGTCCTGATTTCTGGCTTTTGTAACGCAAATACCTTGTGAATTTCAGAGGAAATAAATCTTGAAGAGATCCAGTTTCCCTGTGACAAAGCATAAAAAAAATAAAAATCTTTCCAAAGAATTAAGTACTCTATAATTTTAGGGGTTGATCTGTCTGATCAATGAGCTAGTCCACATTGCTAGGGCATGGGCATACTAATAATTTCATCTCTTCATTTTTAATCTATTATCACTTTCCTTGCTGCTGTTAGACCCTCCCCATGGATAGCAGCTTTGGTGTGATTGCAAACAATACCATTCATTCTTGGGGAGAGGAGAACATTTTCCTCTTGTGAAGGATAATCTCTCTTTATGCTGACCTTTCTGCCTGTGCCCTGAGAGATTACTGCGGGTACTGGAAGTGTAATGCCTCCAACCCAGAATGAGCTTTCAGACTCAGTTACAAACTAGAGTTGACAAACCTGACTGCTGAGGCAATACATCATGCAGGTGCAATTATATGCCGAAATTAGTACAGTTCTTAATTTTTCTATCATACCAACAAACTGTTTCTAAACTTATTCCAAGGCCTTTCTGCTATTTTAGTTTTGTGATAGAAATAAAATGGCTAGTCAGCGCGACTTTAAAGGAACACATTTTGCTTTGCTAGAACCTGCAGGACTTCTACAGTGTGTATCATATCTGGGAAAGGGTTATTTGATGTAGAAAACCCCATTAATGAGTTTGTTCATGCCTTTTCTTTATTACTGGTAAGCTGTTACAATCCCATGATGTGAACAAAAATTGTAAGAACATTTCTTTCAGTTGAGGAAATTGCTAGCCACTCCGGATAAAATGTTCTCTTTGAGCAGTTTTTAAGGATAAGACAAACAGTTCTATTATCCAAACAGGACTTTATGCACAGCACATACAGATACATAACCAGTGTTTTTCTGATCCCATTAACGAAAAGAGCTGGTTTTGGCTGATCTTACAATGTAGCCATTGGCAGCAAAGTTGTAACTAGTATTACGGTCTAGGCCTAGACTTTTCTTTTTCTGGTTGATCTAATAATTTCCTTTCTATATTACATGTCTCCCCAGCCTCCTCTTCTCTCCCCCCAATTCTCAAAATATTTGTGTCTCTGAAGGAAATGGGCAATATAAACAAGAGCACACAATTTAAGGGTATTATTATTGAGAGGGCAAAGAGAAGTGGAACAATAGGCAATTCCAAAGCAGCAAAGCCAATGTGTGCTGACCTTCGAGCAGAGAAGACTCTGTCAATGCAAATGCCTGATGGGGTAACTGAGCATTTGTCACAGGCCACTGATATTCTGCAGCCTTCCATGTTAGTTATGCTGGGAAGTGGAGTTGTTGCTGTGTATCCGGTGGCTCCTTTGGCTGGCAGGATGACAACTGCAACAGACTGTCAATATCATGTGCTCGGCTTTACTTTTCCCCCTTAGGGTATTGCATGTGTAGCTCAGCTGGTAAAACCCAGCACATCTATACTTGATCTCCATTTGTCCTGATAACTAAGTGTGCTCAGTAGTTTGCTTTTGGACTGGTGCACTCAAGCTGTAATACTCCATTGACTGCAAATACTGCTGCAGCAAGGGATGAGTGTTTCATCATAGTAGTTAGAAATAGTTTGAAAGAACATATATTTATTTCTTTTTCTTGCCTGCTTGGCAGTTCCATGCCAATAAACATAGAGGCTGTGATGCTCTCTGATTGCTCATAGTTAATTTTGGGTCCTACCTGTATTTACCAGACAGGGCAGCAGTACTTGTTCTTCCCTAGTTAAGCTCACCATGTGTCCAGCTTGAATTATTTTAATCATACTTTTTTCTATGTCACAGCTACACACAAAGTTGAACCTTGATTTTTTTGTTGTTGTTGTTGTTATCCTCACTTCTCTGAACGTCTCCCATGCAACATGATGTATTTTTGAATTTTAATACTTTCTCTTATCATTACACTGAATCACTCCATGTTATCTAAACTTCCTGACCTGGCAACCCTGTCCTTGCAGTTGTGTGGTGGGTTTCTTCAGTATCTGCCATTACTGCCTATTGACTGACTGATTCTAGACTGGTTTTGTTTTTCTTCATTCTTTTCAGTCCACGTGTGACCCTTTAATCAGGCTTAATAGATAGTCTTGTGTTTTGTTGTTAACCTGCTCATAATCCATAACTGATGGCCACCTTTCAACTCCATGATATTACAATATTACATGAGAATGTACAGAATATTTAATTGTTACTTGTCTTTTAACAACTCCAGTTTTTTGCTCCACTTCTTCCTGTAACTATTATTAGGTCTGCTGTGGTTTTTGACCTGTATAGCTAAAATAGTGCTTCTACATTTTCCAACTATGGGATAAAATATCTTTGCTTGAAATCACACCAAATTTGTCTTTATCGTGGACAAGGCACTTGAAGGGTCAGAGACTCCTACGCTTACTGCGTGGATTGCGAAAGCTCATGAGAATGTGTTTTCATTAATATTCATGGAACACTCTCATTCTGCAAACATTTGTGTGAACAGTATTTGTCAGAATCTACTTACTATACCTAAGCCTCCAATAGATGTTTAACATCCTAGGCCAGCATTTCTTTCAAGGCTGTAACAGGTTATTCATTTCATCAAGCAGGCTGTTTGCAACACTTTGTGTTTAACTGTGTGTCAGCCGTAGGAAATCGTGGATAAGCTACAAGATTGGCTTCTCTATGGGAATTGGTGTCGGCTCACACACAACTTCTTTAGCTAACTCTATTACTGTACGGTTATTATCAAGTAGATATATGTGGTGCTGACAGCTCTTGACAGGAGAATGCTTTATTATGTGGAAGTTTGCAGAGAAAAAACCTGAACATTACAACATGACAATCTTTTATGCTCAGAAAGCTACATATTGGACAAGAATCCAGAGAATTAATATTAATTGTAATTATGTGTGACAATTGAGAAAAGAATAACAGGAGATTCTGCTCATAAGTCAAGACCTCAATAGAATGGAAGAAATAGAGCCAGCCAGAGATGGATGATGGAAGAACACTGGCACTGAATAATTCATGAAGGAACACAGTAATTGCATGTGAGGTCTGGAGCCTTTTAAAGGCCTATGAATAGATGACAAAGTTCACCCAATTCAGGTAAATAAGAGAGGAGAAGGATGGAGAATGTACATATGATGTAGCATAAACTATTAATAAGAGTTAAAAGGTCATGTACTTCCCATGTCAAATGTCAAATCAGGAACAAAACCAGCTGAAAGATACATGTAATACACAACTTTGAAGGAAAAGAAAAGCAAATATGACCTTCATAACAGCTTTGGTAACTTCAAGACTTGTTAGCCGCATGGTTTTGGCACTTTAAAAAGATGAACTACTCCATTTTATGAATGATATGTGCATAGTAAAGTAAAACTCGGAATGCAGCATAAAATATGTGGGAGCAGTAGGTAATATACAGTACAATGAACAACAGTGTTATATAGTTTGAGTTACAATAGCAGGTGAGGGTGAGAAGAGAAATTCTATGTAGTGTGTGAATGTTATGATCTCATTTAATATTGCTGCTGGAAATTATGGTCATGCTCTTCAAGGAAGTAAGGCTATGGGGGATTGGCTGGAAAAGGTATCCTGTGGTCAATGAGGATTCTGATACAGATACAAACCAGTACATTTCTGGGAAAAACAGTTCTGTAGAAAGACCATTTGCCTTGAAAAAAAACGATGTTTGAGTTTTAAGTCTGGCCAACAGAATTTAATTATGAACCTTTAATTCTGCTGGCTTCCTGGAAGTCAATTAACTTTGACCATCAGCCTTGCCAGTGACCAGCCAGGCCCCATGCTCCTTTCTGGGCGTGACTGGTGTTTACAAGACTCTGATGGATGTTTCTGGACAGATCCTTCCATTTGTTCTAATGGAACAAATCAAATAATTAGTGCAATACAGAAGTGGGAAATGAGAAAGTTTTTACTTATTGCTGTGTCCACGTGGTTATCAGTCTGCCAGTTCTCTCCTGGCCAGTGAAGCTGTTGCTTTTATTCTTACCAAGAAGGAAGAAAATAGAAAAAAATCTTAGGTTAAATATGGGAAAGGTTAAGCATGTAAACTCTGGGCTGAAGAGCATGTCCCTGCAGTGGTGTGGAACAGCAGCCTTCAGGTTTGTAATCCACCCAGAGATGGCACCTCACCTCAGCTGGTGGCAGTGGGGTTGCAGTGGTGGGCAGCTCTGAGGCTGGCAGCACCAACACCACTTCCAGCTCTTCAGCGTGGAGGCCTGGCCAAGCAGCAGGCCTTTGAAGCCTTATTTCTCTGAGATCATTGCAGGGCAGTCACTTTCCAACCCAATTATTCAAGAGCATCTGCCTCGGAAACAAAAGCCAAAAGCATATGAACCTGTTGTAAGAAATAGCGAGTGCCTGTATGGGAACTTGGTGCAGCTCAGACCCGGTGAGGTCATGTGGTACTGACAAAGTTGAGGGGTTTTTTTGGTCCTGACTTGGTATTTTCCTGCAACTTTTCCTAGTGTAATCAACAAGAGTTTTCATGAAGCCTGAAATTTACTGATGCGGTTACAGTATGTCCTCTGTCAGATATTTGGATAGTAAACCGGTTTAATTTTACACTGCCCTCCCCTTCTCATTTCTGATATGACAGATCTGTGTTAACGTATATAGTAGCACAGTGGAGGCTGTCACAGGGAAGTGAGAAGTTCTGGCAGCAGAGTAAAGGGCATTTGGGAACTATCAGTGTTGGGAGTGGTGTGGGAAATAATTTGGAAGCTGGGTATGAACATGTTGTTTCTGCTTTCAACACTGAAGGAGCAAACAATATAGTTTCAACTTCCAATTCAACCGAAATGCATGGATAGTTCAAATTCTTTATTACTATTGTTTTGACTGTCAACAAATCCAAGAAAATTGTATTGAAAGGTTCTTGTGCCATTAGTATTTTCTTTATTATCTCTACCTACAAGAATTAAGGGTAACATGTTTCAGTTCTCCTCTGGGGTTGTAGCTGAGCGGGAGCACTGGCCTGTTGGTCTGCCTGCTCTAACACCTAGAGCAGAGCGAAGTCTTCCTCTTAGCGGGAGACCTTACTTTTACTGGAAGAGTGAAAATAAACATTGCAATTAACAACAGGGAGTGACTTTACCTGTGTATTGCACTAGCTTGGATACAGAGGCAAAGTGTTTAGAAGCTGATTTGTTAGGTTTTTCTTTTTTTCAGCAAGCATTTGCATGTGAAAAGAATTTAGAAGGAGTAGTAGATTACTGCACCACTTCCAGCATTTTGCTGTTGGTCATTGCAGCTAAGGAGCTGAAAATGCAAAATATACAGAAATAGCACAAGTAGAAAACAGGGAATCTGCCCCTGTCTACGGAGCTGCAGGCATCCATAATCACGGCAAGGTGATCACTGAAGACACTTGCAGATGTGATTGTAAGAGCAGATGGGGAAAAGGCACTTAGCTGAAGAAAATCTGTTACCGTAACTGAAGTCTGTTTCAGGAGCATACATTAATCCTTGCTTTAGGTGGAGTTAAGCTTTTGAATACCCAATAGGAGTTGGCTGGCAAGATGGTCTTTTACACGTGTATATGCTAATGTAAATGTCATAATGCAAATTTAAGTACTCAAGAACATTATGTGGATTTGGGAAAATCCCTAAAATTTTAATTCCATAAGCAAAATATTATTTTGGCAGCACATGACAGAAATAATCCTGCTCCCAGATGTTTCATACCACTGCAGTTGAGACTAGTTGCATGGTCTTCCTCAAGACAGTTCTAAAATTGCATGAAAGCTTCTTGGAATAAGAAGCGACTCAATTATACGATGCAGTGAAGAACCATGTCTGACCTCTTAACACTGCATGGTCTTCTGGGGAAATATGATGGGGAACAGAGCCTTCACCAAGTTTTAAGGTATGCCAGTTGGAAGGCAGAGTGGAAGAAAACTCTTGAAAATGAAGAAGGGGGAGGTAGTGTTCTGTAGCCTTCTCGGGCTGGGTGCTGACGTCTGACTTGGCCACTCCAGAGCTAACATGGAGAAGTCTGCACATTCAGACTGTTTCTTGAGCATTAAGACTTCTGGATCCTTCTCAAAGGGAGAAAAGTGAAAAATAATCTTACTACACTTGGTTATATGCCTGTTTTGTCAGCTAGTTCAAATACAGTTATATATATGTTGGGGTTTTTTTTTCCTTTTTTTACTCCAAAAACTGGGTCTTAATGGGAATCACTATGTGCTGAACAAAATATGCTGAGACACTTTGGAATATGTTGATCAATTATCGAGAGGGGCACGTGTTACGTTACTCTGTCTGTAAGAACTGTGGGGAACCTTCAGGTAGAGAAACAATTTTAAAAGTACTAATTGTATTTAAATGTTTTGCTTTCATTGACCTATGTTTTGGTGTCCTAAATCAAACCACACAAGAGGTGTTCATTACTGTTCAAGGCGATTCTTCACTGCTGCTTTAGTCATTAGGAACTGGGGTCTGCAGGCTTTCTAACCTAAAGCATCCGAAGAGAGCCTTACCCTCTCTCTGACTTGGACTCGGAACTCGGTCATGCAGGAGATACCTTTCAGACTCATCCTGCTGCCTTCTATCAAGCTATCGGAAAAGCTGGGCCTGTTCTTTCAATGTACTCCCCAGGTGCCGCTGCTCCTGCTGCAAAATGCCACTGTCCTCAGGAGCGTTAGCACAGATACGCCCATCCTAAGGGGCAAAGAAAAGCCATCACATGCCAGAATGTGCCTGTTCACAGCCCCGAGGTGGAGATGTGCGATTTCACTTACTTTGCAAAGCAATTGGTAATTAATTACCAAGCACCTACACTTAACAAATACAAAAAAAAAAATAGGTGCCGGCTAAACTGAGTGGTTCTTAAAAGCTCAAACGGTGAATTACCGGGGAATTGAATACTGCATTTGTAGTCCATTGAACCGGCCTGTGCGTAGCCCCGGCCCCTGGCAGCGCTCCGTCTCTGGTGGGAGCCCTCTCCAGGAGTCCCGGGGTTGCCCTGAGCCCCCCAGGCCTGGCTGCCGCTGTGGCCGCGAAGGCCCTGGGGGGGGCCCAGTGGGTCGCAACCACCCCGGAGGGCGAGACACGGCCAGCCCTTGTGCCGGCCTGGCGGGGCGGCTCGGTTCAGTTCTCCTGACAAACCGGTTAACAGTTCAGTCTCCGAGCCTTTCTGGGGACCGCCAGGATCCAGCGCTAACGGCTTTGTGTCCTCCAGAGAATAGTGCAGCGGGCCCGGGCCCCTCCAGCCTTCCCGCCGCTGCTGTGAAGCCTGAGCCAGTGAGACCCGGCCACTGCCAGGGTGTGACTGCTCCTGCACCAAGGGAACCGCTGGAGAAGTGTCCCTGAGCCCAGCCCCTCCCCTCACTGACAGGACGGGGTTGTGCCTTCCTCCCCTTCACAAGCTTCTCGTGGAATTTTGACTCTCAAATGGCAGCTAAGTTAATTCTGTGATGTCCAAGTTCCCATCATCACCTTGCAAAGTCCTTATTTTTTTTTTATGATGCTTTTGATTTATGTAACGGTGCAGGGTGAGCGGCTTCTTGGTGTGTACTGTTTGGAATTAACTGGCTTTTCATACTTGATTGTGGCCCTTCCGTGGTTTCGGTAAGGACCTGTTGAACAGGCTCATGGCAATCTGGAGGTTGTCCAAGCAAAATGGCGGAGTGTAAGGTGTATAACTGTGTGCTGGTGACACTGGCTGTCACCGGGACTGTTAACATAAGTGGCAGGGTTCAAATGAGTTGTCCTCCTTCCAGCTCTCTTAAGCTGGTGCTCCTATAAACTAGTTTACAGTAAACACACGGTTGGTTTTTTCCCCTACTGCAGGTTAAATCCTACCTGAAGTCAACTGTGCAAGTGCAAGAGGGAATTTTCTGTTTTCTTTTTTAATGATAGAAATTCTCACTGTGGACCAACACATCCGGCTTCTGTGAGCAGATTGCTCCTGGAGTGCTGAGAGCTTGTATATGGTGAGCATGCTTGTTACAAGCAAGATGCAGAAGTAAAGGGTATGGAAATGAAGCCACAGACTGGAAATAAGGATATGTAAGTACTTCTTATGACTATTGTTTAATATAGTGTATGCTTTCTGGATTTACCTTTCAAGAGCGTGTAAGTATTGCAAATGCTAAAATTGATGTCATTACCCACTGGGTGGAAGAGAATGACAAGTTGTTGATGCTGTAGTTTAACAGTAGAAATTCTGGTGCATTCTCTGTCACTTACACCTTTTCTCCTCATTCCTACTGCCCTAGAGTTCCCCTTATTTGTTCAATGTGTGTGTCATATCGTAGTGCCCTCTACAAAAGCTTTGCTTTGCTGCCTACTTGAATGGGGGAGTAAAGGGAAAACGGAGCATGTATTCCCCCTCCTGCATCTCAGTGTAGCAGTGGAGAGTACTTTTAGGAATGTTTTATTTTTTTGGGGGGTTAGAACATAATCTAGAGTGTGCTACAGTTATATGGGGTTAGCAGGGGCTTGAGGAGCCCAATTTAAGAAGAGTGTTCTGGCAGTACTGCTGATTCTAATGTCCTTTGCTATTATGGGTATAGAGAATATCTGATATTGAAGACTGAGGAGAACTACTTGTTTAGAATTTTAAGACATTCCACAGTAATGAAACAAAAATACAAGTTGAGGGCAAGAACCCCTATAAACTGTGGTTTGGGCATACAATAGTCACCATTAGGGAGGGCTGAAAACAGGGAGCTTAAAATGAGGCTGAATCTATTCCAAACACTGCTTAGACTTTTATGAAAAAATTTAAGAAATGGCATGTTGAGTGCTTTCAAATTTAATTATAAAAAAAAGAAAATCACAGTGCCTGGCTGAAATATTTTGTACTGTAACAACAACAACATTCCTCCCTGCATGTCTGATGTAGTATAGAGTTAGGTGGGCTTTATTTTAGACAGAAGCTATAAAATTCTAGACATCCTTTTTTTTTTTAAACACTACTAAGTGAGAGAAGTGGCTTGAGTTTAGCGACATTCTATAGGACACAGTTTTCTAATGTGCTAACGTTAAGTGAAGAAATAGAGGAAACAGTTCATTTTCTTCCTTCTCTAGTTGATCCCAGGGTACTTGGTAAGCAGTTCCCTTAGATACTTCCAAACTGACATGTCAAAGCTATATAAACAATGCTTTTACCATGTAGTTAAACCCCTCTTTAGTTATGGAAAGACACTAGTCTGTCCTCAGAGTGGGAAGTTAACTCAAGCTGTAAGCCTCGCTTTTGACCTGTAACAATACTTCACAATTCTGTAGCGCTTGCCATAAGAGGATCTCCATGTGCCTCACCATCGCTAACAAATCTAACTTGGGAGCTGTCTTGTGAGGTAGGCGAGCACAGTGTTAGTAGGCTGCCACACAAATAGGGAAACTGAGAAACTTATTTTCAGCTGTATTGCCTGAAAAAGCACTTTGCAGAACATCCAGAAGACATATTTGCCTGGAGGGGAGAGTACAGCATAAAGACAGGCATAACTTAACAAATGGATACAAAAGAACAAAAGAGATTGAGGTGAATGAAGAAAGGACAAAGACTGTGAGACCATGTGCTGGCTTTGAGAGCAGTATGCGAATCCTAGCGCTATGGCTGTGCAATTTCTGTTTTAAGACTTCAGGTTTCTCAGTGATGTCACACTTGTAGAATTGAAAACCCAGGCCAGGTTTGAGAAGCATCGTGGACACAGGCAAAATGATGCTAAGCAGCATATAGCTCAAATTAGTAGGAGTACAGCAGATGAGAAGTGGTTCATCTACTGCAGACAAGAGAATAGACTGGCATGCTAGGACTTGCGTGAGACTTGGCTGACTCAAACAGTGCTTGGGTTTAAGTGTGGGAAAAGACAGAAGTCTTTGCCTTCTGCTAGCACAATGCTAGCTGCTTGGCTCAGGCCAGCCCAGCGGGCTTGCCCCCAAAGCTTGTGCCAACATTGGAGAGTAGAAGCAGCCAGATAACAGATCTCTTTTCCAGGCTGCCTTTTTTGCATTTTCTGGGTAGTCAGCATTGGGTGATAGACATTTACTGGATGATTCTGAGAGAAAAGGAATGCTCTTTCTGTGTGATGATGTTAGAAAGATTTGTGGGTGTTTTCTGTAATACCTTCAGAAATCTATTTTCCAGTGTGGCAAACTCAATCTGACTTTTGTTTTGAGCCTCCTGGTATTTTTGATGGCATTAAATAGTTAAGGAGTAATCTGTAAACATATAGTCATGGTGGCTGCAAAGCTGGACAGGGTTTTCAAGGAAACTATGAAGAATTATGAAAACACCCTAAATGTCAGAAAGCAAGGAGGGAGCCATTAAAATTCCCATGGGCTTTGGAGGCACTATAACTTTGGGTTTTGGGTGTAAAAGCACTGCTATTACCTCTTGCTCTGTAAAGGAGTGTGAAATTTTGGATGATAATGTTATAAAATATTTTCTTTGCTGCTGCTAATGCTGTTCTAAGAAACATTAGGTTTTACATTAGCAGCTGTCTCCTCTTGTGGTGCCAGCAGATACAAGTGCAACCTATATTCAGCAGCTGAACAGCATTTCTCCTCTTAGGCTATAGAAGCGGACCCTTTCCACTATGTGTTTTTCTTCCTAACCAGTTAAATGCATGGTGTCTTCTGTTAGAAGACAGCGAGCCTTCAACACTTCAGTGGGAGCAGTGGCATCAATGTGCATTATTCAGAGCTCTAGAAATTGCTATTACTGATTTTCATTTTCTACTGCTAATGTAATTCTGGATATAAGAATGAAGAGGCGGTTAGACCTCCATCCATAGGACCAGTTTTGTAAAAAGTTGCACGTGGAGAAGGGAAAAATAGACTACTGCGTGCTAGAAACTATTGCCTATATTTTGATTAATATTTGTCACTAGCACCACAATGTCAAATGCTTATTCAGCTTATGATTTAAAGTCATACAATGCACTGCATAATTGTAAGTAGGAGACATTTGTGCATCTGGTATTTAAATGGAGTATGCGTACTTTGCATTCCAGAGCATCCCTAAACACTGCTGTTAGAATTGTCATTTTAAAAATATGTTTTGTCCTGCTTTTAGAGCACATTTAATCTTTTCCCCATTAATCTGCTTTCCCTAAACCTTTCCCTAATTCTTCTGAAGGATCCCCCACCTGCTGTGCAGGCTACACAACACAGTGAATCTAATCATGTCTGGAATTATCATTTTTATCAGTTTAATCCATATTTTTCTGTGATTTGCTTTCCAAAGCCTTAGACATTTTATGCACTGCGGTGAGTAATGGAGCAATTGTGGCGGTTAGTGTCTCTTCAAAAAAGCAGTGACAATACAGTTAAGATAATCAATTTAGATTATTTTCTGGAATGCAGCATTAGTGTTCCATGGAAGTTAAGCTTGATCCTTAGATTTATTGAATATATTTTCAACTTCAAATTGTACACGAGTTGAAAATTTATCCCTGTGTGTGTTAGAGCAGATGTTCTGAATTGTCCTGCCCAACACTTGAATATTTTTGGTTATACACTCAGCTTTCCACTACCTCTCTGAATTTGTCCACATACTTTCTTCATGTGAAGCCTTTTATTCATATTTTCTGGAAAGCTTTTTATGAAATAACTTACAGCTAAGACAGCAACTATTGTCTTTATGCTACAAACTGCTATCATGAAATGCAGCTTCCAACATTTGAAGAGTGCGCCAGCTTAATTCCAGCAAGCACTTCAGTGAAGCTCACCTGAATATGCAACGGTCTAAAGAGGAGAATTTATGCTTCTCTCTCTTGCTTCTATTACCCACGCTGCTTAAGTCAGGTGCTGGTCGTGGCAAGGTCTTCATCTAACAGAAAATAACTGGTAGCAATAGCCTGTACTAATGTGAAAGAGGGTGTTTTTCCACAGATGAGATGCTTAGGAGCAAACTAGATGACTTTATCTAGATGCCATAAATGAATACCTATGGAGGTGCCACATCCTGGTTTTCAGGCTTTATCCTTTTCCTTTATATATATATATCCTAGGCCAGCTCTTGAATCAGAGCTGCTTTTTCTCTTCTGCTCCTGTCTTTCACTTCTTGTTTTGCTGTGAGGTTCTGGGATGCTCAGCAGCAGCTACCTGCTTATCTGTATAAAGATCTAATGCTGCTACATTGGTAAGTCTGTTCTGAAAAAATATAATTTAGCTGAATTCTTGCCTCAACTAGCAGACTGTGAAACATTTGTGGAGGGCTTTGGTTTGTACTACTTTCATCCAAAGCAGGACATTAGGGCTCCAGCCACATTTCATAATACATTTGAATAACTTTTTTTCAATTTGAAGCTTTCTGTCTAACCACGAGCACTAAATTAATACTAGATTCTCGCTCTGCCTAGTGGGAACACTAAATAGATAAATAAAAATCATTGCAGGATAATTGTAGGTGCTGTGGGCTGAAAGCCAAACCAGGCCAATTCAGCCTTTGAGCCCTGTCTGTCTGTCTGCTTTTCTGTTTCCTTGCCCATCATAATAGGGTATTCAATTATAATCTTTTCTCTGCGTGCACAGTGGAGGTTTGCATACAGTGGCCCAGAGGCATTATTAATCTCAATGCATTTGGAGAGTGAATGAAAAGACTAAAGGTTTGGAGGAGGGGGGAATCTCTCCTCCCTGTAGCTGTATTCATCACTTAGGGTCTTTGTCAAAAATGTACTTTTCTTTCTCCCTGTCTGCTCCCCCCCCCGCCTCGCCCTCCATTTCCTTGGAGCGTAAGCTGGAAATGACTCTAGAAGTTAAAGGACAATGGAAGCATTAGCACAGGGATTATGGATCTTCGTGTGCAAGATGGGGGTTGGAGGAAGAAGGTAGAGGGCTGCTACCAGCTGGATGGAAATTTAAAATGTGTGGCTAGTCCAGTGCTTACCAGTACAGTAGAAAGAAGTAATAGTGCAATCTCTATTCACATGAAGCTTTTCTGGCCTCTGAAAGGAATATACAAGGACTGTTTCCATAGCTGGCAAATAAATAATTGGCTTGTAAATTTAGTGTAAGGGTCTAAAGAAAATTTTTAAGAAAATAACATGCATTTATTTGTTTTCAAACAAAGGAATTGTCTTCCAGCAGCATGTGACTTACTGTAATTGATTAAATCAAAGTCTG
>VZTM01033720.1:1164-13805 GCA_013400555.1 Jacana jacana | reverse complement strand
TCTCTGAGCACTAAAAAATAGCAGAAGAAGCAGAAACCCAAAGTTGTTTTTAAAATTAAATACTGATTTACTAAAACAAAAACAAAACAGAACAAAGAAACAAAAAGAAAACAACCACCCCCCCCAAACCCACAAACAAACAAACAAACCAAAACAAAACAAAAAAAACCCCAAAACTCAAACAACTGCAAACCCCAAATTTTCATACTATTTACCCATTTACCTAACATTAACAATATCCTGTTCTTATCTTGCATTTTTCTGAGTAATATCGAAGGAATACAAGAACACGTTTCTAAAACAAGCGGAATTTTTATTTTTTTTTTAATATTTTTTTCCAGGGAGTCAGTCAGTCAAATGAAAATAGTGTATTAGGTCCCTTCCTTTTTATTCCTGAGGTAAGATGGTTTTGCTCTTTGATTTGTACATAAAAGTTATCATTTTTTAGTACTTGCTTGAGTTATTTTCTTTAAACTCTGTTTAAGTGATGTTCACTCTAATGTAAGGTCATGAACTTTTAGAATTTCTCTGTAGAATATCCAATTAATTTAAAAGGAAAAAAATAGGTATCAGACCACATAAATTTAGTAACTCATTTAAAGGACAACATCAGTCCACAGCTGAGCCTGTAAATTCTGTACTTGTCTGTTTATCATCACTAGTTTTATGCTGGATTTTACTTAGCAATTAATGCTCATTTTAATTCCAAGAAAAACCTTGCACAAAACGGATGTGCTTTGTGCTTCCTTTCGGTATTGCTAGAAAACAAAATGGGGTACAACTAGAAAAAGGAAAAGAGAGGATCCAGGATTACATAATAATAACTTAATGGTTGGATCTCCTCATTACAACCATGCTGTTCATACCTGTAGCCAATTATTGTGGTTTTTTGCTTGTAGAAGCATTTTATTCTTCAGAATGTTACCAACACTAACTTTCAGATTTCTACTACTTTGCCATCCAAATTTCAAAATTGCAAAACAGATGGGAAAGAAGTGGTTGGCATAGCACAAAAAAACCCTCCACCAGTACACTGAGAGTTTTGGCATTAAGCCATAGCACAAGTAGATAATTATCAAGAATGTCAGGGCCCAAATATGAAAATGATTGAGACATGAGGATGGGGTACTGTAGGATTTATGGTTCTTGAGTCCACATAGTTTACTACATAACTCAGATTTACTTCTTTGAACTGTTACTAACTCCTCCTTTTAGCTATGCTACATCTCTGATCTTCTGGTACCTTTGACTGTGCCTGTGTAAACCACAAGACATGAATCTTTCTCTCTGACATTTACATCAGAAGCCAAAGGCAGATGCTTCTAGGGCATAAAATCACTCAGAAAATAGAGGAAATAATTTTTTTAAATTGCATGAACTGGTTCCAGCATCTTAATCCAGGCTGTGTAAGTAACACTGTGGCAGTTGAATTTAACCCTAACTGAATGCCACACAGCCCAGGAAGAAACAGCTGTGAAATCTGAGCAGACATAAAGTTTCACTTTTTCAAAGGACCACAAGCTATTTTCCTAAATGACCTTATTAGATTCATAGAATCAGAAAGTAATATAGAAGAAGCCTTTCTTTTTTGACATATATTTCTTTACCATTTGCTTGATTTCCAACTAAAAGATAATTCTGAAGAAATATCTTTGTATGCTTGCCTATTTTTACTGGCTTCCCTTGGTATTTGCAGCATTGGAAAAAACAGGATAATGGTCAAAGATCCATCACTGGTCTGGCGTTTGTTATCATAAAAGCTTTCATGTCACCCAAATGAGTAGAAACACAGTAATTGTGAGAACCTGTGTCAAATTAAAACCAAGTCCAGGATGTAAGCCTCCAGGAAAAAGCAAACCTCTCAGTTTGCTGAAATTCCGGTATTTGAAAATCCATGTTGCCCGTCACATGGCAAGGAGCAGCAGCACAGTTCAAGGCCCCCTACACCCTACAAAGAGGATATGCCAGGTCACGCAAGTTGTGGGGTTCCAGTTGAGCCTACCAGGGAAGTTTGAGGCACTTCTACGAAAACATGTTAAAGAAAGGGCAGAAAACACTGGAGAGAGCAGGAAGGAAAACAAAGACCAAAGGTAATGAGGGAGCATAGAGAGAGGTGGGAACAAATAAATAAACACAACCAAAACTAAAAACAAAACAAAACAAAACAAAGAGTAGAAAATGAAAGTGGGAACACCAAGGTCAGAGAAGGAGGAGGTGCTTCATAGCATAACAAATATTCATGAAGTGACTGTGGCCCATGGAGGGCCAACAGCAGAGCAGAGGAAAAGAGTGATGAAAAAGGAGTAGGGAGAAACTGCTGTGCCCTGACCACAAGCCTCACCTCCATGTGCTGCTTGTTGTCTCACTGAAGCGATTCAGTGTAGACTGTGGAGATTATGGCAGAAGAAGAGGAACCTGAAGGAGTGAAGTTAACCTTGGGAGTGCAGCTGAGTGCAGGAAAAGAGGAAGGGTGTGTTTTCCCTGGGCACTTTAATGTTTGTTTCTTTTCTTTTTGTTTTGTTTCCCAGTACTCAAATCAGTAATTAAATATTTTCACTAGTCGGCAGTAAGTTAAACTAAATTCTCCAAGTCAAATTTGTTTCTCCATTGATAACTATTAAGACACCTCTCTGTCTATCTCAGCCTGGGAACCTTCTTACTCTTATTCATCATATTTGTTCCCTGATGCTGCATGTGGCAGGGGCACAGGGAGGGAGCAAGTGACTGGCTCCAAGGTGCTTGGCTGCAGAACTTTTGGTGCTGTAAGAAGCGTTTAAGACATGAGAGGTCTGAGCAGGATTCTCCTAGTTACCAGGTTTTACCACCACTGGATGCAAGCACACTCACTGTATCACCACTTGGAAGATAAAGGCAGTTTAGCCTATGTAAAAACAACATAGCACTACAGATGTGTACGGAGCTGAAGGACAGCACTGAAAAATATCCCATCAGGTAGGCAGGACAAAGTAAAAAGGCAACCAGAAAAAAAGAAAAACAAAGTTCATCATGAGCAAGAAATTTGTATCTTTTTTACCTTTATCCCTGGCCTCCTCTCGCAGTTATCCTAATTACAGTTGCAGTAGCACCAGCAGCAGTTTTATTAGGCACACTCCCAAAAGCACTGTGGCAAGCTGCAGAACCTGTTCAGTGAAGGCCATATGGAGTGCTTCAATTACCTCAAAGTGATTCTGGAAAATTTCCCAGGGCATGCATATGCCCCTTCAGCCACCTTCCCTGCGGCGCAAATTAAAGGAGGAATACGACAATGAATTTGCAACCACAGGGTGAGGGCTCACAAAGGCAGACTCCATGCCATAACAGGACAGTGATATGTATAAATTTAATAAAGTCTTGTGTGTGCATATTGTTGCGTATGTCAACAGCACGTAAAGTAAAGAATAGGGCTGAAGGAAGTAAATTTACATCACAAATAAAAAAGAGCAGGGACGCAGAAGGGAGCAGTGGAGTGATTTTCTCCACAGCAGATAGTCCTACTTAGCTGATTTACTCCTGTTTGATTAATAGGAAAGAGTAACATTGCAGGGACTAGATGCTGGCACAAAAATTAGATGCTTTATTTTTATTGTTAAAAATAAAAATCTAGATGCTGGCACATAAATTAGATGCTTTATTTTTATTGTTAAAAATAAAAATTTGCTTTGCCTAATATTTGCTGGAATATATGTCTCCCAAAGAGGCATTTCTTAGGTACTTTGCAAAAAAAAACAACAAAAAAAAAACAACCCAAAAAAAAAAACCCGAAGACTCTTTATCTGCAAGTTTTCCAGTGCAAATAGTTCTACAAATCTTTGTAACTTCCCCTACAACATCAGTTTCGATCAAGAAGCAGAGAACACATACTTTGCTGTGCATGTTATTACTTTATTACAAAAAAGTCTCTACAGGACTTGTGCAAATGGTCTGTGGTCAAAATTAGAGCATAGTATTCACATTTAAGATTTTAGTTTCCTTTTTTAGAATCAGCAGACCTGAACTGACTTCAGAAATATTGACAGTGAGATAGTCCAGCCCTTCTATACGGCACTGGCACTTTCATCTATTAGGAGCGGTAACACAGTTGCATGTTAGGCGAGAGACGTATAATTTAGGTAACGATAGGTAAAACATCTTCTCTCAACAATCAGGTCCAGCTCTCAGTTATTCGAAAGTCCTGTTGACTTTGACAGGAGACGGACTACCTCCTGGAAACTGTATAAAGTGTATGCCAACTAATAACACTTGCATTGTATCTGGTAGCTTTACAAAGTCATTGACCCATATAGGTAGTAGAGAATGAAAAGCACACACTCCTGACCTTTTATGAGAAGTAATGGACATAATAGTATGCTGAAAATTCCCACAAACTGCTCCCTACCTTTTTAAATGATGGCACTTTGTCTCCTTATATTTTCTCAAACATTTCTAGTGACAAAACTTATAAAAATGCATCAAGACTTCTATTTCCATGACTTATCAAACATTAATAGGTAAATTAGCATAGACTTCTAGATCTGTTACTTTTTTTCACACTCCAATATATGAAGAATTTTAAAGAAAAGAGAATCAATCAAAACCATAAACTAGACTCACACCTTGAACTCCCACCAACTTTTTGTAAGAGCTCTTCCTTGAACATTCCAACCAATTCTTCTCTAAGCAAGCTGGCAAAAAGATTCTCTAACAGAATATTCAAGTGTTGTTCCAAATTATTTTCTTGGATTTAAAGAACACCAGACTATTCATACCAATGACTCAGGAGAAAATATACAAAGGCTATTGTCAAAGCTATTTACAATTTATACAATCATTGTGAAAATGGTAAAAAAATGAGAACAAACTGGTCAAGAAGAGTTTGGTCCACTTGACAAGATGAGTCTATTCAGACACTGTTTTATGATTACTAAACCTCTGAGAGGTGTTTAAACTATATTTATGAATAATAATGCTCAATACAATTCTTAGTGTTGTTAAGTTTATAACAGTAAACCTAATATAAACCACAGAACAGAATACAACAGAACTAATACAACAGAACGAGAGAAAAGGAAAAAGAAAATTACACCATAGAACTGGTAGAAACACTAAAGAATTCTGATATCTAACAACACCTTCTTCCCAAATGAATGCAGAACCCTAGAATCTTATATACTGGAACCTCAGGACACATCTCAACCCAGTCAAAAACATGGACAGAAGGACACCCAATGTCATCTTGCACGTTACTGGAGTAAACCCAGTATACAGAGCACAGGCATTAAAAAGGTGGAGGAGAAGGAGAAATATGATCTCCAGTTTTTGCTCCCAGAATGATGTACTTAAAACCTTGAGTACTGTGTGCAGTTCTGTGCCTCAAAATTTAAGAAGGTTGTTAAACCACTTGAATGTGTCCAGAAGAGGCCAACAAAGCTGGTAGAAGTGCTGGAAGGTATGTCCTGTGGGGAGTNGTCAAAAACATGGACAGAAGGACACCCAATGTCATCTTGCACGTTACTGGAGTAAACCCAGTATACAGAGCACAGGCATTAAAAAGGTGGAGGAGAAGGAGAAATATGATCTCCAGTTTTTGCTCCCAGAATGATGTACTTAAAACCTTGAGTACTGTGTGCAGTTCTGTGCCTCAAAATTTAAGAAGGTTGTTAAACCACTTGAATGTGTCCAGAAGAGGCCAACAAAGCTGGTAGAAGTGCTGGAAGGTATGTCCTGTGGGGAGTGGCTGAGGACTCTGGGTTGTCTAGTTTGGAGGAAAGGAGGCTAAGGGGTGATCTCATTGTTCTCTGCAGCTTACTCAGGAGAGGAAGCGGACAGGGAGGTGCTGAGCTCTTCTCCCTGGGATCCAGTGGCAGATGCATGGCTCAAAGCTGTGTCAACGAAGGTTCAGACTTGAGATTAAGAAACATTTTTCCNGAAGGACACCCAATGTCATCTTGCACGTTACTGGAGTAAACCCAGTATACAGAGCACAGGCATTAAAAAGGTGGAGGAGAAGGAGAAATATGATCTCCAGTTTTTGCTCCCAGAATGATGTACTTAAAACCTTGAGTACTGTGTGCAGTTCTGTGCCTCAAAATTTAAGAAGGTTGTTAAACCACTTGAATGTGTCCAGAAGAGGCCAACAAAGCTGGTAGAAGTGCTGGAAGGTATGTCCTGTGGGGAGTGGCTGAGGACTCTGGGTTGTCTAGTTTGGAGGAAAGGAGGCTAAGGGGTGATCTCATTGTTCTCTGCAGCTTACTCAGGAGAGGAAGCGGACAGGGAGGTGCTGAGCTCTTCTCCCTGGGATCCAGTGGCAGATGCATGGCTCAAAGCTGTGTCAACGAAGGTTCAGACTTGAGATTAAGAAACATTTTTCCACTGAGAGGGTGGTCAAACATTGGAACAGGATTTCCAGAGAGCTGGTCAATGCCCCAAGCCAGTCAGTGTTTAACAGACATTTGGACAATGTCCTTAATAACACGCTTTGACTTTTGATCAGCTCTGAACTGGTCAGACAGTTGGACTAGATGATCATTTTAGGTCCCTTCCAACAGAACTGTTTGATTTTATTATCATCTTCTGGTCCTATGAGACTTTCCTTTCCCCTCCATCACTCCTATCTTCTTACAGTGAGGTTTTGCTATTTCAAAGTGACTTAAAATTTCCCCTTCAGTGCAACGAGAGGAACTGCCAACACCACAAGTTAGAATTTTCTGGGGAATTTTCTTTCCACCAAAAATATGTCTTTGCAAGAACTCCATCCTCACACCACTTTCTGTTTGAATCTAGGTCTTCATCAACCTTTCTGTTGAAAATAATTTCATGTCAAAAGAAAACAGAGCTCTTCTGCTGTCTTAAAATAAACAAGAGCTCAGTGGTAACGAGTGGTAATTATGGGATGTGTCCTTCACATTTCAGAGATGCTACTTCTTAGCTCTCAGTTCCCTCTAAATCAGATCAAAACCTTGAATTTGTGCTCTTCCTGACTCAGCCTGGATCTACATCAGTACGTTTTGAGGTGGTTTAAAAGACTTATTTCAAGATTCTCTCTCCCTTGTTTCCCCTCACCACTTTTTCCCCTTCTTCCCTTTCCTTTATTCAATGAAAATACTGACAAAGCCTCTAGAAGAGATTCCTGTGGAAGGGTCAAAAGACAGTAAAACCAGTTCTCATACTGTTCTAATTGCAACTATGGGCTTAATAATATGGTATCGATTTACAGTCAGAAAGATCCATTTCCCTTGAGCGCAAAGGAATTCCTCCTTTTTCACAAGAGGGAACTAAAACCCAAGAGAATTCCATTCAATCTTTTCTCTTCTGTGAGGCCAAGTTAGAAGCAAATCACGTGCTAGATGTTCCTGTTCTCTGATCTATTGGTATCATTATTTTGCTGCACCATATGTATGGCTTTTTAACTATTGGAAACTTTTCTCTCCAATAATTTCTGACAGAGCTTTATAGACACACAAGAATGGCAAAAGTTTTACTTAAAATGCAGCACCGCAAAGCTATTCATCTCTTCCAAGATAGCTTACAGAACATATATTTTAAATCTTAGACTGTGATAGGGCAAAATCCAAATAATACAGATTCCCCATCATTACTGAATTTTGTAGAAATAATTGTAATTTCTGTATTCATCAAATTTAAAAAGTCATTCAGGACCCAACCAGCGTCTGTCTTCTATTCTGCCCTATCCAATTACTTTGCTACATCCAACACATACAAAGCTTAAAACCAAAAGAAAAACTGAAGTAACATTTTTATTACTTATATTGTAGCTTATTAGGAATAGCACAATATATTCTATGAGGCTAAAGAAAAAAACTTTTACCCTACTGTAAAACACTGCAGCAGTGATGAATCACATCTACTAGAAGTATTTTTAAGAATTACGAAGTAATCTGGCAAAAATACATTTTATCTTTTATTTTTAGGTGGTAAAAAATTATTTAAATTAAGAACAGGTTACCCCCAATGCATAACATATGGATATGAAGTTACTGACAAAAACATCTGTCTTGTCAATAAAATAAAAGTTGAAGTAGGTGATATTTTGTAGGCATGTATTTGAAATACAAATTGTTTCAGTAATTTCTACAGAGCTTATGTAAAAAAATATGCTAGTCCACTATTTTATTTTCTTAGATGCAGAGTTTTCCCATTAACAGTTTCAAATGTTTAAAAATCTTGGATTTCAGGTCAGCTAGATACTAAGAAACAAGGAGCTTCCCACCCTCAGCAAGTACGTCAGAGACTTAGCATATGGACAGCAGTTAAAATAAAACACAAGAAATGATCAAACCTAGTTTTCAGTATCTCCATCTCTGTGGCATCCAAAGAATATACTAAAATATCACTGATGACAGTGGCTATTTTCATAGCCTTCTATCCATTTTATCCCATTAGAGTGTTTCAGATATCTGAGGGCATTCAAAAGAAAAAAAAAAACAAAAACACTAAAACCTTTGATGAAATCCCAAGCTATCTCAAGTGCAACCAAAAAATCAAAACTGCTGTCAATAACATGGATACACCTTGATGCTGGTGTATTTTCTACATCTGTCATTTTTAAATGCAGAAGAAAATACAGAAGGCAGTGGATAGATTTAAAGAACACATACTGATAACTGATGACTAATCTCAGTGACATATATTGTGCATTTTCAACCAAAATCTCCATGGTGATGTACCTTTTCTCATCTACGACTGCCTGTCTGTTCTGCTTACACTTAGCGAGTGTTTAATAAAAAAAAGTCTTCATCCCAATTGAACAAAAGTCACCACTGAACACAATAAAAATATTTTGCTGAATAGATACATTTTTTTTGTTAATTACTTGTCATGATAGCCAGTATTTGAATTGTTGACATATAGGAGTTATAGTTAGTAATTATTTTTTTTTTTTAACTATGTTGGTAAGAACCTTTACTTTCATAATTTAATGCCTTTTTGACTAATTTGTGACACATATAGTATTTATTTCATAAGTCTTGTATATTACAAACACTTTTGGAATTGCAGAGAAACATATTTGCATAATGGATCAGGCGTCTACCAAGCAGGAGCAGCCCAGCTGCTTTTCTGCTAGATTCTCCCCATACCATCTGGTTGGCATCTGCCCCATAGTTATCATGCCAACAAATACTCCTGGACAATAAAATATCATAGCATAGTATCATTTGGAATCCATGAGAAGTAAGCCTCTCAGGCACACTGCACTGGTTAAGAAATCAGGCTGTGTAGAACAGACATGTCATACACAGGACCCTTCAGTAACCAAAACAACTCATTATACAATCCACAATCCAGAGAAAATATCAGTTCTTTTTATCTATTCCAATGAATTATGAAAATATTGTTGAGAAATACATATTGTTAAAAAAAAAAAAAAAAAACAAAAAAACCCCAAAAACTCAAAAAACCCCACAACCTTACAAACAGTCAACAATTATTTGTTACATGAATATTACATAGCTATTTCAAACCACATTCTAGCTTACAAGATAGTATTAGTGGAAGGCCATGTTTGAAAACATGGCCCAACTAAGGAGGTTTAATAAAAAGTATTACACACACCTGAAATTGCTCAGCTTTTGAGTCAGAGTTCTTGATATAACCCATTCTGTCATAACCCATTTTCCACACTTCCATGTCAATACACCTCTTCCTAGCAGTTCACTTTTTATTCACTGCACAGTACTTCTATATGGGAAAACACAGAATTTATATAGAATCAATCAATTGGTATTGTAGTGCTGAATAAGATGTCATCGTGGTTTAGCCTCAGACGGCAACAAAATAACATGTGCCAGCTGCTCCCTCTCAAGCCCCTCAAGAGCCAGGAGGGGGAAATCAGAAGGAAAAGGCAAAACTTGCAGGCTGGGACAAAAGCAGTTGAATAAAAAACAGTAACACGGGTAGAGGAGTACATAAACATGATTAGGATACTGACCACACCCAACACCATCCTGTCCACCTCGTTACCACCCCTGACTTCCTGCTCCCCTCCCATTCCTGGCCTACTCCCGGCATGGCTCATGGAATACCTGTGCCCCTGCTAGAGCCAGGGGAGAATTAACCCTGTCCCTTCCGGAGCCAGGACTTGTGTTAATTTCCTTTAGGTCTCTCAAACACCTACTGTGTTATCTGCCTGTGAATCAAAATATCAGTTTTGTCCTTTGCCCAAAGCCTTCAAATTGAGTGAGTTCCCTTCATGCTGTAGCATAGCCTAAGTTTTTTTTTTTTCGTTAGATCTTACAGCTGATTATATTAAAACATGTTAAATTTGCTTAAACACATCTTGCTCTAGAGATCCAGTTCATATATTGTGTACTACTTACTTTCTTCTAGTTTTTCACTTTCTGAATCTAAACACTTTATCAGTATTGGTTGTTCTCCAATATCTATAAAAATTAAACCATGAAGACGTTAAAGACAATGAGTTGAAACTTTGAGTTAGGCACCTGCACCTTTACGTGCTAACAAGCTTTAGAACAATTAGAACTTGCATTTGTTTGGGCAACAAAAGACTTTGTTTATTCTGCTGGACAAATGTACATGAACTAGGCCCAAGCTTCGTGTCTCAATAAGCTATGAAGACTGCTGCAGAAAATCATGATAGTATATGACCAAGAGTGCAGAAATTGAAAGTCAGTCTTGACCAGGAGTACATTGCCAGAACCATTCAAATTTGAAGAACGTACAGCCTGCTTCTAGTTCTCCAGAGGTATTTCAAAGTGCAAGTTTAACTTCACACTAAGAACAGTAAGAGAAAAAGGCTCATCTGCTTCTGCTGTTGCTGTCTCTGATAGATAGGGTCCCAATGAGGCACCTGAAAACAAAAACACAGCAAAGATCAAACCCAGAAATCTCATTCAACAAATGATTAAATCAAAATTTCTCAGCCTCAAAGATTTGTGTGAGCTTTAAACAAACTAAAGATATTAGGGTTTTATTTTATAACAGTCTTTTGGTGACAGAGTTTCTTCATAATTTTAATTTGTTTATGAACACTAAAAGATGCCTCTGTTTTTTAACAAAGCAACTTATTTGTTCAGTGTGACACTGCTAAACATTTCACAAATTGTCTGGAGAACAAAATGGTAAATTAATGAAGTTATGAGTTACACGTATTCATTAAAGCAATCTTCTCTTCTAGATTGAGTCCAGATTTTAAGCTGTTAGGAAAGTGGATTGATTAACACATGAAATCATCCTCATTTAAAATAGATCAGGGCACTCATATTTGGCACAAATTCCTCTGGTAAAATCTGCAAAAACCCAGAAATCTGAGCCAAATTGCATAGAATGAAGACATGTACATAATGTAAGCTATCCACACACAAAAAGGTGAAAGTTTCCTTTTTAAAGTTGTTTTACATAGTTAGTGCACAGTTAATGCTTTCTGACAGTAGTCCAGAAAAAGTACAGAAATAGCAGGATTAGAGGGTGGGAAATTACGAAAGCAAAAACACACAAAATTTATGCCAGACAAAAAGTCAATGCATTTACAATAGCACCATATTGCAATTGTCACTTAGGAATTCAAAAAGGATTTTTTGGTCTATACTTCAATGTCCCAACATAAAGTAACTGCCAACAAAAAGTATAAGTGGGATAGTTTTTACTTTCAGCATTTTGTAGAACATTTCTCTGAATTTCAGTGAATAACATCAGAACAACATGAGAGATGGTTTCTGACATAGGTGTTCACTGTCAGATCCCATGAAATTGTCTTGAATTATCTGATAAGGACAGATGGGTGCTTTACTTACACAGTCCAAGTGCCCACAGAGCTGTATTTACTGGCCACAATAAAATTGCTGTGTATACAGCAAAAGTCACCCATAGGCTATCTCACGGGAAATGCAGATGAATGACAATAGTAAGCACATAGCAAGATAGAGAAGGGAAAAAAAGATAGACATACAACAAGAGAAAGAATTCTTTTTACAGAATTCTCTCTTTACAGTTCTCTATTCTATAAAAAAAAAGATGCAGGACTTATGTTTACTTTCATTGCCACCCTAGTTTTGTCTAAAATTATGTTCCATTAAAGTGGTGTCACCGATGACCACCGGTGTGGTCCTAAAAGTTATAAAACCAAAAAGTTATTACAGAAAAGTTTAACAACTCCAAGACCCTGCTTAGACTATTGCTGTCTACCATGTAAATTTTTCTCTCTTACTGCAAAAAACCAGCACACCTACACAAATATTCAGCCAGGCCTACTCTGGCTCTATCTGAACTCTAAGTTAATTGAAAAGAATCATGACCCAAGAGACACATAGCTCTGCTAGCACAGCATTGTGCAGTCCATAAGGCATTCAGAGCTAGCTTAACAGAGCTAGTACTATGTCCATATAGGAACTTGCTTGCTAGCAAGTCTGGAAAACAGACATAGCAAGTACAAATCTGTCTATGTAAAGTCAAACAAAACACCAATACTCACATTCAAACAATACAAAACTGATTTTCAATGCCACTAAAACAAAAAAGGTACTACTCATACCAGAAGTAAAATAAGACAGAGACATTCATAGGGATTGTGAATAAGCATTTACTGTGGTAGACAGAACACACTGGGATATTTTATTCAGTCTTGCAATTGCACAATGAAGAGCTAATAATCAGAATTTTACAAAACAAGGCTGCCCCCAGTGCCATTC
>VZTM01033718.1:0-21759 GCA_013400555.1 Jacana jacana | reverse complement strand
GATTCTATGATTCTATGAAATATATCACAGTTGTGATAACAAAAGTCTTCGATTTTCGAGGCTGTGAATGGGAGTGCTTCAGAAACACTGTTAACTTCAAATTCGAATGCATTTGAAATGATGAATAAACACATACCTTTAGGGCTGAGAGAGAGGTAGTATGTTTCCCTCTGTTCAGAAATCTGGAGTCAGTCTGTCAAAGGTACAGCCTGTACAAGCCACGTTGAGTGACAATTGTAAGTGCAGGGACCTCAGTTACCTCTGGGATGTCTATATGGCTCCTCAATGCATCAGTGTGATGGATCTCTGCTGTTGTACCTTCTGGGTTGCAAGCAGGAAGAGGAATAGGCGAGTGGGTCTATTGGGCACTGGCTACAGGCAGAGGTCTACAAGTGCTGTTGCGCTGCGCTTTGAAAGTCTGACACTGTTATGTTTGTAAATGAAACCTTTTGTTCGATGAGATTTACAGACATGTTTGGGCAAATAAAACATCTAATTTGAGTGGTCTAATTGCTGACTCTAAAATGCTGTTTGCACATTATACTGTTTAATTACTTCAGTCTAGTAGTTGTTTAGCAATGTCTCAATTTGTTATATCTGCCAGAATTAAGGGGGCGAAGGATTTTATTTGGTTATCATTCACTATGCAACAATTGTACAAAGCCATAAATGGAGAACCAATGTTTGTCCATTTTAATATTTTTTGTGACAGTGCCATAATAGCATAAAATAAGGAAAAAAAAAAATAATTGGAGCTTCTCTCTAAAGTTTTATGGTTCTTGACAGCAGTAATATGTAGTCTGAGAACGCAGTTCATAAAATAAATGCTAACAGGATAAAAACTAACATAGTCTCTTCATTGTTCCAACACAGTTCTTATAATAAAAGGAAATTGTATGTGATCACAAAGGGAAGAATGTATGCAATTAGCCACATTATGCACTCTGCTCTACTTAAGTGAGAGCAAAACTGGTATGAAGTTTATATATAGCCTCTTATAACTCATAACTCTTGGCAACCCTGCCACAATCATGTTACGTTCTGTATAAGGGATGAAAAAATAACGAGGCTGGCTATCTTTTCAGGACATCACACTCCCTAGTGTATGTGTGCATTTGTAATTTGTTGTCCTCTTGGTAATGTCCGTCTAAGAATGGAATGGAAATAGAGTCTCTATATAAAGCTGTGCATCTCAAATTTTTAAAAGTAAAACTACCTAACCCTGTGGGGAAAAGCACAGATCATTAATGCAGTATTTTCCCTTTGGTTTCTTAGTTGGTTGCAGACTTTGGATATTCATTTATTGCTCTGATCTTTTCCAATATCAATTTTTTGCACTCATGGGAACATGCCCCTTCTGCAAAAGTTCCATCAGGCATCATGCAATGATTCAAAGGTTACTTGTTTTGACAAAGAGGAGGAACACCAGTTCTTTAAGGAAAGTTTTGTTGAAGAACATTGTCTCACATAGGCCATGCCGCTGTGAAACCTGACATGCTTTGCCTTTACCTTCTCCCATTTAATGTGATCACCGCTCTGGTAAGCACAGAGGGAGCCAAAGAGAAGCATTTCTTTCTTTACTATGAGTTGGACCTTGGTGTCACACTCCTCTATAAACTGGCTGCTGCTGCTGGGGAACCTTGGATATGAGATTATAAATGCTGCAGGAACAATGTTATTTATATTTTTAACAGTACCATGTGGCATTGTTTGTTTTCAAAGAGCTGCCTGTGTAAGGGAAATATCTGACCTTTCTGTAATTTCTCATATCTTGAATCCATTCCTCCCCTCCTTCCAAAACCTCATCTGTTTGCGGCTGAAATCCTTCTCTTTGCTACAAGTCACGGTCTGTGTTTATTTCTGAGGGATCTTTCCTGTGTTGCAAGACAAGAACTAGTGGAAATATAAGCACTGAAGTATATTCCCTGAAGCATCCATAAAATGCCAGTGGCAAAGGTCTTGTTTGACATTTTAGCACAATGGAGTTGAATGCAAGAGCTACAGGTGACTGCCAACGCATGCTACTGACATTTACTGTGCTGGTTGGAGGAGTAAACTCCCATTGCACTTTGTCTCTGCTCCTAGCTTGCCAGACGCTAAGCTCCTGTCTTTTTTAGACTCTGCTCTTAAATTCAAACTATTTCTTGTTCAGGTTGCTTCAGCTACACCTTGGGTACCAGACACTGAGGCACTCCTGAACTGTCAGGTTGTGTGCTGCTCTGTGGCCACATCTCAAGCCCTTGCCAGGATGCACAAGGCACACACTAACAACGCTCTACATGTGATATACTCTTGGGTTTGTGCAAGGAAATTTGGGAGCATGGCCTGGAAGAATTTCAGGTAGGGATTTTCAACCATGTCTCCCATCTGCAAGATGTGGAGACAGGGACCCCAGAACTTGCTGCAGTGTTATGTCAATAGAGATGGTGCCTTTAATAGGTCCTTCTCCTTTCTCCAGTGTAACTGCTTCTTAAAGAAACCCCAGACCCAAACCAAAACAATAAAACCCCAAACCAAATCTGCAAATGACAAGCTGATGCTTATTCTTCTGTGAAATTCTGTTTTAGCAGAGCCTGCTGTGATATGATAAGGAGTAGTAGTTTTAAACTAAAAGAGAGTAGATTCAGGCTAGATATAAGGAAGAATATTTTTTTTTTTTTATGCTGAGAGTGGTGAAACAATAGCACAGATTGCCCAGAGAGGTGGTAGATGCCCCATCTCTGGAAGTAGTCAAGGTCAGATTGAATGGGGCTCTGAGCAACCTGATCTAGTTGAAGATATCCCCATTAATTGCAGGGGGGTTGGACTAGATGACCTTTAAACGTCCCTTCCAACCCAAACTTATTCTCTGAATCCATGAAAGTTCATTCCATGTCTCAGATGAATTGAATTTGAGTGTTTACAACTGATTTAAGACCAAAATGTCAGGAATGTTTACCAAAAGAGAAAACTTCATTGCAAATGTTGCAGAAAATTTCCAGAAAATTAGGTATTTGATTTTTTTAATTAGACACCGTGGAAACCCCTAATGGCTCTTCCATTTCCTATAAATAACTTGTTTGCAGATTAAATTATTATTATTGAATAAACAGAGGAGTATAAGGGGAACAGGCAGTGGGCAATAAAGGGCAATTCACTGAATATACTTATTTAGCTCATTCGTGAAGCAGTTTCAATCTACTGATATAAGCTGTGAAAATTTTGATCAGTTTAGTGGGACCATGTGATAGATAAAAAATTTAATAGCTATATTGCAAAATAGGGATGGTCCTCTTTGATTTCCTTGTTAGTCAAAATTATGTCAGGCTTTATGGGAAACAGGATTTGTGATATATGAGACAGTGGCTTAGGGCTGTTAGATCATAACCTTTTCCATTTGATAGACTATAGACTTCGTTTTTCTGCTGAATTTGACTTAACAACCATTATTTATTGCTTAACTTAGAGGCAGCAAGCTATACACAGTTCAGGATAAACAGAATAACTTTTTCAAGGCAGTGACTGTGAAATTGTGTAACTGATAGCTACTATTAACTGTGTTTCATAAATATGTTATTAAATGGGTAAGACCAATACTCCCTAAGAAATGACACTTTGTTGCAGGGCAAAAGTTAAATTTAATTCTTATTAATCTGATTTAGGGGCTTGTGGATTGAATCTTGTACTGTTGAAATGACTTACCTTTCTTTTCTTGGCTTCATTACATGCAGTTACCAGGTTTGCCTTGGCTAAATTCTTAAACATGGATACTGATCACGCATAATGTAGGTTTTCCTGTGAAAGAAGAAACCTGTTACTAAGAAGTGGTTATTTCATAGAATAATGTGTCCTAGAATGAAATGTGTGTAAAAGATTTTGTTTTGATAACTTGAACTTAAAACTCACTGCATTTCAAAACCTGGGAGGAAAAAAATAGCAGCTGTTGCCTCTCAGAGCTTGTCAGTGCTGCTCCCTAATCTGCCAGAGCTTTGCTGGTGTGAGCATTTTACTATGCGCTGGAAAGTACGTTGGAAATATATTGATGGTGATGCATGTAATGCATGAGCAGGCAGTCAACAGTTACGAGATTTGCCTAGTTCTGGAATTTTCCTACTGAAACTATTTTATTTGACAATAAATAAGAAGCTACTTGAAAGAAAAGATCACAACTGAATATTTATTTTGTTTATATTCAGGGTTTTAACTCTACCGTGTAATTTTTTACTGCTGATCCTACATAAATTTACAGGTTGGGTCCTTTAAGAATTAATCTAATAAATCTTAAGCTGGATCATAGTTATGCTGTTTACATATTCCTGTTGTCAGTCCTCAAGATTCATAAGGAGAGGCTGGGATTATAAGAGGGACCTAAAAAGAGATGAAAAGACCTACAAGAGAAAGCCATCTAGTTTCAGTTTTGAACTTAGTACTCTAAAAGAAAATGATTTTGTGCTTAGAAATACATATTGAATATACACATATTGAAATTTCTGTATTGATATTTAGAATGGAAATAATCATTTGGGGTCTCAGAAGCAAATTAGACTGTAAAAAAAGGACTTAAAAGGAAGGAAAGAACTATTTATAGTGTGAAATTAGAAGGTATGGCTTTTTAGACCAATACAGATCATTAATTTTTCAGATCTTAAACTAATAACAGAAAAAGGCTCAGTTGACATCAACCAAAAATTAAAAAAAATGGTGTATGAGTGGAGGCTAAAATGCTTTACAGATAGGACAAAAAAAGGTTGATCCAGGTAATACTCTGGGTTTTTTTCATGCTAATATATCAAAACTGTTTTAATTTCCTCAATATTGTGTGTTAAAGCATCATCTTTTAAAATGGGATGGAAAGTAAAGAAGGAATGTGAGGTGGTCAACAGAGGTCTAGAGCTCTCCTAAACATCTTTACAAGATATCTGGAAATAATGCATGCAAAGAAGGCAATGGTTCCATCTTTGTGATATGGTTCTTCCCAGAGTAATAATGAAATAAGTTTTAGAATAATATTTAAACTATTACTTCACAAATGTATAATGTTTTTTAGAATTACTCCATATTTTAAATTTATTTCCTTCTGAAGGTAGAAGCATTCACAATTTCTATATGGCATGGGCAAATTCACTCTCCCTTTTAATTTTATGCATTATAATGACTACATATAAAGGCACAATCTTTTTTTTCCCCAGACTTTGACTCAACTGAAAGTTTCTTCTGTATCAGTATCAGCATTTTGAGCCTTTTCATATGATATTTGCCAACTCGGTTGATAAGTCTTCCTTTTAGCTGATAAATTAACAGCACAGCTGCTGTCCATTTTCAATGCTTTGATTTTGTACCTATTTTTGAGATATGTAGATATAGAGGCAAAATCAATACTTGGGCCTTTCCTGTGCAGCATTGCAATTGGATATTTCTCAGAGTTAAAAATAAAGTATGTACTTATTGATATTCTAAACTTACTTACAATATATGCTGCATGCACATGAAGTTGTGCACTTTTATTTTTTTTCATGGACTCATTTTAACAGAATTTACCCAGAATTTCCTCTTTTTCGAGAGGCAAAACTGAACATAAATTTTTTCTCTTTTAATGCCTTTGAAGTCACTGGAAATCCTTCCCCTCTAAGAGTGGGAGGCAATAATTTTAGTCATTGCTTGAAGTTTCTAGAAAATTGAAGCAAGTGGTTAGGAAGCTAAGAAAAATAATATGCTGCCAGAGAACTTTTGATGTCTTGCAACACAACCTAGTTCTTACTCATTTTGTGCATCTGGGAGAGAGTACTGGTGGGACAAGTTGTATCCTGCTGTAACAGATGAGAAATATCCATCCTCTCTGTAATTAACAGGCGCAGGAGAGGAATGTTTGCCATCCAAACCAATGCGGTGGTGATTTGTTGGTTGTTCAGCCCCGAAAGGTCCTGTCTATCTCCAAGGTGTACACGTTTCCTGTTGAGAGCAGGCCCTTTAAGAGGGAGTTACTGAAAGGGCATATATGCAAATAAGTGGAAGTAAGCAACGAAATGAAAGCGAAACAAAGTGTAGGAAGCAGCAAATGACACAAATGTTGTAGCCAATCATGGGGCAACTTTAAGCGAGTGGAAAGTACGTGGAAAGCTCGTGGACAATATCCCTCTCCCTATCCGAAATGTAGTGCCTAGCGAATGAGGACCTGTGACTTTAGAACAAACTGTATCTGCCTTCTGACTGGATTGTGCTGCTTTCTGGTTGGAGAGCCTTCTGATTAAAGCTGAAGCTGTTCTACCAATCATCTGGATTGCGTCTGGCTTCACTGCTCCTGGCCGCGGCAGTTTCCTCTTGGAGCTGTGCATGTTTTCACTGTTGTGCTGATGCTGCTGCCTGTTATCATTACTTATTTATTTGTCCTCTTGACTTTCACTTTATAAAATGTGAGAGCAAGGTGGTTTTGTCTGTGAGAGCCAAGTCTCCAGTATTTTCTGGTGATCGACATTGGTTTTGATACAGCTGGTTTGTACCTGTGGCTGGTCTGTGCTGCAGAGCTGAGGGAGGGATTTAGCCTTACTATCTTTACCCATCTACAAGTTCACTGACTCAGGTGTTTCTATATTAAGTGCAGAGAGAGAGAGGCATTTCTAGTCCTATGTTAAGATAAGAGGAATGAATCACCTTTCGACATGCCAGCCTAATGCACAGTCAGCACTGGTGTGTAATACTGGCTCTTTAGCTGCTGAATGGATTAAGTTTTGTAGGATGAATTTTGAAGGACATAGCGAATTCAGCCTGACAGTAAGCTCTGGTTTTCTTTTATTCTCCACACAACGTTTTGTATTCAAGTGAAAACAGCATCCAAAAAGTACAAGTAAATATTGGCATCTTCATGGCTTGGTACATAAAAGAAAGAACAGAGTAATAGGGCTGAAAGTTAACTATTAGCCAAGTATCAATGCTGATGAGCGATGGTTGGCATTTCACTGGTTTGGCAGCTTTCTTGTGGTGCTGGTGAAGCAGGTGTTTTAAGCCAGTCATCAGTACCTGATACAGCCTTTAAATAAACTCATCCGTCAGTAATATTTGTGTTTGGGCAGCAGTTGCCCAGCTGTGCTTGGACTGTGGCACTGAACGTGTTAGGAGATGGCTAAAACCACCTTGCACAGATAAGCCCAGGAAGAAAGCTTCCCCAGGGTTGTTGGTATCCTCATCAATGCGAGTCAATAGACATCTTTGGGCAAAATGGGGGCAGAGGGTGGGGGAAAGTAAATGTGCCGTATGAGCTAATATAAATTCAGGCTGCACAGAATCCCTTTGGGCTCTAAAGCAGAACCAGTGTTTGAGCAGGATTGCAGGTGGTCCTGTGGTGATGGAGGATGAGAGAGATGAGCATCTGACCAGGTATAAAGGGTTTAGCAGATCAAATGCTTTGCTTCTGTCAAACAAAAACAAACAAAAAAGGATTTTAATTAACAAACTACTTAATGAAGAAGCACAGAGAACAGAAACATTAGCATTGAACCTCTGCCCCCTCACGAGGGGTTTTGAGTCTGTGTGTGTTCTTGCTTTATCTCCACAGAACAGATGCAGTTCTTTTGCAGGAAAAAACTCTAGAGATGAGTACTGACTACATTAAAATGTCAGCTCACAAGTAGGTGTTTTAAAAACGTATTTTAACAGAGTATGGCCCAGAAAAGCCATGAATATATAGAAGCAGAAATATAATGTGACCATCTTATTTAAATGGGTTGCATATATATTTAAAAAAGGTTGCATTAATCAACCTTTAAACATGCTAGTTAGAGATAGACTGAAGTTACATGTAGCCCAATTAATTGTATTTCCTAGTGGGTCTCTGTTTTTTCTGCTACAGACTCACATTTAATGCACAGTTTTGTGAGTCACTTTAGGTTTAAGCTTAAAGGATTAAGCATTCTTGAGGGGAAAACATACTCTTTTAATTTAAAGGGTAGCGTGTCTTATTTGCATTAAAATATTAAAGTCATGGAAGGTGATAAAAGTGATAGCAAGGTAATCAAAACTGAATATTCAGTCAAACTTGAATTCACTTCAACAATCTGTATCTCAGTGAATCTCACCCTTGGTACCTCTGTGATGTTTTGGCGTTGCTTTTTACCTTTTTAACATTTATTAGGACTTAATTATTTATGATATGTAGCCTGATGGAGGCCTTAAATTTTGTTTGCTTCATTTCCTATCTCTGAGAAGATGATGGTACTTCTGTATCTTGATAGGGCACTCTGAAGATAAATTAACTGGAATGTGCTGTCGACTGAAAAACAGAGGCCACATAGGTGCTGAGGTAGCACATAACTGGGTACTCACAGAATCATAAAATAGTTTGGGTTGGGTCATTTAGAAGTCATCTGGTCCACCCCCCCTGCAATGAGCAGGGATGTCTTCAACCAGAGCAGGCTGCTGAGAGCCCCATCCAACCTGACCTTGATTGTTTTCCACCTCTCTGTGTTTCACCACCCTCATCATAATAAATGTCCATCTATAGAATCCTCTGTTGTAGCTGCATAAGCAAACTTCAACTGTGCTGCACTGATTTCCAAACTGTTGCCTGTGGAGGGACTTGTTTCTTGCTGTGCTATTCCATGGATCCTGTGCTTTTGATTTATTTGAAGCATTTATCCTATGTGGTGTGTTGCTAGGGATGTGGAAAGGGTGAGAACCAAGGGAAGGAAGAGAATCATTACTTTACATGTAAATGTACTTAACTACCATCATGAGGAGATTCCCTGTGCTAAAGTGAAGATCTGAAATTGCACATCAAACATCTGTCAGTAGTCCCTCTTTATAGTAATTTGTTGATTTTCCTTCTATGTAGTCTCTCTAGGATTTCTGGATTTTCGACTGAAATATTTGATTTTTTTTTCCTTTTTAAGATGTGTATTTACAAGAAAATTTTAGACCTAAATCTCCATTATACACCAAACTATGACTGTCTAGGTCAGATCACAATCAGTAAAGCTGTTCCCAGAATTCAAATACAAATTTGTCTTCAGGTTGCAGAACATCACCAGAATAAAACTCCCTAGAGTTTAAAACATATGCTAATATATTCATACCAAATTAAATGGGAAGACCTGATTCTGTCTTTGGGCTGAGAGTCTTAAACGAATAATGTGGGTAGGGGATTATGTTTAGTTGAAGAAAAAGTATCAGCAGGCAACTGAGAACTGAAATTGAGGAAAAGGCTGAGTAGAAATATCATTCAGGAACAAATAAAGGGGACAGGGGGAGGAAACCCACCCCTCAGTAGTATTTATGTATTCCATGTATAATACTATGTATTCCATTTCCTTCTTAAGGCTTTCTCATATTCCTGCTGTCCTATTGCTTTCTTTTACCAATATGGGTGAGATATCCCGATGTTGCCGAACTACTATGAATTTTGATTTACTGATTTCACAAGATGTCTGGTAGCTGAGAATCTGCCTCAGGCTACCTTTTTCTGGAGCTATCTCTGAGTAACTTGACTTCTGTGGACTTCAGAGAAGATCAGACCTGTCCCTGCTAAAGAGGGCTAGAAACTGGAAGTCCTAACTCTTTTTTTCTGCTGGTGCAAGCAAGACCTAACTCCATTGAATTGGGTGAATTAACCCTCCTCTGAAACTGCAAACGAAACAAGAACCAAAAGTAGCTGTTTAGTAATAATCTAGATAGTTGATAACTCACAGCATGACAGAGGCCATTAAAAGGTGAATTCTAATTGCACAGTCCCAAGAAAATAATCTTTTATCGTAACTGCTCAAAGAAACCACAGTGAGATAAGAGATCCTTGTGTGTCTGCTTAGATACTAAGATGTGTTATTGAAAGTGTAAACACTGTCTGTCTGTGGACAGTGCAGTTTGCATAATTGAAACACCAGAGGGGATAAATTTGTTTTTAAAGAATTGGCAATGATACAAAGTGTTCAAGCCTCAATGTTCAAAAACTCCTGAAATTGCCTTAAAAGAGACTCGACAAATAATCACGGTTTCTTTACACTTGCCTTTTGAGCCATTAGGTTTGGGTCATATATTGTTTTCTCAATGATATAATCCCAAGGCTCTAACTCTTGCAGCTTGAAAAATACTTGTTATTGTCTGCTTGACAATGAAACTGGGAGAGCTGGCAATAAGCTAAAAGTGTCATTGAGTCTTAAAAAGATAGAGCTGAATTTTGTAGTTTTTCAAAAAAAACTGCCTTGCAAATCAACGAGACTTCAATAGAACAGATGATTAAAAAGGGGTGTGTGTGTGTGAAATCCTTTGATAGCTGGAAACTAGAATTGATGCTTAGAAGCAGAGATACAAGGGGAAATTTTGGTTGGCTTTCAGCTGCAGCCTGTCTCCCATCTAATCCAGTAGCTGCTAATTCATTAGTATGACCTCTGAGAGGATTAGTCCGTATGAGCCTGTACAATGGCCAGGAATGGCAGTTGGTGCCATGTTGCTGCCTGCCAGCAGCCAGGAGGGGTTCCCAGAGCTGTCGTGGCTGCTGTCCTGGCATGGAGCAGACTGGGCTTCTTTTTGCCTTTACAGGGGTTGTACACTGCCAGTGTTGCTTCAGGGTGAAATGCCTGATAGTGAGACCTCCACAGAATGTGGTGGCAGAATAAATTGGTGGGAGGCACAACATCTCCCCCTGTGGCTGCTTTCTGCTCTCACGCCCTGGTTCTGTTGAGGCAGTGTCTGACTGACAGGTATCTGACTGGTTGAGGAGGTATCTGACCAGGTATATCTGACTGGTATCTCCTCGGTTCCCACCTTGGCTTTTTTGTCCTTTTCTTTTAAATTTGACTTAATCCTTCTGACACCTGTCCCAGTTTTTGGGAAGTTGTGGTAAAAGGGGAATGACAAAGCAGCTTCCCAATTGTAGATAAGCCTGGTGCAGTCACAGAACAGGCTACGGGTAATTAACCAGGAGTCGTTGAGCGAGCGCTGGGCAGGTGGCTGAGAAATGTGAGGGCATGCACAGACCACGTCCCATGTGAACCATATGGGAAATGCAAGGATGTGCATTTGCTTTTATAATCTGTTTGCAAGTCCTGCTGTAAATTTTTTGCTCTCTGGGCATGTAGGCATGTAGGTGCATTTCTACTGACATGATTAAAATCTGATCCAACTTTATCCTTTTACCTGTTTGAACTCACTGCATTTTGCTCTCCCTGAGTTTCTTCCACACTCTGTTAAATGAATGTATGCTCATTACATTTCTGAACAGTATATTGGCTCCTTCATTAAGGCTGATGAAGGGGCTGACCCAAATTCACAGCAAGCCTGAGGCTAGCACCTGGGTTGTCCCTAGCCATGCTGTTCTTCTCCTGTTCCCGGTATTCAAGATATCAGAGGGCCCTGCAGATGCAGGGCTCCTTGGGTACCAGCAGCAGTCCTTGACTTCATCGGAGCCCAGTTGACTGAGACAACGGTTGCACCATCTCCCTCAGACTGTAGCTGGCTTTTTAGTGCCCCACCAAAAGGCAGAGTACAGAAACATGGGTTGGCTACTGATGTAGGTGGGAATGAAGTTTGAAAACAGAGATGGAGAAACAAAAAAGATGCGGTGGCATTTCTTTGTCAGTGTCAGCTGGAAAGTGGACACAACTGTAAGGAGGACTGAGATTTTGAAGGCCACTCAAGGAGATTGTTGTGGCTATCATTTGAGACTTGGCAATAAAATCAGAAGGCGAGTAGAGGGGACTCTGATGAACTGGATTGTGTGGGTGTCATGGCCAGCCAAGTGTGGGGATGAGGAGCAAGTAAATGCTGAGAGAGGAAAAATGGGCAAGGACGAACTGACAGACTGTGGGAACAAACATGAGAAATGCAGGCTTTGGAGAACAACGAAAACAATCCAAGCTCAGATGTTAATTCCCTTCACGAACATTAACAACCCATCCAAAATTCAGTCCTTGCTAGGGACTTTCATTTTTATGTGGAATGAGTAAGTAGCTGACTAATCCTCTGTTTCTTCTGTTCTCTGTTTTGGGGCTAACAACAGTAAAGCCCAAGAGAAAAACATTTTGATCATCAATGGTCCTTTAATTGCAATGCAAGCTTAAGCACCGAGGGTTAGTGCTGGCTGCATACAGTTGCAAAAACTTTGTGTGCTAAGAGCCATACACTGAGAGGTAGACACCTGAGAAATGTGATTTTTTTCCCTGTCTTCTGCAGTATTGTGTAAATTATGTATAGTAGCACAGCATTATTCCTGGCAAAATATTCCCATCAAGATATTGCTCCTTGTAAATCATCAAAGAAGGTGAGAAACAGATTTGTGTGTTGGTAAGACAGCTTGTGCAGGTCCCACTTAAGAAAAAGTTGCTCTGAAACATCTTGACACTTGGAAAAGTTCAGGTTGCTTTGTATCTTGTGCAGAGAAGGTATAGTATTTCGAGTGTGGTACACCGCTGTATAAAATCATCAACTTTCTCAGTTCTTCCTAATGAGAATCTGGTGCTAGGTTCTTTGTGCTACAGCTGTGTCTGAGATGTGTCTCTGGCAGGGGCCCCTGGTTTCTGCTCAGATTCCTTCCGTTCAGTGTCACCCTTTTTCTCCTCTGGTGGTGGATCTGTTTGTGGAAACAAGTTCTCCTTCCCTCCAGTACATCCTTTCCCTAGTTATCAGCACTGTGAAATCCATAAACATAGCATTGCCTGCTGATTGCTGATTTCAAACCTGCCACGTGCGGTACACTAGCAAGGCATCCTTGATGCAAGATAATTCTGATAATTCTGCTCCACTGATTTTTATATGTGATTTGAGGAGAAGCACTGGCTGCACTATATTCATGGGCTAGCTGCCTGTCAAAAGCAGTAAGAGTCCTGGTGCAAAACAGCAGTGGCTGTTGTGCCTTTTCTTTTGACACCTTTTCTTAAATAATAAAAAATTCATTTTCAGGAAAGAAAACAAACCTGGTAAGGCACTGCTAATGGGGTTTTAGCAGCCTTATGAGGCAGGGTGTAGGCTGCCTAAGTTCTTCCCCTTCCAGCTCTTCCCCTGAGCTCTAACACTAATTAGCTGTTTGGGGTGCCTGTGCTATTTATAATAGACATCACTTTCACTACAGAAGGGCTACTCCACCTCCCAGCAGGATGAACCCCAGGGCCCAAGTGTCTCGACCACCGTGACAAGGTTGGCCATCCAAGAACAATTGATTTCTAAATGTTCCTGAACCTTGGGTGACCTGAAATATAGCAGCAAGTATTACAAGCTGGGACATCTGGTGGACAATAAACCATTTTTTTTTATTTGTTTTTACATGAAGCAGCTGTACTTGAGCAGATGACCAGGGGCTGTGCAATCAAAGTGTGAATAGCTGAATTAGCAAATTGTATTAGGCTTCTGAGGAGCTTATTTAAATGCTGCATGCTCTTTTTTTAATTTTGCTTTATTAACATCTACCAAAAACACAGCAGTGTTTCCATTATGGTTATTAGTGACTTATTTGCTTCATTAAAATTTACAGCACGTCTTACATTCACCATCTGGGACAGCTTCTCCTATGTTTATGGTTAAAATGTAACTTAAAGCCAGGCCTAGTATCTAAAATAAAAGGTTTTATGGATAAAACTCTTTCTTCAGATGCCAGTGTTACCTCTTTCCTCTAGTGTCCTCATATGCAAACAGAATGTTATTTTGCCCAGTCACTGTGATACAGACTAGTGCTAGGATACAGATAAATATATCCGTTTTCAATAAAAGATGTTGTATGTAAGGAAAAGGTCAATCATGCTATTACTTGGAATGCTGCAGCTTTTGGAGTATGGCTGGGGTAGGGAATTAGGCTACTTGGATGAACTGCAGACTAAAGGACCTTCTGGGTCACTGAGCCTAAATCCCAGCTATTGCTATCCCTTGGATAATCCCTTTCCAAAGGATTGGAGCAAGAATAAGCAGTAGAAGAGAAATGTGAATGTGTTGAAAGGGAGCACATATGAGCACAGATCTGAACCCCAAGTTTCCAGGCTTGAAATGCCTTTCTCCTAAGCATTTCAAAGCATGGACAGTGTATGTTCAAATATGTCTTTGGTTAACTGCATGCACATAGCTTTTAATTCTTCCTCCCTTTTCCTGCTTTTCTTCACTGTTGAGTAATGAGGCTGGGAAAACCCATTTTCTTGTTTACTCAGGCTGAGGATGTGGAAAAGTTGCTGTGTGTTGAGAGGGAGAAGGAGTGGGCGATATATAGTACTAAGAACATGTACTCTCCCCACCACTTTGAGTGTGAAAAAGAAATAAATTCAAACTTCAAAATAGCATTTTTCTCTGTGTTACTACTTGACATGCAAAACATTGAAAAATTCATTCACTGTTTGCTTGATTTTTCTCCTCCCTTCCCACCCCCTGCCACTTCATCATTTTGAAGGAGATGTCCATTCTCCACAAAATAAAATTTTTGAAAAAAGAAACAAAATTAAAAAAAAAAAATTAGAGTGCTTAACAGTTCTGTGAGCACTCAGATCTTCTTCAGGTCACTGACTGAAGGTGGATGTTTGACGTGGGACCTCCAGGCACATTCATGTATCCTAGGGTCTTATGTGAGAAGTTGTAAGTGCACTTGTAACTTCTCCCTCATCTCATTTTGTCTCTTTTGTGATGGAGGGGTGACAATAACCTGGATAATACTGAAAGTCCATTCCCTTGTATGCTTGTGATTTCATACTGAGACTTCACATTTATACAAATATCTACCGTTCCTTTAGATTTCAGAAATGCAGCTACTTGCGCAGACCTTTCTACCTTTGCTGCTACAACTTTCCCTTGGCTTCAGTGCTAACTGTGCTAACTCTCGTATTGTTTAGATCTGTTGAGGCTGATGGATAGGTATTTTTTAATCTTCCCGCCCCCCTCCCCGTAGCCCCCCCATGCATCTCATAATTAGACTTCTCAATTAAAGGTTTACAGATAGAGCTGACTGGAACTACTTTAGAAGGGAGAAAATTATGAGTATGACTACTTAATAATCTGATCAAAATTCCTGAAATTCTCTGAAGCAAATTTCCTATCTTGCTACTCTTGAAATTCACATACTGATAAATTATGAATATACACGAACGAAATCACAGAATCACAGAATCACAGAATGTTAGGGATTGGAAGGGACCTTGAAAGATCATCTAGTCCAATCCCCCTGCCAGAGCAGGAACACCTAGAGCACATTACAGAGGAACATGTCCAGGCGAGTTTTGAATGTCTCCAGAGAAGGAGACTCCACAACCTCCCTGGGCATCCCATTCCAGTGTTCCATCACCCTCAATGTGAAGAAGTTTTTCCTCATATTCAAGTGGAACCCCCTATGTTCCAGCTTGCACCCATTACCCCTTGTCCTATCATTGGATGTCACCGAGAAGAGCCTGGCTCCATCCTCCTGACACTCACCCTTTACATATTTGTAAACATTAATAAGATCACCCCTCAGTCTCCTCTTCTCCAAGCTCAAGAGACCCAGCTCCCTCAGCCTTTCCTCGTATGGGAGATGCTCCACTCCCTTCAACATCTTGGTAGCCCTGCCCTGGACTCTCTCCAGCAGTTCCCTGTCCTCCCCACCCATCCCACCAGTGCTGTACATTGGCCCACAGGGANTTCCATTGACCACCACTCTCTGGCTTCTATCCTTCAGCCAGTTCACAATCCACCTTACTACCCTATCATCCAGGCCACGCTTCCTCAGTTTAGCTACAAGGATGCTGTGGGAGACGGTTTCAAATGCTTTACTGAAGTCAAGGTACACCACATCCACTGCTTTACCATCATCTACCCACCTGGTTACTACTTCATAAAAGGCTATCAGATTGGTTAAGCATGACTTCCCCTTGGTGAAGCCATGTTGGCTGCCTCTTATGACCTTCTTATCCTTGATATGCCTAGAGACAACACCAAGGATAAGTTTTTCCATTACCTTCCCAGGAATAGAGGTGAGGCTGACCGGTCTATAGTTACCCGGGTCCTCCTTCTTGCCCTTTTTGAAGACTGGAGTGATGTTTGCTCTCCTCCAGTCCGTGTAAATGTGTAAAATAACCATGTAATATTAGTTGCTGTGTGTAAATTCAAATGGGTAACAGGTTTCAAATGTAAGTTCAACTTTTTTACTTTTTGAGTAGATGGAATTCAGCTGGAAAATGGCTTTTTGGCATGCGTGATCTCAGACATTTAATCTTCTAGTTAGAGTACTTGTTTACTCCCTTGAATACTTTTCTACAGATACATGCCAGAGCACTTCTTTACTTTTCTGTAATTTTTGTTGACTCTGAAATGGTTATAAATTCAATATTTTACTTTTACAGACCTTTATTTTGCTGAAATAAGTGGCAGCACTTTTTCAACTTCTTCGTAGACACACTATGTCTCTGCTTCTCTCTTTAGATGCTGCACAGGAGATGAACAGTTTCTGGATAATGTTTATTTTTGAAGCAGTTAGCAAAAGTGTGGAAGACATGCAATAAAGAGGGGGGAAGACAATCTAAAATAAAAGCGAAAAATAAATTAAGGTCACAATTATGAGCAAAACTTTTGCAACTACTTTTTCTCAAAGTGAGAAAGTTCAATCTGTCTTGTTCATACTTGTTCTTGTAATTCCCAAAACAAAATATACAGGTACTTGCCATCTAGATGAATTTTAATATGGTTTAAAAAAAATCCCAAACCAACACCCAACAAATATCAAGTTAGCATAAACTGCCATACTATGACTGGAGTTTGGTAAATAAGCTACTCAATAAAAGGAATGTGGGATAGAGTGCAGTAGACAGTCATCCAGTTGCTAGGCTTGCGAGGAAGATGGTCTTGATTTCTTTGTTCCTGAAAACCTCATGATAGAGATCAGCATCAATATACACTGGTCTCTTTTATTAGCATAAAACTTACAGATGTAAAACTCAAAAGGGATATCTTATAACCTGTGGTTAAAATCTTCAAGCAGACTGTTGAAGTTCCTATCTTGAGAGACAATCTGGATGAAAGATTCCAGTACAATATGAATTTTCAGTTTGTCATATGAGTAATCCCATCTCTTTTCAATACAGCATTTGAGCAAATATTTAAGTTATTTCAAGTGTGTGATCCCATTGATCTTCTGTTTAAAAAATGATACATATGTGACAGAATTTTATTGAATAATGCTGTTTGAGAAAAAAAGTGGTTGTATCTTTCCTTTTAATAGCTATAATTCTATGAACTCTGACACTGGCACTGGCTTTGTAAATACCTGAATACAGCAGAAATTCAGAATATGAACTTTATATCAGAATATATGTGTTCACAGACTTTGACATCCACCTGTCTTTCCTGACTTATGACTGTTGTCAAGTTTCTCCTCCTTCTTTCTGAAGTAGTCTGGAGTATTCCCACTCATTGTAACTCACTTTTAGTGGTACACTTCTTCAGCTCTGACTGTTTTATTCCCTTTAAAAGCTCCAACGTGTTTTTTTAATGCCCAGATTTTAAGAAGTCTCCTCAGCTGATATATTATTTTCTTTTCTGAATGTTCCAGAACTGTTCTGCCATTAACAGGTTAAGAAAATAATTATGAGGTTCCACTGAAACCCCAATATGGAGGAGCTTTGTAAGAAGCTTGTATTTTAAACAAGAAAAAGTCAATGGAAATTTTGCAAGAAAGATACAACATTAAAAATCACTGTCATTGTTAGCCAGATTTTTTCCCATGAAGTGGTATTAGACAGACCAACAGAATGTATGGTTTGATGCATGGGGAAAACCTATTTGCCTGTTACATAGGCATATTTTCCTCTGCCCTCTCCTCATCATACCATCCGTGTGTCTCTTTCTGAAGAACAGTGTTTTCTTAATGCTTTTGTAGGAAAATGTGAATTTCTTAAATGAAGATTTAGACTATACTGATAATATTTTTCCTGTTATGGTTTTGGAAGGATTATACTTTTTCTTCTCATTACACTGTTATCTCTATGTGAGTAAGAGAAGAAAGCCACATTTAGTCAACTTTTTTATGCAAGCCAAATGGTTCTATAGTTAATGGTAGCGAACAGTGCTACTTCTGACTTTTCCTCATCAGATAGACACTTTTTTTTTTTCTTCATCTTCTGTCCAACATTTTAACTTTTACTGCAGGGCATTTGAGATGGGATGGAGAAAAATAAATTGTGAAATTCTTTGCCATTATTGTAAAATGAAATCTTGGAGAGCTTTACGGGGTCTACCAGCAGCTTGTTAATGAGGCTTTATTAACCTTGGACTATACAGCATGAAATATTACGGTATAAATAAATGTGGTGCCAGGGCCAACCTGCCTAATAATAAATGGTATGATAGAGGGGATTGTGTGTGTAGGGGGTTATGACATAGAACCTTTCTCCTCTAAGTCACTATTTTAAATTCAACATGTTTTGGCAGTGACTGAATGCCACTATTATCTGATGGCTCTTAAATACGCTCTCTGAAATAAATTGGAGGTCTCAGTTCATTTCCTTAGGGAAAGAGGTCTACGTTCCAACTGACAGTAATTGACATCTAAGTTCAAGGCTCAGCACAGGAACTGCACTTGGAAAGCATGTAGCCACAGAATGGCTCTTTCACCTTGTACCCTGTTGCCTTGCTCAGAACTCTACAGCATTGCCAGGCTGTGGTATGAGAGTTAATACTGTGGGCTACCGCCAAGGTTTGTTCTTTGTATAAGCAAAAAGCTTTGTTTCAGATGATTACCAATAATATCCTCTAAGGGCTTCTTTCCATACCCTGCTCAGATAAATTAAGACTATATTTAATAGTACTCTTGATACAAATAAATGAGATAACTTACAAAAATAGGTATAGTTATGGTGAATATAATGAAGAATAAGGTCCTATGTAATTACTAAATTCAGTTGTAAGGAATAATGATTTATTATAAAGTCTTGCTTGATTGTGAGGAAGAAGATAGGCAGTTTGTAAGTCTATTTCTAACATTTAAGTGGATTCTCATCTTCTGGTCTAATTAAATGGCAGGCTATTACTTTTTAATAACTGGGGAAAATTAAATTACAATTGTATAAACCATTGACTAATGATTTCTTCTACAAACCCACCCCAAGAGAATTAAGTATATAAACCTATAAGAAAATTATTCTAACTTAAAAAAGGAAGCAAACCTCATGGTAGACAAATGAATGGACTGTCCTCACAAAAAATCAGAAGTAAAATGGTAATATTAAAAAGAAAAAGTAGAGTCTCTCCTCCCAGACACTCTGATTACTTCCTTTTCAAATAAAGCTCATCTTTGTAATTTCATCCTTTTTTTTTTTTTCAAGTAGTCCATTGGCAAATAGAAAAATAAAGAAGTAAATGGAAGCAGATTGAAACTTTCAGTCTGAAATTTCATTGAGAATGTAGATTTAAAAGGTAGATTTCAAATTTTCCCTTGGAACCTCTTTTTTTTTTCTTTTTTACAGGGACTAAAGTTTCACTGAAAATATCAAGGAGAAAAAATTTGTAGAACATTTTGACTATTAAAAAAAGTGAGAGGGGAAAAATATGTGAAGAGTTGTTCATGATTTGATGTACACCACTCTGGGAACTCGCAACATAAATAACCTTATAAGTCCTAGGGCTGGGACTGGGGTATGACATTACTTTGTTGAATATCGGCTATCATCATCATATGGAGACATATGGACAATATTATGGCAGAATTTTTCTTGTGTTCTCATTCTGCAGCAAGTATTGAGTTATAACGTGCAAAGAAAGCCTAAGAGATACCTGCAGGACTTCCAGGTCAGGTATGTTCTACAGTGCGAATGCTGTCAATTAATTTCAGAATAGGACACTGGACAATTGGTAGACAAAAAGCATCTAACCAACCTCCTCAAACCAAAATAACAATATCCACAAATCCATCCAAACATCTGGCCTTTTTTACTTGGAGAAGAATTAAACTTTGTGCTTTTATTTATTCATCTATCTATCTATCTATCTATCTATCTATCTATCTATCTATCTATCTATCTATCTATCTATCTATCTATCTATCTATCTATTTCCCCCCTCCTCCTTTGAACTCAAGGCTATAGACTTGAATAGAAGACCTCAGCTGGGACTTAATTAGAGGAGTTTGGACTGGGAAATGACAGTCTCAATGCTATTATGCTGCTGTACCACAGCCTTTACTTCTGTTTCTGCTGTGAATATAATTAATACCCTGCACCTAGTCCTAATAGTCACAGTATCTCTAGTACAGAGACATTACTGCTTTGTGGCCTGAGCAGAACAATTGTACGTTTCTGTGTTTGGTGTCATCCATCAGATACGTTGGCCTTGTGTATGTGAAGGGGCTTATGCAGTTAAGGCAGTTGTTTCCACACTTTCTGTGGGAAACGATCATTTTTCAGAAATATATTAGGTGCATGGACTCGTTTTGTTTTTCAGTGCTCTATTGCTCTTTCTCTCTCCCCGCATACTAACCACTGTACCATTATGGCATTCCTAGTTTTTGCAGAGACCATGGGGAATCTCTTATTATGTCTCACAGGCTACATTTTCTTCATTTGGGACACAAAAGGCAGAATATTTGCTTCCTGATGTGGAGCAACAGCAGCTGCTGAGCACCTGCCAAGACACAGTAAATGGCAGTGTGGCAAGGACTGGAATGCTAATAAAATGGCAGTCTCCAGGAGCTAATTTGACCTCCTCAGCAGTAAGTTAGCCATGAGACTATAAGCCCCATTCCCCGATTTGTCACTCACCAGGAGGACATGGCTGTAACATTCCCTGATTTCACCCAACACAGAGTTAGTAGTTGACTCATGATAATGGTCTTGCAGCAAGAAGCAACTGCTCACCAGCCTGGTGCAATTGTATTAAAAGTGTGTGTGGTTGGGTTTTTTGTCACTTCCAGGTGAAGAGGTGACAAGTCTCCAGCTTTGGAAAGCTTTGCAATGACAAGTAAGATCAGGAGCCACAGCTGCATGTGTGAGGAGGCCTAGCAGAAGACTAGTTGGCAACATGGATGTTTTTGAGGCAACTGAGACCAATTCCAACCGTACAAAGGGTGAGTGGTGGCCTGAGGGAGAACAGGACTTTCTTTAGTTTTAAAAACTATGGTTGGTATAGAAAGAGCTAGGCGTGGAGAAGTAATGGGTGGGTACTTGGACAGCATACATCTGCCAACAATGAAAGAATGAAGAGAAATGAGAGAAACTATCTTAATTTAGCTTGGTTTCTATTTGTCCCCCTTCTCTGCTCCCACTGTCCACATTCTCACAGAGAGCAGGATTAGCATGTAACCATGGATTTTTCTGGGTAAAATGAGTTATAATTGTGGACAACCACCTTCTCCCCAGCTATCATCACAGTACAGGTGTGAATGAATGGTGAAAGGAAGATACAATGCATATACGAGGTAAAACTGTGGCTGTACTTGTGCCCTGCTTTAATAAAGGGAGTGTTGCTGGCTCACTGTTAAATGCAAGCTCATAAATTGTGTATGAAATCACAGAATTTTCATGCAAAATTGTGAGAATATTCTGGACATATGGCTGGAATAACTGCCAAGATACTCCAGTGATAAGCATAATGTGTGGGCCTAGACAGAAGCTGATTGAAGTTGATAGGCAGACTGACTCTCTCAACTTCCAACAGGACAACCTTAAAATACTTTCCCATGTATTTCTTCTATGCTGTTGCGCCAGTAACCAGTCCTGAAAATATCTAGGATTTTTGGTAGAAATATATGGTCTACGTATAAAACCAAGAACAAAAGTCTTGTTATTCATGCTAACTAAAACTTTTTTCTTTTTTTTTTTACAGATTTATTTTTCTGTAGCTTTTGAAATAGAATCATAGAATCAT
>VZTM01033710.1:57609-69123 GCA_013400555.1 Jacana jacana | reverse complement strand
CCAAGAATTTTACCAGATCCCAAGAGGAGGCAATTGAAATTGTTCAGTGTGTCTCATGAGAGTAAATGTTATTGAATTAGCCTTATCTGGCTAGGGGATAGTCTCCAGGTTCTTATTTCTGTGGGTCTTGGGGTGCACTGGTGAACAAAGGGAAAGTGAAGCCTATGTCAATATAGAAGAGGAAAACCAGCAGAAAAATACTATCAGATAGAAGGAGATTGGAGAATTGGGGACAGCAAGCTTGGGAAGGAAGCACTGGACAGAAAGGATTCTTCATTGTGGAGACTGTCCCATGTGCAACAGGTGGCTCTACAAGTCTTAGTATATGTTGTTAGAAGATAATGCACTCCTTAAGTTTAGTATTGTCTTTCCTAATCCAGTACACACATACAAAGACTTTCAGCTTAGCAGACCATAAAAAGCCAAAATAATATAGGCAGCCTCTCAGAAATCTACATGTGATGGTTGTAAGGTTAATGACAAAAAGTAAAGATATTGATAGCAGTTAAGTTCTCTAAGGGTTTGTGGAACAAATGCCGACGCTAGACCCTGAAAGAGCATCCAAAGTTGGAGTAGGTACTCTTGAAGACCTCGTTAGCTGATTAACAGATTAAGAAGTCAGTACTTAGTTAATCCTTCAGTTTTAGCTAGGTGGCTGCTTAGTAATGAGTGCTAGCTCTGTCTTTTGCACAGATCATCAAAGTTAGCACCTTGTGTCAGTTGTACGGGAAGACGTTTACCTTGAACTGATTTGAGCATGTGAAGAACATTGCCTGAACATTCTTACTAGGCAATTAAAGAAGACCCAAAGAAGCTTTTTGTATATTCATTACTTGCTATTCAAACTAGTTTGCTAATATTGTTCTGAACAATATTTCTTTTGAATCAAAGATGGTGCTCTAATGTGCATGTGGGGAAAAGTCCTGTCCTAATCTCTTATAATTTCTGAAAGTGAATGACACTGTTTATACTTTCCGGCATAGAAGGTTATGTTTTGAGGCCATTGCTAAAGCATAGTTATGTGTATTAACCGAAATCTCTACTTGCTTCCATACTGCTTTTGTAATAAAGTCACATTTAACCTGGGATTGCTGCATTCTGGTTTCCATCTCCATTAAGACCCTCTGTAAGCCATGTTATGAAAATTCTTGGATGAATTGCAATCTCAGAGACCTGCTTACCTGTTTTCAATAGAAATGACAACCCCAATTTACCTGAAATATTTAGTTTGTTTAGTGAAAAATTTGAATTTGCTGGGGGATATCTCCTTCAGAACTCTGGCCCATCATCTTCCCAATGTCAAAGGGCAAGTTGAAGAATTCCTGCAAGGGTTGCAAAGCATGGAAAGCAAGTAGAAGAGGAGACACATATTCAGGGAAGCATCATGCCTCTACTTGTATTCTTTTCAATGCTGACCTAATTATTTGGGGGCTGGATTTTAATTTTACTTCTTTCTTCAGCTCCCTGCCTTGCTCGCTTGCACAGCTATGAGAAATTAAAGTAGAAGCAGTAGTTTGCTCAGCTCTGTTTACTTCCACCCAGTACAAATGCCTGAAGAGTTAAAGGAGCTGACCAAGCTGAATTTAGGCAAGTACCTGGAACTGCAGGATGTGTACCACTTTTGGAGGTGTGTACCACTTTTGGAGGTGTGGTAGAGGTCCTCGGCTGAGTTGGGATCAGTTTTTTTAACTCCTCCATGAGCTCTCAAAGTAGAATCAATGAGACCTGGTAATATGGGACTTTTCAGTGCTACTCTTACTGTTTTTCAAAGAAGAGCCACAGGTACTAAGCAGTGCTTTTAGCTACATAAGAAACCTGCTTGGGGGCTATGGAGTAAAAGTATCATATCTGTATTAATCCAGTGCCACCTGCTGAGCCATCAACTGCATTGTGCACTGCATCTTTGCTGATGGTAGAGTTGCATTGAACCAGCTGATGCTCTGGTAGTCTAACTTTGCTATAAAAGCTGCACTTTTTGAAGACACTTTTCTGGAAAATTCTAAGTGGTACTGCCTGTTTTCCTTTCAAGTTGTGTTGGTTAAAATTTGTGCCTTTGCCTGCAGCTCGGAACTTCTGCTATACTAAAGCAGCACCATGATATCCAGTAGCTTTAAAGGGAAAAGAGGGCTTATTTATTTATTGCTATTTTCCTTATATTTTTGTGTAAGACCGCCATTAAAATGCTGTTTTCTATAGGTTATGCTCCATCCCCCACCCCCACCCTTCTTAATTGTTTACTTGGAGCTCAGAAAACACAGTTCATTGTTAGGAAGAAAGAGAATAATTCGGACAACTTGGTCAATCAGTGTGCAGCTTGTTTCAATTTTTATACTGCCACTATTGTGTGGAAAATATGACTTTTATAAGCATGATAGTGCAACCATTAAATGAGAATTTTTGAAAATGTTACATCCATAACATGAGAGGATTTCAGAAATTGATTAGGTACTCTTAGAAAACATTGTAATATAAGTTGTTGAAATGTACTTTAGGTATATGCTCTACAGACACTACAACCAAAAATCTGCATCAAAGGAACATTGTTTGCAGAGTCAGCTACTCAAAAGCTAGGAAATACTGGATTTATGGTTGTTTGTGCAAACGTGATTCTCTTCTCTTGTATGTGCTTTCTACACACTGAATGAGGCAGGAGTCCTGGAGAAAAACTGAGCAGTCACGTAATCAGATACTTAGTCACAATGCATATACATGTGGAGTGGAATTAAGGTTGTATGTGCAGCCTTAAATCTGATGTTCCCTGACTCTCAGGTACCTGATGTTGAAAGAATTTCATTTAAGTTGAGACATTTGTTGGTTTTAGGTACAATTTCCTAGCTTTAAAAAGGAAAAGGCTGAAATACTTTCTGCAACTGTTAAGGTTGGATGCAGCTTTAAGGATGGAAGTTCAGGGTGAGGGTCTGAACTTTACACCTGGTCCAATTCTCAAGTAACACAGTGCAAACTGCTTTAGATTGGAGCAGTGGAGGTCTGGGGACGTTACCTGTGCTTGCCCCTGTAACTGTAACCGCTTTCCCTGCCTTTTGCATCTTCTGCCTTCAGTATTTTAACAGAAATCACTGCTAAAGGAATTGTAGGGATTAGTGGTGGCTGGCAGGGTGAAGGAATAGTCTCTGTGCAGTGGCAATTAATTGTCAGATTCAGGTATTGTGGGTAAGAGGAGTGCCAAATGCTAGCTGTTTTCCTTCTGGGTGAAGAGAAGTGAAACAGAATTTAATGTGTTGGGGAAAAAGAAAGCGCTCCTAGCTTGAGGAGTTGTATTTTTTTCTTTTCTGCTATGCATTACAAGAGCCTACTACAAACTGCACAGATTTGAGAAATCTTCAAATATAAATCCATGAGATGGATTAATGATGGGAAATCTGAGGGCGTTAAAATATTTTAGAGTACTATTGTCTGCTAAGTTTGAAACGGTGTGCCCAGGCTGGGTATCTTAGAAGGCATCAAGGTTTTTGGAAAAGAGCAAGTGGTTTTAAGAAGGTTTCAGTTCAATTTACTTCCACAAATAGCTCATCAAAACTGATGGATAATTGTTAAAAAATGTAACAGCCATCTTGCATGAAACAAGCCAACCCAAAAGAACCTATAGCTGTCCAACTATTCCCGCCAGCAGGTAACTGCTTTTGGAAAAGCTTCATAAACTGGGCACAGTTCAGCTGCCTTCTCACCCTGCCTTGACAGCTTCATCACAACGCAGAATTGCCTGTGCTGTTGGAGGGCAAGTGGGACTTGTGCATCCAGCACGGTGTTTGGGTCAGAACACGTGCAGTCAAGTGAGTAGATTCCTGGCCTTCGACCCCTCGCTTTTTAATACATCACCTCAGTTTTGTAGCTCTCATGTGGAGCTGCACTGATCAGGAGTGTAATGTGAAACTGATTTTGCAAAACAATAAATTGCAGAGAGCTTGAGGAAACAGGTGGTTTTGGTTAGTAAATTGCACATAAAATACAAAACATCAGTAAATGGATGTCTTGGCCCCGGGAAAGGAGAAGCGATGTTTAGCCCCCTTGCTTTCCCTATCCTGGTGGTTGGTTTAAGCTCACTTGCCTTTGGCCCCAAAGGGGGCAGTTCTAGCAGTTTAGAATAGCCAGAGACTGCAGAAGCCCAGTCACAACCTTCCTGTCTGCATTTGCTGAGGATTGTAAAGAGCAAGTTACAGCAGCAAGGAATCTGAGCTTCGCATGGGATTACTTCTGATACAGGGATTTCCCAAATTGCTGGATTTGCCAACTCTGTGGACCCTGTTAGTGGTGAAGGTGGCATAATCTGCTAGATTATCTGGACTCCTTTCAGGGTTTGTAATGCTTCTGTTCTGTGTGATGGCTGTTCATTCACAAAGAGAAATGAAATCGTACTAAGAACAACTAATAATAAACAAGACCCTCAAAACACTACCCTCCTCCCCCCAAACACCAAAACAAAACAAAAGAAAAAAGAGGAAAAGAAGAAACCTCCCTTTGCAATTTACAGCAAGTAACTTTTCCGTGAGGCTCAAACTGACTGCGGTAATAAAATGTAGTTGATATTGAATTAATCTTACCAATTTGATGCATGTGGTAAGGATGATGGTTGCTTCAATCCTTACTGTACCAAAGATGTATAAATGTGAATTGTGTTTTCTGGACTGGAGCTCTCTTTAATGTTGACTTCTAGCTGTGTTGCAGCTAAACCCGTGCCCAGATCCAAGACTGCAGACGCTCACACACAATTAATCTCACAAATTTATGAATGCCAGAGCATGGAGCAAAATGAAAACAACTGGAGGAATGTATAAGGGGAATAATTGGACTGTATCCAGATGTGCATGTGTAAAACATCACCGATTGACTCCTCCCCCATATCCTGTCTGAAGAAAGGAATTTTTTCAAAAATAAACTGGGGTTATTTGAAAGAAGTTGTGGTGTCTGAATGAAATCTAATAGGCAGGATTAGTGGTAATTAGGTACATTCTTTGCTTCTTGGTTTTTTGGTTTTGGGTTTGTTTTTTTCAGCTCTTAGTATCATTGAATTTAGCCGATTCATTGCCAGTTTCAGTGTTACAGCTGGAGCTTTTACTCCACATATTTGAGCTGCAGGGTAGAAGAGGAGAATCACAAGGATTGCATGAGTGTGTGTGTTGTGCATTGAAAATTTTATGAGTAGCGGCGGGCACTTGTAAGTTGTCTATCAGAATACGTTTGTGTGAAAGCTGGTTAAGAGGCAGAGGGACACTTGAAAGGCTTTATACAGAGGGATTTTACTAAACTGAAAAAAAACCAGTAATGGCCCTTTCTCATGTCATATTTGCAGATTGGAATAACAATGAAGGTAATGAACGTGCTCTAACACGGATTTTTATTAAATTGCTGACTTTCAGTGAAAGGGCTATTGCAGTGTATGCAGTTAGGGCCAGCGTCTCTTGTCTCAGCCACCACTGTAAACTCTCTGAGAGATCTATGATTACAGCAGGGATGGGGAAAGAAGAAAAGGGGAAAGGAAGGAGAAAAGTTTCGACTGGAAAAAAGTCAACTTTTTCTTTACTGCTTTATTGATTTTTTAAAAAAATGATAAATCTGCCATTCCCCTAATTATTTTTATGCATTTTTAATGTTCTTACTCTTTATTAAATTGCATTGCCCACCTTTAAATACTTGTGTGCTTTCTTAGCACAAACCTTTCCTAGACATTCTGTAACACTTATTTTTCTCCTCAAATTAAAATAGCAGGAACCTTGGCCGAGTTTCACGAAACACCCTCACAGGCTTACTCTACTGTTTTATGTTTACTTTGGTTCTATACCCAAATAGGTTGAGAAAAAAGAAAGAAATAGCAGTGAATCTTCTTAAAAGCTGCAATTGATACTTACTGTGGGGAAGACTCGTAATGTTCTGATTCTTTTTCTAGTCCTTGCTCACACAGCAGTGTCCCTGAAGCCAGGGACATGAAAATGAAAAAAAAGTTCTTTGGGGTTTGGACCACGAGACTGTAGCCACCTCCCTCCACAAAAGCCTTTATCACAGAAGCACTCTGTGCCGATTTCTTTTCACAAAGTCTTGTTTGGGATTTCAACCTTTATTTTAGCTTTGCTTAAAATGGAGTTGAAGCAATATTACAATTTGGCTTTTGTTGACGGGATGGGTTAGAGCTTGGGCTTTCTGTGCCTCCAGGAGTTAGACTTTTTTTTTGGCCCTTCCCCCCCGCCCCCAGTGGAAAAGGACATACTAAACCATCCAGGCAGGCTCGTATTGTAGCCAGAGATATAAAATTCTTGCACTTAAAACTGAATGAACACAGAGGCATGATACTGTTTTTACACCAGGTATAAAATTGCCAGACGCAAATCTGACTTAACAGAATATGTTTTTGAACTTGGTGTCACAGTGTTTCCACTGGAATACAGTGAAAGATATTTTTGAGAAATAGCAATAGTCCTTGGATAAAGAGTCCCAGAGGTTCATCTGAAAATGCTTTATAGTTGGAAAGACTCTTGAAAAAAATTCAGAATTGCCATAGCTCCTCATGTTGATTCGCTGAAGTTGCGGCAGCTGTCGAGGTGAGATCAAGTTGCCTTGGCAACAGCACATATTGTATAACAGTACCACACCACCATCAAACCATGGAGGTGAGAAGTAGTTTAAAAGCGTTACTAAATTTTTATGATACGTCTGCTACGTTTTCAACCTTGTGGTTGGCTGAGTTTACCCAGCCTAGCCTTCTTGGAGCCCAGAAAGCTCAGCTGCTGAACCCTGTTTAGTGAGGAAAGGGGGGGGGGAAATCCTTAATTTGTGTATTTTTACATGTTAAAGTTCAGTTAAACTGTCTTTTTATAACTGTTCTTTTTAATTCTGCTGACACTCACAACGCAGAGTTACTGGTGTATGTAAATGCATTTCTCATTTTTATACCTTCTATTACAAGCAAGAGTGACTTTTTTTCCCCCGCTGTTTGGGGTAATGAAAGCAGGAGATCTTTAGAAAGATCTATTAAAACTTGGCAGAGAAACCCCCAAACCCATGAAATTGGCCTGGTTTTATGATTGCATTACAAATTTGTGCAAAATGCTTTAGGGAAAGCATTCAAATGGTGAGGTTTCTCTCTTTTGTGACGACACACAGGTACAGTGTTTTCTTTCCAATTTGCTTGCCTTCTGATCCTTTGTGCTTCCCACAGCTGTTTAATTTAATAGAATATATAATCACTTCCAACCACATTATTCACAAGGGATATCTGTTTGCATGCCCCGCCTTCTCTATCATACATTCAACGAGAGAACTTCAGTGGCCTCCAGAAGGTCTTTAAGGCTCTTTTGAGCGTTTCTTTACTATCAAGCGCGTGTCTTGGTGAAGTGATAGTCATGTAAAGTTTCCACCTCCTTCCACCATTATTTCACTACTTCTTGGTTAATTTTGAGAAAGATTCAGATCACCTTTAGTCTTTTTTGGGCTTTAGAAACCAGGCAAAAAACAGTGGATAGGTTATTTCAGACTTTTAAACTTAAATCTGAAAACAAGCAAACAAACAAAAAAGAATGAAAACACGGCATCAGCCTTAAGCAGAGGAGGGGGAAGCAGCAAGAGGAGCAAGTGCTGTGAAAACCCTTGCAAATCACAACCACCTGGTTGGAGTAGCAAGCCCTATGTAACTTAAAAAAGAACTGATTTCAGTTGTAATGTCCAAAAACCAAACCTGTGAGATGCTGCCCAAAGCACTAGTTAATAATTATTGCATACAGCTTGGAGTCAGCCCAGATTCTGCAGTGTTGTTGGATGCTCTCGTGGGTTCATGCATACCACAGTGAATGCTTTTTTTTATTGAATGCTTTTTCAAGGTCCATTGTATGTTATTACTCGTGGGATCTGGTGCCTCTAGTGTTGAGCCATGGAACTATTTAACAAAGCTACATCAACAGCAGGTGTGGTAGTATTTCTGCTGTGTAGTGATTTCATGGTCTGTGTAAGTTTGGTTGGTTTTAAGCATGCCATACAGATCTGAATGGAGTGATTTATTGTCCTTGGGAGCTGGTCTAGCTATAGAGTATTTTGTAAAAGTTATTCATAGTGTACCTAAGTGTGGTTGGAGTCACTTGCTACTGCTATAGTTCAGAATCAGAGAGAGTTCAAAAGACATCTCTCCTGCTCAGCTGTATTTCTGGGGACCGCCTTGCAACATTCAGTGTCCTGGTTGGTGAAGAGAGGCTGAAGGTGTGTCTTTGGGCTCAGTTTGCTCAACTTAGAGCAAGGGCAAGCTGGGTCATGCCTGTATTGTACTATGCTGCTCGTTGATTGAGCTCACAGCTGTTCTGGAACTGAAAACACTGTCATCACACCTACACAGGTACTTGTGCTGATAACCTTATTGAAAGTCAGGGCTCACTCACCTGGGTGCAGCCCTTGGAAACAGATCTGTGCTATGTCCAGACTTGTGCCCGTTACCTTTGTTCAGTGTTGCCTTGTGCAGGATGGTACCACGTTGACAAAAATCAGTTTGGCTGGGCTTCCTGCATTTTCTGCTGTTGTGTCCTTAGCACAGGAGATGCTGTATTCATTTTTCCAGTATTAGTCTAGCAAAGGGTATTTGATATTCATGGATTTTGAAGACTGAGGAGAGGAAACTGGAGTAATAGCGACGAGGGAGGAATCTTTCCTTACAGTAGACTTGAAAGCCTATGACACAATCTGGCCCAAGCACTGCTTTGTTCCCAGCAGATGCAGTTTTGTTACGTAGTTCCACAGCTTGACACTACCTACTTAATTTAAATGAGGCTGCATGGAGGCAAATCTTAAAAAACAGTTATCAGTTTGTAGCTAAGCCTCATTTTCCAAACATGATACGGTTTTGCAGTCTTGGAAATAGGGTCTAGCTGCAGCATCAGAGGAAAGAACATGTTACTGGAAGACTGATGAATGACCTCCAAGCTTTTAGTCAAGGTGAAAAGGATTGTTAGCCCTGGGGCAAGAAATGTTACAGTATTTTTACAGTGTCAGTTTGAAATATTCTCTAGATGCTCCCACAGTGCAAGTGATGATAATAGTCATAGAATCATAGAAACGCAGGGTTGGAAAGGACCTACAAGATCATCTAATCCAACCGTCCTCCTATCAGCAATACCCTCCACTAAGCTACTAAATCATGTCTTGTAGCACCTCATCCAGTAGTCCTGTTACTGTTTAAAACTAGATTGGCAATATCTGCATTTCTCAGACCAGCTTACCACCTTCTGCTCCCATTGCATCATAGACCCATACATTTGAATGTATGTTTTTACCAGTAATGAGAAAATGACTGAGTTCTACTGAGCTGTCTCTTTTTATTAACCACAAGTAACAGACCTAAAAGCTATAGCATTTTTTTTGGCTGAAATGTTTTGTTAATTGTTTATTTTAGTTGCTTGGGTGAGTGAGCTAACATATTAAATCTTCCAGTAGTTTTAAATAATAACTTGATTTTTGGAAGCTACTTTCTATTAGCTGAGGCAACCAAATTATTGTCTTGGCAGTCAGAGCACAACATATGTACCAGAGCAAAAGCTATTAGGAAGGGGATCAGAAAACTGATTAGTACATCAGGCTGTTAGTTGTCACGAAGGTTGCTGTATTCTGCCCAGGAGAGGTTTGTTTTGTTTTGTTTTGTTTTGTTTTGTTTTGTTTTGTTTTTTCTCCCCTGTAAAGCTTTGAAGGCAGTTTTATCCTGAGCTGTAAAGAAGAGGCATCGCTATTTTTGATTTGTTGATAACCTGCCACTGGGGAATTGTACAGTAGATGCACTTTGTTCCTGCTTTCCATTCAGTTGGGGATTATTTTACTCATAGGTCAGATCCTTAAACAAATGGTATTTGAATTCATTCTGTCTCTCTTTATAATGGCAAAAGAGAGAGGCTGATATTTGAATACACTTGGAAGAATTGACATAATGCTTTCTTTTGTATTGAAGTGTGCACCGTCTCTGCCAGTACTGAGGGCACAGACTACCATCCACCCATGCAGTAGTTACTGTTGAATCATCTACTAGCTCACTTGTATGTCAAACCTTGCTGTCTGTCTGTCTTGTATACATGGTTGTCATCACCATTGAAGTTAACATTCTCTCTTCTTGAGGAAATGCATATATACGAGTTATAATCCATAGCTAGGTGGATTTTGTCATGATTACCATCTTGGCATATATAATTGGAGTAGAATGAGAATGTTCCTGATGCCTCATGTCTCTGAAACTTGATGCCATTTTCAGCAGGAATAGCAATTATGCTCTGACTGCCTCCACTGAACCTTCCATAGGTCCAAGTGGGAAAAGTCAGGCAGGTAGTGAATGTCCACCCCATAAATCTGATAGCACTGGTCCAATATCTACCACACAACACGTGTGCAGTGAAGCACTGTGTGTGCCCTGTAGATGGAGGCTGGTGGGAATGAGTATGCGTGCAGCCTGTCTGCAAGAGCTTTGACTAGGCTACCTGGCTTCTGGGAATCCTGAATAGGGATCATGACCTTTCTTTTCAGTTAGGAGAGGTTTCCACTGGGCTAAATGAGTATTTCTATGGAAATGGTGTGTGAGCTAGAACATATCTATATTACTGTTTACTAGAATGTAGAGGCTCAGCAAAATTAAGACACTGAGACAAGAAGAGAAAGAAATAATTTAACTATGAGTTGGTGTATGTTAGTGTTCTGCTAAAGTGAAATTTGTCATTTTTCCATCCATAGAATCACTTAGTAAGTCAGATAGACTGGAGATGGTGTGAGGACAATAAAAAACATCGGTGCAAGTGATGACAATGACTCCAGTCTGAAAATAAGGGTAGTACAAACAGGAATGTTCTTGTTTGATTTAATAGTGTGGGAGTAATCACTGCAGATGAGAGAGGTTACAGGACTGGGTACAGTATCTCTTCTGTTATTTGTTTTTATATAACTTCTTGGCTGTTGATAAAAGTCACGAAAACAGACTATAACCATCAGTGAGAGCAGCTTTTATGTGATGCGTCGTCTTTTATGAGAGACAACCCATGTGAGAATGATGGAATTGTTGTTTCTAAGTTTTTCTAACTCGTGTTTCTAAGTATATCTAATGTGCTGTCTGCCTATATTTTTTTTTACTTTTGGTTTCCCACTTTTATGCTGCCCTTTTAATTTTATTACCTGGCTAACCATTGAGAAGCAAATTTAGGGTCGTGGTTTAAACATTCTGCAAAAAAGAATAGACTTGTAATTAAAACATAGGATGAAGAGTGAAAAGCTATGATTCGGTTCCTATTCCTACTGTTTATCTTGTTAAACTTACTGTAAGGAGATACTGTTAATGTCAAGTCAGACTTCAGTGTGCAAATTCGTTATCTGTTAGATGTAAACAAAATGTTACCATAATGAAAAAGCTAAGGAATAAAAATATCTTCTTTTGACATTGTATATTTGACAGTATTTTGAAAAGTAGCAATTCCTGTCTTCAATTAAATCTGTGTGTGAAAGCAGCAAATGCCAGACGCTAAAGAGGACCAAGATCTAATGGAATACTACTGTCCC
>VZTM01033710.1:38438-57579 GCA_013400555.1 Jacana jacana | reverse complement strand
GCAGCAGACGGTTGGGCAGCATTTGGCTTGCTCCCTGGCTTTCTGAAACTTCATTTTCCTTGCATGGTTTCCTTTTTTCTTTTCTAGTGCAGCTGGTGGCATCCACAGGAAAGGATTCCTGGAATCACACCGAATTCTTAGTCTCAAGGATGCTTGGCATCAGTCAGAGGTCACAGCTTAAAAGTGTGCTTTGTTTAAAGAGTCTTCTGTTTATGAGCTTTCACAGAGGAAATGCAAAAGTCAGTCACTTGTTTGATTTCATCTTCTGTTTATGTTGGAGAAAACAATATTCAAAAACGTAGAAAATTAATTTCAAAGATAGAGGATGGTAGTCAGGTGCTTGGAGGAACAGGTGGAACTTTGCACCACTGAATACAATATTGGTTTGGTTTTGTTTTAAATGGAAACATAAAATTAATGACTCTTAATAAACTCTCTCACCCAGAAAATATCAAATATATTTCCTTTAAGATTTCCGTTTAATAATTAATGTTTTTAGACAGTGCTTAGATCCTTTATGCAATGCAAACAGGCAAAAAGTAAATGTTCCCTAAGTGTTTAAATACCAGCGCTCAATAATGAGTTAAAAATACTGCACATTTTTGGTAACCCTGGTGGGTGGAGTACAGCAGTGGGCGTTTTAGTGTAAGATGGGTTTACTAACTCTTTGCTGTACAGCTGAAGTACAAGCAGACTGAAGCAATGGCCAACAAGAAAGTGGATTTTTAGGAAGCTGTACTTAGTGAAACCTGTTTAAAACCCCTTTTCTACGCAGAAGACATTTAGTGGTTTCTACTGCAGGAGGAGCAAGGATTTTAACCATTTTCTGATTACTAGTTTTTTCTTCTAAATACTGTAGGAATGGCATTGCAAGAACAGAGTTAAAGAGTTAGGAGAGCTCATTAGCAACCAGTTGCCAAAATAGCTGTTTCTAGATACTCTACCCAAGTTAGAATAATCAAATTAGATGAAAGATGTTTTTTACATCTGGTTTTGAATCTGGAAATAAGTTGATAGAGACAGAAATTCACTGGACCCTTTAACTGCTGTTATAAATTTGCTGTAAACCTGGTAGAAGTATTTTCTTTTGTCACTGTGAAGATGGGTATGTCCTTACTTAAAAAAAAGCCTGCTTCCTCCTTTGTCTCATTGTTGACTACTATGAAGTTTCAATTAGATTCTTTTACTGGGTACATGAGAAATCCTATCTGTATGAAAAACTATGGAAAGTGTAGGCATCAACAGAGGTGGTCAATAAAGTGTGCTCCCAGCAACAGAAACTCCAGGAAGAAATGCCATTTTATTGTGCTTTTCCTCCTTTTCTCCCCCTCCCCATTTCTATTTTCAAAAATAGCCTCTGACAATCCCACATGGGTGCTTTGTGGGAGGGCATTCCACATTGTGGGAGCAGAGCAAGTGCCTTTAGGCATCTGAGATAAAAATTTGAACAAGAACTTTAGACAGTTATAGTTGTGTTTCTCCTTGGTTATGAGAAAAATTACCAGTTTAGGGATAATATATATAGCAAGCTTAATTTGGGGATAACCAACACTTTATTGGCACAAGTTACATGAATCTTAGAAGTTCTCTATTATTTCCATAATGACCCCCTCTGCTGTGCACATGTTCCTATATCCTTCATTTAGGACATGTGAAGTGATGCTTCTCTGCAAGTTGTTTGCTACTGAGATGGTGGACCAACACCCTACCCTACCAAAAGGAAAAGATGACTAGTTACTCCTGGGGTAGGCTGGGACCCAGCCAGGAGGGGATAAAGGAAGGTGTGGTGCATTATTTCCCAGAGTCTTGATCACTTTGTTCTTGGAGCAGAACCAGAAGTTGACCTCTTCTCTGGAAGATGAAGGTGCCTCTATGGATTGAGTCTTCTGCTCAGCTGCACTTGCTATTGCATGGTAGGAAGTAGATGCCCCTCTTCTCTACGTTTAGTTTGTATTGGCAGCTGATTCTGTAGACTGGCAGTTCTTATGCTGGGTAAGCATGAGGTGCTGTTGCCTTTCAGCACAACACTGAGAAGTAGCTGCACCATTCCTAGTAAATGGAGTTCTTTAGTTCTGTTGTTAGAGCATCTGTCTCAGTCACCCCTTCCAAGCGCTCTCTAATACATCACTCTGAGCACCTGCCTAAGGAGCGGGCATGGGAGCTGGGATTTTCAAAAAGCAATTCTGGAGAGAAGGAGCCGTTTGATGCAGGCCTATGGTATGTAAAATTGTCTGCACAGGGGCAGAGCAGAAAGGGAAAAAGAATGTGCTTAAAAGAGAAAAATACTTGAGAATCTCTGAGTGAGGCTGTGTTTCCAATGAAGATTGTTGTCCTATACAGCAAAGATGCTAGCTGCCATGTAAACAGCAGAGGAAGTGTAGGGCTTAGTTCCAAGTTACTCTTGGGCTTTTGAAGTCAGGTTTGCTTTTCTGTTCACTCTATGTGATTTAGAGAAGAGGTTTACATGCTGAGTTTCTACTGTGATGGTTTTAAGCTGTTGATTCAAAACTGAGGCACTTGAGAGGACTGAAAAAATGAGGGGTGAGGAGGCAGTGCTCAACCAAGCAGTGGGTCAGCTTTTCCCGCAGTTAAAATAGGTTGTTACCATCGAGTCTTGTACTGTGGGTCATTATATAGTGATCGTTGTTAATGGTGATGCACACGGTCTTTGTTCCTTAGTTGCCTCCAGGAACATTCAGAACATCTCTCTCCCTGTTTGGTGTCAGTCCCACATGAATACATGTGCTTTTGATATGAAAGATGATACTTCTCCAATAATTTTCTGTCTGACTTCTTAAACAAGAATATAAAGATACGTCACTTTTCCAGAGTATGTGAATTATCCCACTAGGTCTGTCAGGTCAATTAAGCAGTAATTGAAAAGTTTTAGCTTCTCTGGTTTGTTTTGTGTGTTATTAGTAAATCAATCCACAGATGCTTTAGATACCTGTGTAGTAGTTTCTTCCATAACCCTTTCTTAATCTTACTTCCAGCTGTACAGCCTCTTGCCCAGGTTGCCCAGTGTTACACTCGTTCTCATTTTCATCTTTGAGATACTCTGCTTTAAAGTCCTCCTCGTTAGATTCTTCTCCCTCACATCCCACCTTACCTTTAGGATATGGATAAATAGAGGACAACTGTTATGATTCTGTAGTTAATAGCTTTTTTTGTCGTCTTAAGCAGTGCTGTTTCCGTTTGGATGTGCATATGTGAGGGCAGCAAAGACTTCTTAGACTGCAGAGTAAGTGGAGAATGTACAGGCTAATTCAAGTTAACTAGAAGTGTGCTTTTATGAAACTACAGCACCTGACATCAGTCAATTATTGTGCTAATTGATCCTAATAATGAAATGTTGTTTAAGATCAGAGACTTAATAATCCAGTGGTAATTATAATATAGGTGTTTTATTTTAAGGGGCATAAGCCTGTTATATAAACTTTATGTCCTTTTCCATGAGCATAAGAAAAATTTCCGTCATGTGCTGCTTCTCCCCGAGATGATCTTCTGTCTTAGTGTTCTGAAAGGGTCTGGGATTTTGTTTATGCCTGCTGAAAATATCAGAGGCCACTGTGTTCCCATCTTCACTTAGCTTGAAGAAGAATGTAGTGCCTGTTTTCTAAGACTGCAACATATGGTTTCAGTCCCTTTACAAAAAAGTCCCTAGAAGTAGTGGTCTCTGTCCACATACAATCTGTGGCCAAAATTGTCTTTGCATTTTAGTACTCCCAATCTTTAAAAACACTTCTTGCACCAGATGTCCTCGGCAGGAGATGAGAAGTGTGTCGGGAAGTGAATGGAAGCAAAGCAAGGGGAATTGGGGTTCCCCTATAAAGGCACTGTGAAGCTGCCCAATGAATTTGATTTTAAGGATCTTAGGTTTGTGTTCTTAGACTAAAATGTACTTTTCCCTGTCTGAATTGGGTTCTCCCCCTCTCTAGTTCTAAAGTGCAATTTCAGGGTAGATTGAAATGTATTTCAGGTATTCTGTTTCCATTAGTGAATGTGAATTTCTTGTAACTGTCTTTTTTCCAGGCTTCTAACACTTGGGTTTGGTAGGATTATTTTAAAAATTATTTTAACTGATGGCTGTAGTCTGTAATGTATTTTATTCAAATATGCATGCATTTAGCCTTGTCTATTGACATGTACTTTTTTCCTGGGTCTTACTAATAATGACATAGTTTGGTAATGTATTAGTATAAACCCGTCATTATTTCAATCTATTTCAGAGTAATATATAATTGCACATTTAAATGTAAACTGCTAGACAATCCAGTTTTTGTAACCTTGGGAATATTCTCAAAGGGGAGAATGTTATTTCAGCAAAATTAATAAATTGAGAAAATAATTAAAATATACATTCAGTTTGGGTAATGCACATGTAAAGCAATGGGTTGCAGAAAATCAAATTGCTTGATACGATGTTTATGTAAATCTTAGACAGACTTGGAGTACCTTTAATGAACATTTTATTTCAATGTTGAGAGTTTTAGGGGACAGAGGAAGGACTTAATGAAAGGTTTTCTTTGTTTTGTGTTGGGTTTTTTTTCATTGTTATTCCATTGACTTTGCAATAAGTTGTTCTCCCTACTTTGTATCTTTGAGTGTCTTGAAAAGAAAATGAGTAAAAATCCCCCATTTGTCCAAAATGTTATTCTTTATTACTTTAGAACACACTACAGGATTACATTAGGAATCACTGTGTATGAAATTAGTTCACTGACTAATAATGAGTAAGACTTGGTTGCATTAATTTAATTTTTGGAATCAGTCCTAAATGAATTCATATGTAGAAAAGTATAAACTTGGGGGGTTTTGTACTTGATAGCTTGTTTCATGGTTACAGATTCCTTGCTGAAATTCAAGTTTGTACCTATATGGGTAAATTAGTTATCTGCTTACATGGATTTTTGTTGTCACTGTGCCTCTTTCATGTTGAAACAATCTTAATATATCAGCAGTAGAAAAGAGTTGTAATTCATTTTTTCCAGCAGCAGTTTCTTCTTGGCTGCAGTATCTGTAAAAACTAACGACATTAAGGAGTAATGGTGTATATCTTTCAAAGCACAAGTAACGAGTAATAGGAGTGTTTTGACATAGTGTTTAAAGAAAAAAAAAAATCATGGAATTTGGTTTCCTGCCCAGAACTTTGACTGACTGTCTGGGAATCCAGTGCTGTATGTCAATGATAAGTAGAATTAGTGTATGTACTTTAAAGTGATGCTTTACAAATATAATAGTGTCCTACAAGTTTAAGGCAAGTGTACTGAGAATCTGCAGTATTTTGAGTCAGCATTGATGATGCCCTGTATTCTACATTTCCTAATACTTATTTCACTTTCTTCCAGAGAAGCAGAGGTGTTGTCTTTCTCCTCCGTAATACAACTGTGCACTGTAAAAAAATAAGACATAAATCCATGTTTTTGCATACATTTCAACTTTCAGATTTCAATATGCCTTTTGTGTTGTCTTTCTTGTATAGGCAATAATGTCATTACCTCTTGCATTGTCATTGTTTGTTTATAGTTCTGAAACTCCTGGAGGCTTTCTAAGAGGTATGTTCCATAGGTTATTTGCAACAGCTGGGGTTAAACAGTTCTGCTGCAGCAAAAATTGACATCTTGTTCATTGACTCTTTAAAATCTTATTCTCATAATACCACTTCACCAGCAATAGCTATCCAAGCTGCTTGCTGCAGATTTTCAGAGCATGATGAAGATAATTTTTACAGCTATATTGATTATTGGTTAGAGCTGGGTTTCTTCTTATGAAAGAGTTCCTTCCCTAATTATGTTCTTGGGGATTCCAACTGATAGTATCTTAATGGAGATGATTAAGAGACTGCAGGTGTTTGTCATCTTAACTCAACTTCTGGTCCACACAATGGTATGTTCAATCTGTATTTCCCTCTCTAAGCAAACAGCGTGGGATAAAAGAGGGTGCTAGGTATGGCCCAGAATAATACTTGGTTGCAGAAATCCACGCAAAGGAGAGGTGGAATTCTTTTAGGATGATGTTATTTTATAGAGGAGAAATGACATACTTTAAAATGTTAGTTTGGATTGGAAGAGTTACAGAGACAAGTAAAAAAAAAAAATTAAAATATTTTTTAATTATTAGTAAGGATGTTATTTTGCAATAGCAAAAGAATGTAACTGCAAGATTCTTAATCTGGCAATTACTGAAGTCCTCACCCACCATGCAAGTAGCCAACAAAATGCTGCCTCCTCCCAGGTGCTGATGCTCTTCAGAGATACTCTGGTTGCCCAGTTTCTGTGCTCATTGCTCACAGCAATGATGATGGATTCTCTGGTTGACTGAGCCTTTATGGCTGCTTTGGTGGAATTTAATCTGGCGGCCAGAAGCCTCGCAGCTGTGTTGTCTCCTGACTTCAGCACCCCACTTCCCTCCTGCGCCTCTCTCACTGCACAGTGGCAGTCCTTTGTTTGGGGGTCTTGGTTGCAGCAGTGCATGATCTATCTCTTAGCAGAAGCCTCTAGCAGTCGTCTCTGATGTAGAGAAACTAATGCCACGTGGCTGAAAGTTTGCTTTAAGTTTATGCTTGCAGAGTGTTTAACTGGCCTGCTGCTTAGCGGGGTGCTCTGTTCTACCTGGATATAAAACATAGGTTTGGATAATCTGATACTGGACATAAGCATTGCCTGCTCTGGGACTGCAGGAGAACTGCCTTTGGTGCCAAGTATTTGACAATCTCTAAGACTTTGGTGTATGGATGTTAGCCTGTTGCTCTGATTCAGCCAGGACACAAAGGCAAGCATGTATGGAACTGACAAAAGTGATCTGTCAAGAAATTGATCAATTTCTGCCATCGCACAAGAGGGTAATGATGACACTTGAAGAGTAGTGGTTATTGCTGTTTGAGGCTGTCTCTTCCCTTCAGAGGTGCTGCTCTAAGCCTCCCCAAACTTCTTGCTGACCTCTGAGTTCATGGCATTAACGGGAGCATGTGGCCAAGGCAGCAGCAGTACTTGTCCCTTCTGGTGATACTGAAACAGGACCTCTGTTTAATTCATACTGCTGCAAGTGAACAGCTGAGCGGCACACTGGAAATCACCGCTTATGGGATGGGTGTCCTTCATGGTACGTGCGTTTGCATGTGAAAAGCTGACATGCTGTTATCAGGGAAGAGCTCGTTGTGGGTAGATGGTACTTGAACATTTTCATTTAATACCCAGCATCTGCAGACTGAAAACCACCGTGTTTGCCAGCTTTCCAACACGCTCTTCCCTTCACACTTGCACCCTAGTGGTAGGAGCCAGTAGTAGACTAACACTGCTTAGCACCTTGCTGTCACATTCTTAATGCTGGTGGCTTTAAAGAATGCTTTGGTATTGCTTCTTTTGCTGCTGTCCTCTAGCTCTTAATTGCTTCTATAAGAGGTAATAGTTTCATGATGTCTGGAATATTCTACTAACCTTTTTCTCCAAGTTCCCTTGCCTACCCTTGGCATGTTCCTTTTACTGAGATTGATTAATAAAGCCTACAGTCTCCACTCACGTTCAAGTACCTACTGGGGCATCTCAATGTACATTAAGAAGCAACCTCTGTCTTTAGAGGGTTACAGCCCAAGACAACTTAAGGCTAATTTGAGGAACAGTTTTGAAAGGAGCGTGTCAGTCTGGGACAGTTTCATGGAAACACTCTTCCCAATTAATGTTGCTAAGTAGGCTTCAACCTAATAGCTATTGAGGGGGGGGAAGGCATTTTTCTGCACATCACTGTGTTTTAGGATGTCTTCTGCCAAAGTCTGAGACACATTTCAAAGCCCACTCCCTTGAAGATTTGATGTTGTATGTCACTTAGCGTTCAAAGGTAATGTTATCGATACAAAGTAGAAAAAGTACTTGATGATTATGGTGTATTTGATTTTCCTTGTTTATTTAATACAGGAACATCCCCAGGGCTACTTATTTTACAAAAAAAAAACCCAGAAATGTTGTTATGATAAAGTAAGCAGGTAGTTTTCTCACTCTTTTATTATAATTCAACAGTTTTTCTTTGATGAAATTAAGAAGCCAGAGTATATTTATACATATTATGTACAGCAAGGAAGGAGATACCTTCAGACATTTGTCTCAGAAGTTAATGATTTCCATGATCCAAGTGTCTTGGCTTGCTTAAAAAAAAAGAAAAAAAAGAAAGAAAAAAAAGAAACTAAAACATACCTTTCAAAAATGATGCTATTAAAAAAAAAAAAAAAAAAAGAAGGAAGGGTGTTGGGGGAGAAGCCTTGACACCAGAAGCTCTGTCATAGCAGAGGCTCTCTCGGATGTCTGGAAAAAGCCTTATACTTCTGGGATGCTTTCCAAAATATTTTTGATGACCATTGCCACAGGCGTGAACTTCTTAATGCATTTTGCAGTAATCTCCACCACAGTGAAATTGATTACTGTCTGAAAGCTTTTAATGATAACAAGCAAGTAGGGCAGTATAAATGCCATAAACTAATTTTTATGTGTATGTGTATTTTCTTGCATCTTCGGGAGTCTTGCAGAGACAGCTGTATCACCTCAGGAAAATCCTGCTGAACTTTTCTTTACATAATTATGTAATTGCATATTTATCATTGTGATTTTAATGAGAAGGAGGTTTTTTTCTCCCCACACGCATGCACACACACAAAGGATTTAGTGTTTCTCCAGACACTTCAGTTGGTACACAAAGTATCTGGTGACTTTCTAAGTTTAAGCTTTTCTAGGATTCATTTTACAGAAACTGAAGTGCATTCAAAAGCTAGAAGAGTTCTAAGAAATGCCTTTCTAGCAGAAAACAAGGGTGGTGTATCTCCTTTATGTACCTACCAACAAATTGCTTGAGACTTATAAATGTGAGGCTTGCTTTTTTGTGCATTTTAAAAGTCTGGGAAGCTGAAAATACAGTTAAATTTACTGGTTTTCTTCAGTCTTAGTTTAGTATTCCTAATGCAAGAGGTCATTAGAACCAGAGAGATTTGTCCACCCAGACCATCACTTTCTCAGGACTGAAATCCGAGCTGCGCTTCTATTCAAAGAAAATAGGTTTCAGAAATTACCTTTTTCCTTGAAAGAAACAAAAAATCCATGACCAAAAAGTGCCTCTCTGTGTGTACATGTATATATATAAAAAGTATTTTTATACACACATAAATATGTAATAAGCAAAGTTGTAAACTGTGTGAGTGGAAAGTTGTACCCAACTGAAAAGCCGAGTCTCGCAGGAAGTGGTGTGTCATTGTCACTCTGTCCTTTGCCAGCACAGACATGCTGCAACAAAGCCCTTCATCCTGCACTATCGCTCCTACAAACCAATGTGATTGTTGGATGATCTGCAGTAGGTGAAGAGTGAAAAATAAAAACTTGAGTACCAGTAGGGAAAAACAAGCTGTCATAAGCAGGCTTCATTACAAAGGATAAAAAGGTCAAAGGATACTTTATTCTCCCCCGCCTCTACCTTCAGAGCAGCCACTAGACACATCCAGAAGAATTTTTCCAGACTGTCAACTGGTTCATCAGTCAGGGCTTTCTCTCATTTTTAAATGCCAGCACCACTTCAGTTCAGAGGAATTGCTGGCTTTTTTCCCAGGCAAGATTTACCAAATTCAAAATGACCTTTCAAGATCCTAACTAATAGAAGCTAAACAGAGATTTCCTCTTCATCAGGCCCTTTCTCAGATTGATCCTTTTACTGACAGCGCATCCCCACAGCACAGAACAGTGAAAGACCAGCCCTTCCACCTGTGAAAATAAACACCTCTTTTGAAAAGGGGCAATCTTAAATTGTGTTGAATTTGTTCTGTATTCCAGGAACTACTACACTTCTGTTTGATGCACTGATTATGTAAAGACACAAGGTGTACCAGTGAAATAACTGGAAATTAATTTTATTTCATTTTTTTAAAATCCAGCACTAATACAATGAGATGCCTGCTCAGTCACTGGTCATTATTGAGGAAAATGAGAAGTGGACAATGAGAAAGTTGTTATGCTGAGTACCATAATGCTGAGTGGGGACTGCTGTGCCGGCAGCAATCACAGGGATTTAGCTTGGTGCAGGAGGTTTTATTAGTTCCTACTTAATGATGGTTTGGTTGCTTAGCACAGCATTCCTCAAGAATTCTGGTGATTCATTGTTGTGTGCTGTGCCCATCTTCTCTTCCAGGCACAGAGAAAGAACAACTCAGGGCTGCCCAACTCTGAGTAGGTGGGCTATGAGGTTCTACTCTGGTGTGTGCAGCATGCTGCAGCTTCTGCTCCCTGTAAAACCTCAGTTAAAGTTGGATAGTTGTGCTGCAAAATAGTGATATAGGGAATATATTAGCGTCCCTCCATGAAGTCTTGAAATGTAGCAGCATAATTAATTCCTTTCAAGAAAGACACCAGTGGCCATTTCTTGAAAGGATGCCACATTTAAAATGTGGAGTTGTGAAATCTTGTCATTCTGTTCCTGAAGAAGCTTGTGCAGAAGCAAAGTACAGAAGCAAATATAATACCAGCTCTTATGAGAGAAAAACACTGTGGGAAATGAATATACTGTAAAATGAATGACAAGACCAAGGACTGATTTAACATTATCATCAGGTTTAATCCTATGGCTTAATTCAGAAGAAACACCAGAACTGTAACACACCTCTTGATTATTTTTCACAATCGAAGCAATATGGTCATGTCATCTGCAACTTAATACTCTTTTCTATGCTTTTCATAAAAATGTTTGATTGTTTTTCTGTTAAAGCAGCTTCTTCTTCATTTTATAGGCAGCTTAGAATTATGTTTTCTACAGCTGTACCCACAAGCATGTTCAAGCCTGAATCCCATATTGCTAAATTGTCTGTAATAAAATAACTTGCCTTGTTTTTCTTCAAAAGTTTGCAGTAATATGAAAGTATCTTATGCTTAATTTTTCTGAGTATGCATTAAAGCCTAGTGTGGTAAAGCAGAGACCACTGTGAAGATGCTGTGCTGCTTTCTAAACTGAGAGAAAAATAAACTGAAATAGAAACATAGTGAAAATCTCTTGGGTATATTTAAAGTTAGAGTATGGTTAAGTCTTGGATGTTTATTTAAATAGTATGAAAGTTGCTGTGAGGTATCTTAATAGTTTGCATTTTCATCAGATGCCACAGAGTAGGCTATTCTGCCCTGTCAGTGACAGCAGCTTCTAGGTGTAAACAAGTCTGTGCCATAACTTTTCAGGAGTAAACAGGTGTAGTTTCACCATCAGCTTTTTCTTACACTTCTTATTTTTTTCTTCTCCCTTTATTATAGATCACTCTAAATCATTAGGTTCACAACCCACTGCTTCTTGTGTCTGTTCCTGTCTGTAAAATGCGGTTAGGGATCCAGCCATCTAAATGAGTATAGTACTGTAGAGCGTCTTCATTTTGGTATTATTTTCTGCCTCTGCTGCTTAACTGCTTTGCCCAATAGCTGCTTGGCTTTGGTGTTCCACCTACAGGTTTTAGTAACCTGATTGCAGGTTACCCGTCAACACGTTGCCATCACTAGCTGGTCACAAAACCCTAAAGGTCTAGCACTATGCCTGAGGGTCAGGTAAGCATTAGGGCTGAGTTACATGGAAGCAGATAGAGTAGTATGGTGCTGGTCTGGAGATCTGGTAGAGGCAGAAATGTGAACCTTATTATCTGCTGTTCTCAAGGTTTAATTCAAAGCTGTCCTTCCTCAGATTATGGTTTTAGACTAGTTCACTATTTTGCCTCATGAATGCCTAATACTTGTTAACACTTGATACTAATGGCAGAGGTGTTTAATAGATACCTATATTTGCAGTGGGCAATAATTACTTTCAATACAAATGATGCACAGAATGAATCCTGCTGTAAACCAGCCTTTGTTCCAAGTTTTCCTCTGTGGCCTGCACTTCCAGTTTGGAGCCCGATTTCTTTGGGCTTGTCCCCACAGTCGGCACAGACAGGGTTTGGTTGGTGTCATGAAGCCCCAGTTGGCAACTAAAAAGTGTCACAAAGTGGTGAACAAAACGGCTTAGTTCCCTGTGATGTAACTGAAAGTGTGACCAGGGTAACACTCAGGCTCAGACCTGCCTTTCAGTATCAGAGCATCATATATTTAAATTGTCCTGCATGAATTTTGCTTCTATTCCTCAGGATACAAAATGAGGAGTGGTGTTTGCCCCGCCTGCTGCTGTTGAGCAGTAGCCATCTTGAACTGACGAATAAAAACGAGAATCGTCTTTGATTACTGGAAGAAGTGAAGTAATTTAACAATCTCTTCTCTTTGAAGCAAAAGAATTCTCATAGTCTAGCTAACTGACACTGTGCTCAAGGTTTCTTCTGCTGCAGTTCTGACAGAGCCTAAAGGCTTCCAAAAGCAGAGAATAATTTCTGCCCCTGGCTGAAAATGAAGTTCATTAGCTTGGAAGTGCTGGCTGAGACCTTGCTGGGGGAGGGGAGATGCTGTTGTATTTTTTGCATCCCTTGTGCCATTATAGACTTCAGCAGTATTTATTTTTAGTACATTTAAACGCCGGAGAAGGAAGGGGCAGTTGTAATATGGCATATTTACATCATGCTGTCAGTTCCTGGCAGCTTATTCGCCTGTCAGAGAACAGAACTAGTCCATTAAGGATGTGAGTGCTACTTATGCCCACGGGTGGTGAAACATCGTCTCAAGGGTGGGAAGGTTCCCCAGGCTAGCAGGTTGGTTTGTTTTTCTATGGTGCACTATGGGTATTTTTTTTTCTTGTAAGAGAGGCAGGAATGGGCCATGCTATGTCCCATTTTTCCTTCTTCTCCTGTACTCTGTATAGGAAAACAAGAGGCAAAGTCTGTACATGAGATCAGCATGTGCTGGTTTTCCCCCTCATGTCATGCTTAAGTTCTCTGCTCCATTATAAAAATAAAAATCTATAAATAAAAAAGAACAAATGCTGAGGGGGACAAACTGGACCCGCAGTTATGTGCATGTCGTCACTCGTAGAAGTGTGCCTAGCCCCATTCCTCCCAGGCTTCATACATTCCCTGTTTCTTAGGCTGTCAGCCTCTCTGGGTGGGAAACATGCACAGATAGTCCTGGCTAGAGCTTTTTTTTGCCCAGCCATTTGTCAAGGTCTGTTTTGATCTCTCAAATTTACAGGACAACATACCCTGTGATTTAAACTGTTTGATACAGAGGTTCAATCCCCTGTTGCCCAGTCTAAGCTATTGTGTTAATTCACCATTCAATTGGTAAGATTTCATAATTTGCAACCTTAATGTTGTGCGTCTACAAGCAAAAGAAAAAGAATGTGAAGCACCTACCCAAGGGTGAGAGCACTCATCCTTCCTCTTCCTGCATGATGTGTGGTCCCCTGTATCACAGTGGGCAGCACAAAAGCCTCAGCAGTCCAGCTGCTGTTGGATCCACTTCAAAAGCTTTGTAGGTAAGTTGATGTTTTATACCTTCCAGCTTGGAGGTTTGGTCTTCACCGTTCCCATAAGTTAGCAGATTGTGACGACTCTGCGAGACAGCAGATAATGGCTGCCGGAGACAGCACTCTGCAGGTGGTAACCCTTGGAGAGTGGCCCCTCAACTCTCCCTGGCCACCTGTCCCGTGCAGGTGCTGCTCTTCTTTGACCGAATGGCACAGCTCCCCACCACACAGTGGGCCTCAGCATCATCTGGGTCAGCAGAAGTCTAAGCAGGAGTTGCGTGACGAGTGGTGCCATAACATAGCATTAATTGATCTAAGGCTGAAATGATGTTGGGCTCATCTGCTGGTGAATAACTCATGCTCCATTTATATATATTTTCCCCCCCTTTGTTTGGGGGGAAAAAAAGAAAAACAAAAGGTTGCTCTGGGTTTTGCTGCCACGCTTTGATATTGCACTAGTATCTTTCTCCTGGAAATAAGCAATATTTAGGTCTGATCTCCCATCTGTGACACACCGTCTGTGTTTGCTTCAAGCACAGACACCCTATGATTTCCCTTTCTTGGAAACTGCTCTGTCTCAGCGTGTGGGTAGGAGGCCATGTAAATAAATACCAACCACTTCTTAGCCTTCAGTAGGCATTTCCTTTTTCCTTGTGGCTGTAAGAAACACTTTCTCACAGTCTGGCATCATACATTTATAAAACTTTCCTGCTTGTGGAATTTTTGTTTAGACAATCGAATTCTTGGTAGTTTTTTGATCAGTTTCTATTTTTACTCATCTGTGGTTGCTTGGTTTGTCAGCAAATGGTGTCTGTCAGAACAAACACTTCATCAGAAACTTCTTAAATTTCTGGTAATTGAATAGTAAATAATTATAATCATGTTCTTTAAAAATGAAAGATAAATTTTAAAGAATAAAAATGAAGGGTTTTTTGTCTGAGTAATTTAGAAATAAGTTACATCTATATTTCTGCCCCCCACAATATTTTCGGTATAACCTGTCCTAAATGTTTGAAATAGAAAGTCTAGTATATTACATACCACGCAGTCCAACTTTCAACTGAAAAAAGGGATTTGCTTTTAATCCAAAGTTGAATGTGTGTTCTGAATTTATATGCTACGATTTTTTTTCAATTGTGCCTCACTTGGTCTTAGCAACAAAGGTAACACGTTGCTGGCTTTTAATGGCTACTAGAACTATGTAGGAGATACGTTTATGATATCAAAACAGATCATATCAATAAAAATCAGTATTAGAGGACAATGAACTTCTAATTTTTGTGCATAAGTATCTGCTCTATACATTCTTAATTTAATTTCTTTATTATTTATTTCCTTTTTTTTTTTTTTAACTGGTAAATTATGAATTTACTTTTATTTATCCCAGTGGTAATACTGAATGGATGACAGCAAATTCTCCCTTCAGGGCAAACCCTAAAGGTTCAGAGACTATATATTCCCTGGCAGCAGAATGTAGACATAAACTATGCTAAATAGCTGTAGACCAGCACAGAACTAGACTTGTGAAGTATATGCACATGTATGATCTTTTGTGGGTAATAATTTCTAAGATGGCTAAGCTAGAGTTTGAAAATCCATCTGATACATTTTATTTAATATTCCCACCCTGGATTTGATAACTTTTGTATTCAACAAAACAAGACAGTAGAAACTATGCTTTTCCAGAAGGGCCTTTGAAATATGTTTTTTCCTCTATTAAGACCTGTTATGAAGCTGTCTAGGAAAGTGAGCCATCATTGGACACATCACTGTCCTTTTTATAGTTTCACTCATAGGTACATTCTCATCCAGTTTCATTTTGCAATCGGCTGAGGGTCGGCCAAGATGAATTGCATCTGCCCTCACAATGGACACACCTCAATCTATCTAGGGCTTCTTCCAGTTCTGTGCAGTGGAAGTTACTTTTGTGTATTTCTTCTGGGAAATATGCACTGAGAAGAAACGAGTCCCGGTTTGGTTTGTTCCTTTTTTTCCAGTTTTATGGCATACAATAAAATCACATGCATATTTCTTACTTCAGCAAACCGCAGTAAGTGATGTCCCAGTTCCCAATTCTCCAGTGAGTGCAATGGGTGTGAGACTGGCTAAACAGACACTAGTAGGCCTTGTTTCATGTTGGCAGATAAGGGACTGTGAAGGAATCCTAAACTTTCCAACTTTGGTGATTTATTTGGTGAACTTCCGTAGACTCATTGGGTAGCCAAATTCATGAGAACCCCATTTAGTATCTGCTGCACAAATTCCAGGGCATAAATCCCCTCCTTGCTCCATTCCTGCCATACTAATGGCTTCTGCCTTACCACTGCCTTAGCGGCCTTTGCAAGCTATTAAACTCTGTACTGTATTAGTATTTACCCTTGTTAGCAATCTTAATGTGATGTGCAAAACCAAAATGAGAGTATGAGGATGCAAGCATTGTCCCTCTTGTCTTTGAGTTGCTTCTATTTGGTATCAGGTGAATTTGCAGAACAAAATGGAGGGTTTTCCTCTGGTTGTCTATCAGTATGAGGAGTGTCAAGGAAGTTTAACACAATGGGAACAGCTGACAGTTTTAGAGCTTTTTTGTTCAGACATCATAAAGTAGCTTGAGAGCATTAGTAGTCCTTAATTTGGAGTGACAGGAAGCAAGAAACCTAGAAAAGATGAAATTATAGTGATTGTGCTGTAAATGAGCGTTGTGATGAAAATGCAAAAGGAGTTTGCCTGCAGCAAGAGTGAATGGATCATTCCTGCTGTTCTGAGAACATGCTGGTTATAGTACAGTCTGGTTTTGTTTGTGTATGGTATGTATGAAACCTTGATGATGGTATGATTTTGATTGATTTGTATGATTTTTGTGTTTTCCACTGGAGGAATGAAAATATATCCCTGGACTTGGTTGGACTCAATGACCCCAAGGGTCTCTTCCAACCAAAATGCTTCTATGATTCTATCATCAAATGCCACACCTAAGTAATTGGTAATGGTAATTCCAGATAGAGATTTCATGTCACAGGTTACTCCACTTGCTACTCAGACATGGTAGAAGATTTCTGTATTGATTAGTTACCTTTGGTTTAGTTACTTCTGACCATTTTTTAGAATTCAGAGGAATGAAAAGTAACAAATGTATGTACTTATGTGTTTGAGATGGAATTTTTGTATGAAAATGTTTTAAAAGGGTCAGGAGAACTAGAATTGAGGCTTCATTTCTAGTGCAGGTATGTCTATGAAAGATAAGCAGACATTTCAATTTTGGAAGTTCTCTTATGCTAATAAATGTACTGAAGGCATTACCAACTAAACCGAGCTTGCTGAGATCAGGCTTCTTAAGAGACTTCTCATATAGTGTTGTTTTAATCTGGGTTTTTTTCTAGGAAAAAGAGAAGAAGTATATGCTCCCTTTGGACAACTTGAAAGTGCGAGATGTTGAAAAGAGCTTCATGTCTAGCAAACACATCTTTGCATTGTTTAACACGGAGCAGAGGTAAGAAAATGTGCTGTTCTGCAGATGCTTCTGTTAAAATTTATCTAGCTGAGCATTTTCGTAAGTGGGAGTGCAGTTCTGGTATTTCCACTATGTTGAGTGAACAAAGATCTCGATGCCTTTGATTTATCTGCTTCTTTGCTGTTGCGTAACCATGGGATGAAAAGTTAGTGTCCTCCTAGCCACTCATGGGGTGAAACAGCTCCGGGATTAGTCATCTAGTTCTTCTGTATGGCTGAATAATCATCTCCTGATCCTATTTTTGTTTTGTTTGGCAATCACCTAGGCTTACCAAAACATTCATGACTTCTGTACCTTGTGACCAGATTCAACTGGTGTAAATCACAAAAGCGTCACAGCTTTTCACTTTCTCCAGTGGAAAATCTTGCCTGTCTGTGATCTTGGGAGTCATTCTATTGTTTGTTTGGGTATAAATACTGCCAAACGGAAAACAAATGAAATTCCTCTGCTTCCCCAATTAATTAGAATTGTGTTTGTAGTGTTTGCCTCATGTTTTTCCTTTCAGACTCCATTCTCTGATGTAAGTTGTGTGGGTACTTTATGGAAGCCTACTCCTGATGGATAGCCAGTTCAGATTACTATGCACACATAGGTCAAGGAAACATAACAACACTTAAAGACGTACAAGTGAACTGTAAATTTTTATTTATTTTTTTTATTGACGAGAGCAAAGTTGCATTTACAGCAGCCTCAGTGCAATTGCCTTCCAGCAGATAAGGTGCAATTTTGTTAGTTCTGTTTCAGGAAAATAAGTACAATTATTTGTAGTGGCAGCGTAGATGGATGCCCTTGTTTTCTCTTCCGCTAAGTCCCTTCACACCCGCTCCCCCCTTGCATCATCAAAGTTTGGCAATAGGTTCAGATGTTGTTCAAGACGATGAGGGCTGGATGTGGCTCCCTGCAGACCCAGCTGTTGTTACTCCTGAACTGGCCAGAAATAGTCCTTTCAGAAGCAAGGAACGCCCCTCCCTCCTGCAAAGCACAGGATTTCTGGGCTGTCAAGTTTCTGCTGGCCCCAGAAACATGAGGACGCAATGTGAGTCTCGCTCTGAACTACCCCATGAAGGCTTTGCCTACATTTGCTGATATCTCAGCTAGGCTACATGTGGACATTGTCTGCTGGGAGATGCCCTTTGAAAGTATGTTGCACACATACTTGCTGGGAATAAGATTTCAGACACTTGACCACTTGCATTTCTGGAGCACAGAAAAAAGCTTTGAAAAACCTCTCATGTTTTAAAAACATAAATGATCTTCAGATGCTGGAAATTAATGTGTGAATCATCCTAACACTGCACGTACATCAGTCAAGAAAGAACTTTGTCTTGGTGGCTTGATATCAGCTGTACATATTAAGTTCCTTCTGCGAAAGATGTGTTAATTTTAGCTCATTGCTTGTCTTTTGATTTGAGTATTCTCATCATCATAAATATTAATCACTGAACTGCTGTGGAAATCCAAGAGAAGCATGCATTTCCATTAGCAAGTTTGGTAATTATTTGGGTATTATATAGCTGCATATTCACATTTTCACCAACTCACACACAGAAGGGATTTCAAAGTCAGATATCTAAAATGTTTGCCGTGTCTGCAATAACCCTGCCCATTCAGGCTGTGAGTAGGCCCTCCAGCATCTGCAAGCTGCTCTAAAAACATCCTTATATCTATATGGGCATGTTAAGACATGACAGCACAGTGACAAGATGACAAAATAACTTTGCCTTGGGAGAGACTGTTTATGATGACAATCTCCCAGCTAAAAAGGAGACATAACTTGTTCATGAAGAAATATGTATTGAATTCTAATTACAATGCCAATTCTTCTAACTGTAAAACAGCTGATTTTTAATATTTTTAGAAATCTGCCTGCCGGCACGAATTGGTCAAAACAAGTTTAGTATCTCATTCCACTGTCTCCTAAATTCATAGATTGTGTCAGTAGAAGCAGGGATATTGGGGCTCAATTAAAGTGATCTGGCCCTCAGTGTGGGACCATGTTCCCCATCCCAGAGCCTTAGGGACACTGAAACAGGGAATCAGTAAAGATCTGTTGAAATAAGGAGCCATGTTGCCATGTTGTTTTTTTGCTTTATGCTAATGTGCTGATTTCTGATTTCTAAATGTGTGTAAATATGGCTTGCTTTTCAAAATTCATGTAAAAATTAACAATTTCTGACTGGGCTTTTTTGTTTGCTGGCTGGTGTATTTTTGTTTGTTTGCATTTTGGGTTGGTTTGCGTGGCTTTTT
>VZTM01033710.1:10141-38394 GCA_013400555.1 Jacana jacana | reverse complement strand
GAGGCGGTGGAGTTGTATGTTAATTTTTAAAAGTCCTAGCTTTCTGTTCTGTTTCTGAGTTTGCTCACTATGGAAGCATTTTGCTATTTAAGATGCAGATCATTAAAGAACAAAGGCAAAATCATGTGTTCCAGCTTCAATGATAGCACAGAGATTATTCTGTGTCTCTTTTTTCCCCCTATAATCGGCAGCAGTTTCTTTTCATTGATTGTACAAACTTTCTTCATGTTCAATTAAAGTATTTTCATTTTCAAGTAAAGTCGCTTTAGGAGAAGAATTTTAATAAGCCCATTCTCTTTTTCATTCCCAGCCCCTCACTGCAAAGGTATTTGCTACAGCCATATGTTTCTGATACTGTACATTTCAATAGTTTCCTGGATTATGCACTGCGTTTTTTCCATTTATGAAAACCTTTCCAGTTCTGAAATATAGTTACCAGGAAAATGCTCTTTTTACTGCATAGAAGGAAAAACCATCTTGAGTTAGCTGAGTCTTGGGGATAGATGCAGAAGGAAACGAACAGTATCTGTCATTTTGATTTACTGCAGAAGCCGACAGTTCTCTGACAGGAATCAAATGTGACTGGGTAATGTATAGTAAATGGAGACTGTGACGACTGATTTCACAGTGAAGATAAATTCTCATGAAATGAACATAATTGCATGCCTATGAAGAGGCTTCATTGTGAAATTATTAAATTATTTATCTATTACTTTCTAATTAAAATCTGCAAAAAAGGGGGAAAATCTTGGTGTGAAATAACTACATTATTTTATTGATTATTATTTACATATATATATAATGATTTTTATATATATGTATAATATTCTTTAAGCATTGCTTAAAGAATGGGGAGGTGAATTTTGCTTTTGAGGAAAGTAATTTATGTAAAGTTTTTGAGTGGGCCCATCTACTTAATTTATAGACCATGTGGAAGACCTTCAGAGTTGGACTCCTCCTCCAGTTTGCTTAATTTAGCAGCACTAGATATTAAAGCACAGTATATATTAGAGTGAGTGCCCTTCAATTCCTGCCTCAGTTTTGGCAGTATCCATCTACATGAGTCTGCCTTTAAGCAAAAGGCAGTACTGGAGTTGAGTTGTAAGGTCAAGCAATATGTGTCTAAACCTAAAGCTGCCAAGAAAATGAGTGCTATTTAGCATTGACCATCTTTTTCTCCTCCACAGTAAACTGTTGACAACTCTTTTAGACTGGAAAAGAGATCAAATATGTTAAAAGTATTTGACAATAATTGTACTGTAGGAAATAAACCAATGTTTGCAGCACTGCTATAGAACACAGTATGGAGTTGTGTGAAAGAACCTGCTGATTGACTTTCATAAGCAGAGCTAAGAATGGAGGAAAGAGGATTTTGTCGGTGCCTGTGCTTACAAACAGTAGATTAACCTGTGATGTTCTCATTGTGTGAGACTCGTTCCTGAGCTGAAGAATGAACAAAACAAATTCTGCCTGTGCCACAAAGTTTACTTTCCGTCTAGAATTTCATTGCAAACACTTTGCCTATTGCCGACATATTTCCTGTAAAAATTATTTGCTGGTTGGTGCTTTTTCTTTTAGCTAAGTACTGTAGTGCAGGACAAGAAGCTGTAGTCTTCAATGTGGCTGTCTTTAGGATCTATGCAATGGTCCCATCTCTCACTAATTAAGAAGTCAAGCAGTCATTATTTCTCATGATCTTGCCCAATTAACTACAGGATCCACATGGCATTTTTACTAGATTCTGTGTTGTTCTAAAGTAGTCCTTTGCCTGTGCAGTGTAGTAGTTGCTTTTTTTTCCTGATTTATTGGTCAATAAATCGTATTACTGCATTACAACTCCATCTAAATACAACTCCTCTTTTAAATAAAGGAGGAATGATGAGTAAAAACTCTTCCTTTGCTACAAGAAAAGGAAGCTTTTTCTCTGCACTTCTTCTCCAAGTCTGGAGAGATTAATTCTTTATCTTTTGTGGGAGAAGAGATTCTACTAGGTAAGGTAAAGATTTTTGGGGTTATAAAATGGTAGTAGGCTGAAGTGTTTATTGAGTTGGTGAATTTTCAGGCCTTTCAGGCCAATACTGGGAGTAGCAACCGTACGATGAGGAAGAGTTACCTGATGGAGAGTCTCTTATCAGTAGTCTTTCTTATGCAGGACCTTTGTTCGTCTTCAAGAGTCATTCCTTCCCACAGAGCCAAAGATGCAGTACCCGCCTGTGAAATTCTCCTCTGCAGAGAAAGAATTCTCCTGCAGAGAAATATCCCTGTCTTTTACTTTCCTGCTCAACCAGGTTCCAGACAAAACCAAATAACAGTTTTTATTAAATATAATATATATAATATATTTATATATTTACATTTTATATTATATAATATATATATAATATAAATAAAAGCAATAAAAATATTGCTTTCTTCACCTCTATGGTTTTGTATGATAGGGGCATGTGAGGCGCAAATACAAAGCTCAGAACTGTTCGTGTTTGTCTTCACAAGAATAGGTTCCTGAGAGCTAAATGCTCCTCAATAATCATGAAGCCTACCATCCCTGCATGAGAGCTGATTGTCTTGGGCAAGCTTATTGTAGAAAAAGATCCTTAAGCTGAGAAACAGATGAATGTCAAAAGGAGAGTGATCAAAAGCAAGTTTTGAGGTCACACAATAGAACTGGAAATAGAACTGCCAGATGAACAGTTTTAGCTACTGAGTTCTCTGAATCACATTGCACAGGAAACTGTTGTCTAGTAGGACCCTGGAAAATATGCTATGTCTACTACATGAAAGGTATGACGGTGTTTATTTTGGGTGCCTGTTGTTGTCTGAATGTTGCTCTGGAAGCAACAGAAGAAGTCTTCTCTGGGACTTAAATGCAGTAGAGCTTTAAGTACTGAATTTCTTCTTACGGACAGCAACTGGTTAACTGCTATCCATATATAAGGGAAATTGGGTAAGAGCCAAAATAAAGGGAACTAGTGAAAGGAGACCGGGTCAGAGGAGGTGTTGGATGGAAGCCAGGCTGAGGGAGAAAGCCTAAGATGAGATGTATGTTTAGTTACTGTTTTTGAGTTACTCAGAAAGCGAAGCCCCAGGAAGAACTGGACTGTGAGCTATTCAGAGCACTCTCTGTTAGAAATGGAAGAAGGAGAATCTATTTAAAAACCCTCACAAATTTAATCTAGAAAAAAAGTTGTAAATATTTATAAACAAACTTATAAGATGCTGATGAGTACAATATTTAAGAATGGGAAAAATATGCAAACAAAAGAAGTAACAAGCTTTTATCCCTCTTATTCCTCAAGTCCATTCCATTAATAAAAAAAAAAAAAAAATTTTATTCTGGAATTTTTCTTTTGTCACTATTGACAAGATTCCTATGTATGATAAATAAAGCATAGTATGTTGGATAGCTAGTGCAGGTTCTGAGATTTAAGACTGGTATTACAAACCAGAAAGGGGTTCTTTGGGAAAGGAAACAGCAGTGCCAAACCCATGCCTTAAATATGATCATTACACAGACTTCATGAAAATTCCCCAAGTGGTTGATTGAGATCTGAGCCGTTACTGACACCTACCACAGACACAGTGTTGTCAACATGGACTAAGTCATGGCTGGTAAACTTGGTTCAGCCCGTGGGCCAGCTTAGCCTTGCTTGCTCACTGTGACCCAGCAAGGTCTTGGGTCCCACTACTCTGTCCAGAGGAGCGCAGGACTGGAGCAGGAGACATGGTCCCTCATTGTGTGATGGGGCTCTGACAGCTGTGAGCAGCTTTTGCATCTGTGTGGCCCCAAGGCAGGTTCCAAAACAGGCTTCTATCCCTCGCCACGAAAATGATCAAACCTTCTTCTCCAGGGAGCTATGGAATATTTTAGTGCCAGTTACTGTTACCACTGCCGATTTTGGCCTATGTGGTGTTAGTTTTGGCTGCATTTCTGTTCTGGATTACGTATAGAACTCTGGATACTTCATTGTCCAGGTTTGGCTATGTACCAGTCAGCATATCTTCTCTTCATTTTCACCTTATAATTGTGTATTTGTGCGCATCATCTAGAAAAGATCTGTATATTTCTGGGAGACTGCTTTTGTAAGTTAGGCGGTAAAATCCTTAAATGCTATTATTTCATGACGTTGTGTCTGCCATTGACCCTTTGGCTTCTCTGGATATTAAGAAAAAATCTTCAGAGACATGTGCAGTTAATTTTAATTAACATTCACATTGGACTGATGTGAAATGGCACGCCTTGATAGAAAATGTTAGTCATTGCTGTTAATTTAGAGCAGATGGTCAGTTTTGTTTCTTTAATATATACAATTTCCAGAGCTTTTCCTAGACCTTTCTTATATGGAATGTAATGCATACATTCAGACCAGCCATTGTGGAATTACAGGTGTCTAAAGTGGTAGACTAAGGTTGAATGAACAGAGTGTATACAGTGGAGTTGCAGGTTGAATAAGTGAACATAAAGTGGAGTTTCATCCAAGGTTATCTTTCTCAGTCATGCATGTATATTTGGAGTATCTGGATTCTGTTATTTTCTCCCTTTTCCATCTTAGGTGATTATGTATGAAACGCATATTCTCTATGATTTCCATTTCAATTTCAATCAAATAAGAAATATCTAAGAATTGAATCTTATGTGTTTTTCATGAAAATTGGGCTAATTTGGATTTGGTTCTAGATTTTAATGTTAATTTTAATTCTGCTTGCATCCTAATGAGAAGACCAGATGTTTATCCAAAAATTGTTTGAGATGACAAGCACAGTTGCTTGAAATGCCTGTAAACAAGATATTCCTTTACCTTCAGCCTGTGACTAGCTTTGCTTGTTTTGATGTGGCTGCTTAAGTTAAATGTGGTTTTGTGTTCTTTGGAGTATCAAAGTGTCTTATAGGCACAATTCTAAAATTTCACTTATATTCTTGCTCTGAACTTGCTGTTCTGTTTCATCCCATATTGGCAAGAATAAATGCATCTTCATTTAGTCTTGGTTAGCATCTTCTCTCTGTAAAAGAAAATTCCGTGCATGTACAGTACATCTTTGTCTATTGAAATCTTCCAGATCCAACTCAATCTAAAAGCTGTTTATGATACAATTAACATGCGGGTATGCATTAGTATAATTAATATGTGTATCACCTAGTTTTGTTATGCATCTACAGGGGTTGCCCTCAACATCTTTCCAAGTTTGTGCGAAATAAATATTCAACCTTTCTTTTAGGAAATTGTGAGAGATACTTTTACGTCTTGAGGCACAGCAGTTTGGTCTGCTCAGACAGCAAGTAGTCTCAATGTGCAACTGCTGTAGAGGGAAACCTACTGGTATTGCCACCACTGTAGTAGGTATCTAGAAAGTTCTTTATTTGTGATTTTCAGTTGTATGTTATTCACCTTTTGGTCCTGGATTGTATCGTTCAATTGTCTTATAGGCAGTTGTCTTACAGGCTTCAGGACCAGTGGGACAGGAATCAGTAACTCACAGCTGGGCTCAGTCTTCAAACTTACCTGGTGCCGCTTCTTCTGTTTCTTCTTGTACACTTTCAAATAGCTTACTTCATTCCTGCATTTCCGTGTTAGGATCCTTCTGTGATGGGAGAGGTTAAAGGACATCTGAGGACGATGTAAAGGTTATTTCTGCATTAGAAAGTTCACACTGGGCCCTGAAATACATGGGGGAAAGGAATCCAGTATGCTGGAAACAAAGGCAACAGTAAAGTGAAGAAGCTGAGTATGTGAAGTTTCAGCGGAGTGTTTGCTGGACTTTCAAGTAAGGGGACAGAATTCCAGAACTGGAAATGACGCTTTTAGTCCAATTGTCTGTTCATCTCCATAAGCAATCATGTGGTAGCTTTTCTGGAGTGCAGTTCCTGAGGTTTGTTTATCATTTAGAGTATAATAAAGCACGCAGATAGCAATCTTTTGGATTTTTCACTTTGGAAAAAAGCTAGTATTGTATTAATTTCCAGTAATGCCACTATGGATATATTTTCATGTACTGTGCAGGATATTAGGTTGCAATGATGAGACTTTACAGGAGAGAGCAGCATAGGTAGTTGTGGTATATGCATAGCTTTGCACATAGCTTCCCAGCTTATGTGTTCACATTTTAAAAATGTTAAATGCTTAAGGGAAACTTTGCATGCAGATTGTACTTCTAGACATGTTCCCATTTATTGTATCTGTTTTGTTTCTGCAGCCCCTTAGATTTAAAGATGCCTGGATATCAACAAGATTTGTATTGTTGAGAGTTCATCTTTTTTACTTCTTGGTATCCTGTATTGTATCATTCTCTTTGATGTATAACATCCTATTTAGCTGCTATAGGGGTGGCAATGAGAATATGACCTCACTGTATTCCATACGGAGTAAGTAGGTGAGGATTGAGTAGTAACTCTTTCTGTGCTGATATTTTCAGCAGTTTTGAAAAGTGGAAGAGAGAACGAACAGAAAATCTGAATTGTTTTCAAGAACATTTTTACAGCTTTCCATGAAGATGCCAGTGGATTCCTGATGAACAAAACATGTTAATGTGTTTCTGTAAGATTTCACTAGTAACAGAAAAAGGACACATGCTTTTCAGAAGTTACTTCAGCTTGCTTTCTTCTGTCTGTACAGCCTTTCTGGAAGAAAGGAAGGCAAAGAAAGTCTTGTAGCAAGGAAGGTGATCTGGGAGGCAAGCATCCATTTGCACACCCTACTGCAAACTGCCTATGAGTTCTGGTTCAGTGTGTGTGCCCTGCAGTTCATCATTTATGCTGTGAAGGTTAAGCCTGTGTTCCTTTGTGATGGTGGGGTAAGATGAGCTACACCAAAATGGTTGAGTGATCAAATGCTACAGTGAGAGGAGCCTCAGAGAGCTGGAGACATCAGTTGCTTTGCCATAAGGTGTCCCTGGACCTAGAAAAAGTCTGATACAGAGAAAGGAATGAAGGACTACCAGCTCCCATTTGTTCAAAGCAGTTGGGTAAAATACCTTCTCATATGGCTACGCTTGATGTAGCAGGTCACAAAACACCAAGAAGTTTAATATATGAACTAACAATCCTGAAAAACTGTTGTCACAAGCTGGTGTCACGTTGTTTTGCTTTTGCAAAATAACAAAATAAGTATTTTTGGAACTTCCCTATCACTATTTTACAGCCTTTATTTGCTCTATTGTTATTTTTAGTCCTCTTTACTGAGAGTACCCTTTTACCATTTCAGCTTCCTGTTCCTTCGAGGTTATAGCTGCTCAGCTAACTTAGCCAAAACTCTTGTCTCAGTAAAATAATAAACCAAACCAAAACATAAATCGCCAGAGGAAAAAAATAAATTAATTTTGCTTCTCTCTTTGTTTTTACTGAGTTCTTTATTTTGTTCAGTAAATGTTGACTTGGAGTTTTACAATATTGCAAATTAAATAAAATTCAGCTGTTTTGCCATCACTTCAAGATAATGGCATCTGAGGAGGTCATCCAGGCTATTATTTGTCTTAAGGCGGGATTAGTAAATTTGGAGTCAGGGAAGAAAAAGGTTTAATTGTACATTTCCAATCAATAAAAAAACCCATAGAGCCTTTGTTTGTTCATACTATCAGAGGCTTTACCTAAACTACGGGACCTGGCCCTTTGGTATCTTACTGTCCCTTTGCGGGCTGGTTTCTCTGGGAAGGAAACGCAGGTGTGTTGCCTTGAGTGGCACCAAAGCACACTCCAGTGGCATCTCTGGTCCAGATGCTTGCAAGGAGTAGCGAAAGCCTGGTGCTGAAAATGCTTGTCGTCTGGCTGCTCAGATGTAGCCATTGAAATTGGCAAGAATTATGTCACCAACACAGGGGAATGTATGTCCTTTGCAGTTTTGAATGCTGCCTGTAAATTTGCTGATTTCCCTCTATTCAGATGTGGGTATACTCAGGTTGCCATACTGTGGTTTCATGGCTGATAATTTAACAATTAGGTGTCGTGCCCTCTGCATGCTCTGACATTGAACACTTACTGTTCAATTACAATTTTTCTACCCATCTGTTTCCTGAGACTGCCACAAAAAGCAGGGCTAGGAGCTGTCTGGTGACATTGTTGGTTAAGGGGGTGCTTCTGTGAGTGGGAATTAGATCAGTCAGTTGTATTTCGGCAGTGTGACTGAAATCCCACCAGTCCCTGAATGCTGAAGAAATTTGCCCGGACAGTGATGATAATAATAGCTTTATTTCCTGGCTCTATATTAACTTTAATTTTCTCAAAATATAGGGTAGAAATTACCTCTGTAGCTGCATAGTGAAACCTAAGTGCCCATTGTTGTTGCTGCCTTTGAAAGTTAAGTAATTTTCATCAGCCCTTCTCTCCACCCCTACCCCTCCTTCTCGGTAGCTTGCTAAGGGAAGAAAAGTCTTTTGATGGAAGATCGATTCTTGAGCAACTGTTAAGATCTAGCAAAATGTGCTTTCCTAACATTTGTCAGTTAATCTTGTAGCCTTTTCTTAAAAGACTGTTTGGCTGACAAATTTACAGCAATCTGGTCTGTATATAGAATTTGAATTCAGAAACTAATGGCTAAACCGTAAGGGGAAAATCTGTCCTATTTATTGGAGAATTTACAAGTACCACCTTCCTACATATGTATTTTTCCTCCTTTTTCTTTTCTTCCATTAAGTGATTCACTGTATTTATCTAATTGTATGAATTACCTGAAAGAGGTGTTATTTAAACATCTCCCAATTTTCTTACTATGACAGCAGACATCAGAAGTTTGTTTTCTTTGTTTGAAATATCTGATTACCATCTTTCTCCTTTTACTGATTATGTCTAAAAGCTAAAAAGGGTATATAACACATTGAAAAGTCTTATTATGAGAAGAAGTTGAATCATTAATTATTTTGATATTTATTGGTTATGGCACCAATCAGTCACAAGACATGGTTTTGTTGGTGTGTCGTCTGTGTATGGTTTTTTTCTCTGCGTCACCACAGCTATTTTTTCCTAAAAGTGCTCCATTTTGGCAAGAGTGGAAAATTGATGTTAAGTAGTTTCATGGTGCTTTCAGATGATTTTTATTTCAAACATTCTAAGAGCAGTGCTCTAACATTCTAAGATATTTTGAAGTACTCCATGTAATCATTATTAAACAGGCACCTGTCCCATAAACTCTGTTGTCCAAAGCAGTTACCAAGTAATTTCTGATCCTGAAAGATTTTTAATTTAAAATGTTGTGTGCATGATACAGCGCAGTAAAAAGCAAGTTTTACAATGTGGTGCTCTTTGTTATAGGAATGTTTACAAGGATTACCGTTTCCTCGAGCTAGCCTGTGACTCCCAAGAGGAGGTGGATAGCTGGAAGGCATCTCTGCTGCGAGCTGGTGTCTATCCTGATAAATCCTCAGTAAGTCAAACAGCTCACTAAGTTTTCCAGTAGCTGCTCTGTTTGAATGAGAAAAAATCATCATATCATCGGAAAAACACAATGTCTGCAGATATTTCAAGGAATGGTGGCCTTTTTGTTGTACTCTCCTGTGCTAATTTTGAAATGTTCATAATTAAATATTTTAAGATCAATTTATGCATTGGGAAAAAAAAAAAAAACCAGCCCAAACAAAGTGAACATTCCAAAAAGTTATTCATTGATTCTGTGTAGTAGAAGTGTTGAGTGATCTCAGGTTTCCTGAGCTTCATTGTTTGTATTAATTTCTTCTAAGGTAAAGATGTGCTGCTTTGAAGAGTTTATTCCCTCAAGTTCTGTATTACAGAACTGACAGAAGCATTCCAGGCAATCATGTATATTTTTTTTACTAATTCACTGCCTGTTTTTTTGTATGAAACGCATACTAGCCCGTTCCAAAGGCAGTTTTTACTCAGCTAATCTTCACGTGAAGCAAATGGAACAGGATGCAGTAAAAAACCTTCTATTAATTTAACAGAAAAGACAGAAAGGGGGGGAACGGAATATGCCCAGCTACCATTTCATATTGTCTCAACTTTGTTATTTTGGTTTTTAATATTGAATGAAGGTTTGGGGGATGTATCCACAGAGAAGGGTGACTAGCAGAAATACCTGTCATTTCAGCTTTTGAAAGTTTCTTAATGCATTGTTTACCTTTCTTTAGTAAGTCTGCTGGTCTGCTAGATTCCTTTGGATGATCTGTTCTGAGAAATGATGCTTTGATTTTGTTGGAATTTGTTTTACTTCCTGATTGCTTTCCACAGAAAAGTCAGGTTCCTTGAGTCATGGATCTCGTGCTGTCTTACGTATCTTCATCTTTCCCTTACTCATATTTCCCTTATAATTGAGTTACCTCCATGGCTTTCAGTTTAATTCTGACTGCATCTTCTCCGCCTGCTATTTATGCAAACAACCCTCAATTTCCTCTCTTCATACCAAGTTTCAAGACTACCATCAAAAGATAATTCAGAGAATCATTGAAGTGCCGGATTGTTCAATTATTATAGGAAGAAACAGTGATGATGATAACGATGATAATTTTTTTAATGAATAGTTCAAATACAAATTTAGCAGGTGACCTACCAGGTATCAGAGACTTCACCTTTCGAAAAAAAAATTAACAAAAATTAGTGACTCTTCTGTATGTTGCTTGTCCCAGTAGATCAGTTCCTAGTTAAGACCATCAGAAGTCATTTTACAAGGATTAGTTATGAGCAGTTACCTAATTGCGAGGAACAAAATATTGTATTGTTGCGTTTGGGTTTTTTTTCTTGCTCGGGTTTTAATAATGATGTCAAAAAAGTCTGTTGCTGCCTCTGGTTTAATCTTGTATTGTGTGACATGTTTATCATATTCAGATATCTGTTATTTTATCTTTAAACAAGACAGACTAGTTGGATTTCTAAACTTCTCTCTTCCCATCTCTCTCTTCCCCCTAAAAATACTTTGTATTCAAGCTATGTTTATAAAGGATTCTTGTTTTTGTTTAAATGCTGTCAAAGGAGTCTTAGATAGAAGATGAGAAACTTCATTGAAAGACAGAAGTAGAAGGGAGTCAAAATTCAGTCATTCTTTCAGTTGAAATTATCTTTACATTAAGAGTGAATGTTATTGTTCCAAACCCTTGTAATTTGAAATTCACCCAGTAGTCTATCAAGCTGTTCAGGAAAGATGCTTCATGCTACTCCAGTCTTGAAAAGCTTTTTTTTTCTACAGGATTTAGAGGTCTAAATGTGGGCTGCAAGTCTGCAGTTAAGCTTTGAATTTTGCAAAGCAAAAGCTCCAAGGCCGAGAGCACCTTAGAAGCTCCAGTAGAATTTAAATAAAAATTAGCAGCGTTTCATTAAAATCCTCAGTTTCACACCTTCCCCTGACAATATAAAATGGGTTTAGCTACTCCCCCCCAGTCTTTTATTTTCCTTTGAAGGTTTTAGAAACTGTGTTTTTATGTAAGAGAAACTGCCAGGAAATGGCAGCAACTTGCGTTTACTTCAGTGCTTCCCGGCAGCTTTGCAATCCTGGAGTGAAAAAGGCAAAGAGGTACCCTAGCCCCTTCCCAGACTGACCTTCTCACTCTTTTTCACGTGTGAGGCACAGCTGGTAACTTCGAGTATCCAAGGGTTTGGCACCAGAAGTAAAAAAAAAATTGCTGCTTAGAAATGAAAACTAGATTAATGGCGCTGTAAACCTGGAGCATTGCAGTGGTGAAGCTGGCCTGCTTTCTGTAACTGCCAGAGCAGTGTGTGCAGCCTGGAATTTGAAAGCCAAGCTGTGTGCTTTCATTAACAGTTGTGCTGCTCGTGTACAGGGACACTGATGTGAAACCCAACGCACTTGCCCCTAGCTGGGTTGCTTCTGCAATGGCAGGAAAAGTAGGAATTTGTTACTGAATTAAAGAGATTTGTTCTCAACTCTCACAAGGGGCAAATCTCTCAACTAAGAATATTAATTTTATGTCAGACTTTTTAAAATAGCGGTACTAAAAGTTGTGTGAGTACAGTGATAATGAGGCTCAGTACTTACTGCCACAATATGAAGCCTTTATTACTAATTTAATCCTGTAAACTAAGTCCAAGGTTGTTGATTATTAATTTTATTTTTTTTGCCTAAAGAAATCCTGTTAATATATTATAAATTAAAGGCCAGGTATTACCCCATTCCTCCATTTCGTTTCATTTTGCCTGCCTGCCCTGGTGCCCTGCACATGGGGATGCACACTTGCTTTCAAATAGTCACTCTTCAAGCACCCCTCAATACTGCTCTATAAGATCCCAAATGCTTTTGCAGTTTGCCAAGTCACCTCCTTTGCCCAGGAGATTGGCTTTTGTCAGAACACCGTCTTTGACAGGCACCCGAGTAGAAACAAATCAGTGTTTTTATTCTTCCAACCCATATTCAGGTCAGCTTGCTTGATATAAATCACACTGTGGCCAATTCACTTTGAAACGGGATATCCATTTACCAGCTGACTTTACTGCTGGGTTTCTGGACTGATGCATCCAAAACCCTCCTTTTTTTAAAAAATGACTACAACTTTGTGACTAACCTTTCCAGACTGTATTTCTCAACTGTAGGCTGCTGTTTATTTTGGCTGACTTCCCACTGTATAATATACACTGTTCATGCCAGCTTATGGCAAAACTCACAATTAAACAACAAAAAAAGCACAGATGTTTGTCGTAACTCGCTTTTTGCTTTGCACGCTTTACCTTGCTAGCACCGTCCCTTGCCTTCTTCCTGAACGCCATCTCCTCCTTATTTTTATTACTAATCTAGAAGTTCAATATTTGCTTTTTAAAAAGCATTGGATCGTGAAACTTTCCGTTCATTGGCAAGTCATAGGGAGTGGCTGTCATGCAAGGGTAAGCAGACATGTTTAGTGGGCTCCTTTGAGTACTGAAGTTCAGTATTACTAACGCACAAAAATCCCTCTGGCTTCCATCCCATCCCTAGATAATTTCAGGCCTCGTTTTCTTCTCCTTTGTGTTAGTGTCCACCGACTTCCCTGGAGCTGCTCCCGATTTACACTGGAGGAAGCAAAAGCGGGATCCAGAACATTTGAGTAGAGATGAAATTTTGGAAAAAAACGGCGTGAATTTACAACTTTATATTTTAAATCCTTTGCAAATGTCCTATGCTCCCCTGGAAACTGTCTAACTGAAGGGTTCAGTGAATGTTCTTTGAGTCAGTTCCTCATTTGGTTTGAGCTGTTTCCAGAACTGTATAAGTTACACTGAATGTATGTAAAATAAATGTATCTAATATTTCTTTTTTTCCCCCTCTTTCCTCCCTGCTGCATCCTGCAAAGGGGAACAACAGAGTAAGTTCTTTGTCCTTTTACAAAATCCTTTTGTTTCCTGTCTTAAGGGTTTGTCAGGAAAATTGGTTTCTCTTTTGGTTCACACTACTGTTGCCTGCATACTCTTAACAGCAAATTCCTATTAGAAATGTGGGTGCAAAAGAGTCTTCTAGAAAACTTTTAACATCTCTCTGTTTTAATTTTGTGGAAGGAGATGTGTTAAGCATTGCTGAGTGTTGTTTTTTAAGGCAGTTCAGTAAGAATGATACTATAAAACAGTATTGAAACCAAAGATTATGAAGGTATAGTAATAAAGACCTTCTGAGGAAAGGTTGCTACAGTCTGATGAAACTCATTACAGCTGGATTTTTTGACCATACATCAAAGCTTGTATTAATGGGCAGTTATAAAAACCCAGCACTAAAGTCTTAAATAACAGATTTGCTGGCGTTGTTGGCTAAGCTGAACTAGATCAGTGTACTGGCTTTGAAGGTGCCTTAAAATGGATGGAGGAGGGTGGGGTCAACATTTGACTTGGCTTCTAGACCCTTGATGTGTTCCAGCTGGACAGCAGCAGAAGGGTGTGGGGTGTGGAGAGGGAGAACTGAAATATGCATGGTAGGTTTATTTGAAACTAAGCAGCACATAAAAAGACAGTTTTGCTGATGTTGATCTGATAAACTAATAAGCAGTTCCCAGGGTTAGTACGTTTTAATGCCATTTTTACTGAGCTTTAGAATGGAAATTGCGCATCTCACACTTTGGAATATGATGCAGAGAGAGTGTGTCATACCACGGAAAGAAGTTGCACGGCTTTTGTGCTTTTCCCCCCCCTTTCCTGTTTTGGTATACTAGCCCTTAGGAAGACATATCTGGAGCATCAAATGATGCTTCATAGCAAATGTTGAAACTAGCTCCTGAAATATCGCCTAGGGGCATCTCAATGTGAGCTTGAAGCATCTCTGGGGTATTTGGGTAAGACCCAGGTGGGCGTTTAACGTTCTGAAGGTTGGGGAACTTTGTCTGCCCTTTTGGTATTTTTAACCAGGTTTTGACTGCTTCTGTTTCCATGGTTGCTGGGCTTAGAAGCACCAAATCCTCTGTTTTGTTGGCCTGCCTGAGAAAAGGGGCTCTTAGCGTTGGGTGGGGAGGGGTTAAGAGAACTTGTGTATTGATGGCATGGAGAGAGAGACTTTACATAGGAGATGGTGTGAAATGTAAATGTTAACTGTGTACACTAAAATATGAAGGTAATGTTTTAATGTTTCTTTACGGTATGCTGACTTAAGGCTTTGCTGCTGCAGCAGATGCTGATGTGATATTCAGAGGATAGAGGTTAGATTGTAGGTGCTCTGTCAAGGGAAATGGGGACAGGTAGGGGAACCAAAGAGCTCTTGGGGCTGGCAGAAAGAGAGTCTGGAGGTCAGGAGAAGCATGGACCAGCTCTGTCCTCGAGAGCCATAAGCTATGGGGCACCCCAGGGACGTCAGGACCAATAGCATCCATAGACCAATGACATAGAGTTGCTAGGATTAAGGCAGGATACCTTTATGCAAGTACAGGAGAAACCCGTGAGATGTGAGGATTAGTGTCTGTTAGCTCCCCTTTCACTCTGAGCAAAGGGCAATTCTTGCTGCAGGTTCAGAAATTATCTCTATCTGGCCTAGGCTGTCAGCCAGGAAGTAGCTCCAAAAGAAACCTCCAGAAAACCATCCTGATCTTTCTCTTGNCAGGCAGCCAAGGGGCTCAAGCCCCACAAACATCTTGAGATTTCTGCACCTAGTGGCATGAAAAATGAAATGGGTAAACCTGAGAGGTGACAGAAGTTTTTGAGAAGGTGTGAGGGGAAGAGACGAATGCCAGGTTGAGGATGATGGTGATTTCTCAAAGCTTCTGGCACAGCTTTATGCTGCTAAACTGCATGGTCCTTCCTTACTGTCCTGGTATGGATTTACTGGGTAGCCAGCAGAGCTCTAACACTCCTACTAGTGCTGCCTGGTGTGGCATTCGTGCTGTGCATCATGTCGTTGGTTAAAGACATACAATTTGTGAGACTCTACTATCACTAGCCCCCTGTCACTATGTACATATGTAAAGATCCTGTACCCGCCCATTCAGGTTGTGGCTGCTTTTATGCCTCTGCCTTTAGCTTTGTGCTCTTAGATTTACAAAAAGAGAAATAAACATTGGAGTAATGAATTCCTAAGAAAAAAGGGGGAAAGGGAAGTGAAGAGGGTTTGTAATTGTCAGCAGACTACTAATCTTTTTTATTTTTACTTTTTATCATTGCACAATCATTAATGTAAGTGAGATTTCTCACATGGTTAAAGATTAATATATCTTCAAAAGCTTTGTGGGATAAAATCTGTAAAAGGGTCGTGTAGAATGAGGTAATGGAGACCTAGCTCATTCAGCAAGCACATGTTGGCAGGCTCCATCTTACTAATATTAAAACTGAACTCCACGGAGCAGCCGTGCACAGCGGCAGGAAGAACGGAGCATTGCACTGAGTTCTGCAGAGTCTTTACAGCTTCAGTCCAGGTACTGAAGATCTGGGGGCTGTGCATTTGCATCAGCCCTAAAAAAAAAAAAATCCCTCCAGAACAGCCTTGCAGAGCTTGCTGTTTGAAAACAACAACAGCAAAACCTATGATATTCTTGTCGAGTCCATCTTCATTATGCTTCTAACATTCTTAAAAGATGAGATAGGTGCTGTGGCCTTATGAAATTTTTATTCCAGATCCTTAGGCACTTAAGTAGTAAAAAAAACCAAAAACCCCAAAACCAACAAAAAAGCAAAGTGACACTTTTAATATAGCGACTTTTCCTCTGTCATCCTTAAGTTCTGAGTTAGCCAATCATTTATGCTTAATTAGAAGAATCAAACACTTTAATGCTGAGGTCAGACCTGAGAAGATTCACCTTGAAAAATATAAATCTGATTAAATTTCTTTTTGTGTATAAAGGGACTACAAAGTTCTTATCTGTTACTTATTTTGCATTACTGTGCTTGTTGATAACCTTTACAAAGCTTGTATAACTAAGTATATAAATAATATAGTTGCATCTCAGTTAATGAAGTTGTCCCTGTATGGATAATACTGCACATGTGAACATTCAGTGAATGTCAATCCATTTAGTGTAATTTAGTTTGAATTTTCTCTCAAGAAAAACAGGATTCCCTTTGAAATGAGAAGGAAAATACTCTCCCTGCCAGGTCATTTTGCATGTTATTCCTTAAAATACTTCTTGGTGACATACTAATTGCTTAGATTCAAGTCTGTCTTCTTTTTTTATATTTTTTTTTTTTTTTTAATTTTGACTGGGGCTAGGTTTACTAAACCCAGATTCCAGATCAGCCACTCCATTAAGATGACCAGATGTTCTACTGTCTCTTGAGAGAGACAGTCCTGGGTAATGGGAACTTAGTAGAGTCAGGGTACTCACTCTACCTACCGCTATGACAACAGCTCTCTCAGTTCCTCTATTTCATGCTTTGCTATTGACACGCAAAATGCAGATATAGAGCCAGAAGCCATGTGTATCTTTGGATTGTTATAAGGCTCTGATGCTCTTTTTCAAATTTGGACGTGCTTCTGAAGGGTCTTCAGTTACCTCCGAGACATAAACTTGGACTCAGCCAGTTTCTGGCTGTGGGGCTGTGGGGATGCTCTATGAGTGTCCCAGCCAGATTCAAACTGAAAGTAAGTGGTTCTGCTCTGGCATTGCTAAAGTCTGTGTTCCAGCTAAGCTCCTAAGCTAGAAAAAGTAAAGACTTGTTTGGGTTTGTTGCACAGTAGTAAGTTGAAAAGCATACTGTACTGATCCGTCAGGGGGTGAAACGCCGTAAACAGAAGTGTAAACTCTGCATTTATGGGTTTACTTCCTTTTTTTTTTTTTTTTTTTAAACTAATATATTTTAGAAAAGGAAGGCAGTGAATTCTAGGAAATGAAGAATCCACTTCAGTTATGACTAAAACTGGCTCCAGGCCAATTAAGTTTAAAAATAACTTTTAAAAGAAGACGTGTTAATTTTTATTTTTTTTTAAATGGAGAAGTGCCATAATTTTATAGCCAGTGTTTTAGTTGTTGCTTTGAACAGATGAATTGAATTTTACAATGAAGTCACGGTCTAAAGGAGCAGACCAAGTGAGTGAGTGTGCATGCGCACACATGCTGGGTCAAAACCAGCCCGAAGTACAGGGAGCAAAGGAAATGGCAGGCTGTTTTTCAGCCCCTTTCTTGCTGCCTCACTGTTCCAAGGATGGGAAAATGCATTTCAGATAAAAACTATCTTCTTGCTCTCCTTTATATTTAGTAGTTCAAACAAAAGCTAGGTGCAGCCTTGTTCCCTGAATGTTCCCCAAGAAGCAGAGCAGCTGTTGTTTGTATTCTTGTGAGAGTAAAGTCATTGCTGGCACGAGAGAGTTAAAATCATACAAGGAAAAAGAGGTTCATAGTATTGCATCAGTTGCAGTGACTGTAACAAGATGCAGGCTAACGGACTGAATGATTTCAAAACCAGTCCCGGCAAAGCTGGTAACTGCCTATTGGGGTCGGGGGTTCAATAGCTGTCACAGGGTTTTACATTCCGCTGTTAAACGGGACTGCTGACATTAAGCAAACTCCAGGAAATTTAGAAATGAGCAAACATTTCTGTAATGTATTCATGGTGGGCTCTTTACTGTGCTTTTGGCAAAGAATCGACATATTGAAAATATTTTTAAATTCTTCATTTTTTATGGTGCAGCTAATTTTTGCACTGCATCCACTCTGGTGAAGGGTTTTATTGAAGGTTTACCAAAAGGTAAAAAATCTCTGGGTGTGAACTTCAGATAATGGAGCATGATTGTCAGCTTGGTTCCAGACATATGGTGAGATTTGCCCTGGGGAAGGCAGTTAAGGTGGCCAACCTCTAAGGATGCTTTCCCAGCCCTGGTCAATGAGCACTGAGGGTTCACTGGTGGTGAGGAAGGTGTTTCTGGACTGTGCTGTATCAACTTCTGCCACAAAGGTCTTTTGGGTTCCAGGCCAATATGTACAGCTTGGAGTCCCTGGATTTCCAGGTCCCAGAACAGCTGCAATCAGAAAGGTGTGATTACCCCTTTAGTGCAACACTATGGGGTCACCCATGAGGTGGACCACAGGTATCACAAGACTTTGGGGCTATCCTAAAATATCTTCCCTGTCTTCAAAGTCAGTAATTGCACAAAAACTTACTCCTCGGTGCTAACTGGCAGTACATAAAAATTTTAAATACTTTTTCCTGCCAAAAATGTCACCAGGCTCACCCTTCCATAGCATTTACAGTGTAACAGGAAATGAAGTCATTGGACATGAGGGTGGAGGGCAGCTGGTGAACAGCCAGATACTTCTTTTTCTCTCATTTACAAGGGAAAACGAGATGATCAGGAGAAGCTGAATGCTGTTTTCCCTGACTCCGTTTTGGAAAAAAACTAAGACTGCAATGTCAAGTCTGATGCATAGTTCATCCTGGATTTCTTTAACCTTTGCTACCTACCTTTTTTGTGGAGATAGGTTTATGCTTACTCTCCATGCTGAGCCAAACTCAAGTCTCATGTTCTGTCAGTAAAGCCCTCCATTCTGGAACTGCATTCTCCACTCATGTAATTTTCCTTTCGTGATGTCATGTGTCCTGTTCTGTGGTCACTCCACAGCTCCTGTCCCACCTGTTTCCCAACTCCATGGTGGCCTTAGTTTGATTTATGTCTTCCCTGTCCTGCTGTATTTGCTGTATTCTTTGACCTGGATACATGAACTGTACTGATTTTGGAGAAATTGGATTTCTTACCAGAAAAAGCTGGCTATGGGTATCTTGTGGTGGTTGATCTGTGTAATTCTTTGGTGACTTTCATACTCTTGTTCCTAAAACCCCTGTTCCTGCAGTTGAGAAACAGAAGGTCTTACTGTTTTCTGCACATTCTTTCTCTTTTCAACCCAAACTGTGCTTTTCCCCTTTTATAATCAAATTATTTGTAATTCAAAGATATAATTATATATCTTTGAATATGCCACTGAGTTCAAATAACATATGTGAAGTTATTTGGGTAGGTATAAACCCTGTGGTGGGTAGATACAAAGTTATCATGAGTTCTTTGACTATCAGCTATTTAAGTGATCTAATATGGTCTTAAATGGTCCAACACCAGCTGTCGTGTCCATATTAGACCATTTAAATAACAGATAGTCAAACTTTTCCATCATATTTGTTGCACAGTATTATCTTGACCTGTTCAACATTTCAACACTGGGCATCATACCTAAGGGCATTTCGGGAAACCACCTAAAGGAATGAACCCAGAGCAAGGAAGATAAAGTCCATGAGGAAAGTTAGTATTATGTGATGTGATTTGGCACCTGTTTGTAGTTGGGTGGTTTCAAACTCTGCTTGATTTCCAGAACTAGATGTTTTCCCGTGGAAGCAGGAAACCCCCATGTAATAACTAGAAGTCTTGCCAGTCATAGGCCAGTAGTCCCTAGCTGTGTTCTGCAGACACTGTACTGTAGTCGCTCAGGATCTCAGGCTGAAAACAACTGCTGTACCATAATTCTAAATTACAGATATTAAAGGTTATCTGGCTGATTTGGATAGGAAAATCTCAGAAGCAATGTGAGCACTAGATGGTACTTATCTCTGCTGGGAGGGCAGTGAACAAAATATCAAAGGCCACAAGGCCACACTTTTATCCCCTTTTGCAACTACATCGGGCATCCTCAAAGAACTCAACCTCTCTTTCACATCACCTGTGACCCAAGAGATGTGGCTGCAAACAGTCAAGAGATGTGAAGTTTCCATGCCAGTTCTGTGCACCAGGGAGCTCTACAGGCATAGTTCCTTGCTGTTCCTGAGTTGAGGGCTTCGATGTGGCTAATGGTCTGACTGTGAACACCAGCAGGCAGCCTCAAATGTGTTGGTGTCTAGAGCTGTGGGACTATACATGAACTAGAGTTGCTATATTTATATGTGAGCAAATGTATGTCTCTGTATGTTCAAGTAACCAGTTTCCTATGGAAAGCTAAATTCTTACCCTCATTTGTAAGACTACGTGTAGAACAGTGGCTTCTGGTTAAGGGTCCACTGCTGATTAAACAAAATACAGCATTGTCTGCAGTCCTCAATGCTATCTGTCTTGCTCTTGGTACGGTGAAAATCAAGGCTCCAGTTTTAGGAAGCTTGTCCTTCACTTGTCTTCAATAGTTTGGAAACATCAGCGCTGTCTGTGCTCTTTGTTATGTACTGCTCTGCAGGACATACCCCTTAACCTGTTGAGTAAATGCATGTGCCCAGAAATGGTTTCAGTGCAACCAGTTTCAGTCATGGAAAGGCTGGAAGATGGGCATGGTGAAGTCAATGGCAGCAATTTCCAGAGAGAATTTCATCTTTTTGTGAGTGGGTGTGTTGTCCTTAGTGTTAGATGTTTTTAGAGGATTGTTGTTTTTTTCCATGCTTTCCATAGACTGATTAGTGTTCTGCTAAAATAAAGTTCTCCTTTCTTAGAACCAGTCCTGGCATTGTCTGATTGGGGCTGTGATTCCTGCCCCATGTCGTATTTCTTTTATTTAGTTCCATCTTATTTGTACAGCTTCTTTTGTAAGCCACAGCATGATGCCTTTGCAGCAGATGTTTTTAATATCGTGAATAGATACTATTTGTCTAGAAGCTGCAGTTGTGGTCCAGGATCCCATTTTACAAATTTAGAGTAAAAACACGGCTCCTTGTCAAAGAATGACATGAGAGAATCAATGAATAATTAGAGAACTGTGCCCTGTCTGTGTTTTTTGTTAAAGATTTGTTGCTAGCCATTGAGTGCCTCTGGAAAAAGAGGGTCTTGAGGTGAACTACCTGTTGATCACTGATCTGACTAGCAGAGGGCAGGTGATTTAGGATTATTTTGTTACTAATGAATTCTGTAAAGAAGGAGCATGATTTCTTTCATGGGCATTTTCTCCTGAAGACTGAAGGCAGTATTATGAGTGGTTTGGAGAAGGTTTGGCAAGATGTGTCTTCATCTTCTGTTCTTTAAAAATACCTCACTCCAATATCTTTTGAGTATGCAGTGATTACTTTCTGCATGTCTTTTAAGAAGAAGTGGTGATTGATCCTCCTGTTCTGCTTATTTACCAGGTTCTCTTCGATTCATCTCTAAAATTTGACACTAGTTCATTTTAAGTGTCTGCATTTTCCTGGTGGAATCATCTCAATTTAAAATATGATTGGAAATTTGCTCAAGTGGCTTTAGTGGGTCAGTTGTTGAAGTGATTTGAAACCAGTAATCGTTGTGAACTATCCTAGATGTAAGCATGCATATGAAGTTCTCCGTCCTTTTATTTCAAGACAGAGTAAGTGTGTCTGTATGTCTGTGGTTTCAAAGAACTGTGGTGTCTTTGCTCAGATATGGTGAATGGATTTCCTGTACTGTATGCAAGTATCAATATTTTCTCATCAAAATTCAGATAATTTCTGATGGGATCCCACTGGGGAATTGCATGTATTTCTAGGGATCTATGTCTAGAATAATCCATGATGATTCCTTCCAAGTCTAGTTCTCTTGATTGTAGACTACTTCACTCTCCCTTCATAGACAGTAGGTCCTTGGAATCATAGAATGGTTACAGTTGGAAGGGACCTTAAAGATCATCAAATTCCATCCACCCTGGCATGGGCAGGAACACATCCCACTGGAGCAGGTTGCTCAAAGCCCCATCCAGCCTGGCCTTAAACACTTCCAGGGATGAAGCTGAAGCTCAACTGTCCTGAGTGCCAGGTTCCTATGGGAACCCTGTTGTCTATGGGCAACATGACAATAAAGCAAGGGAGCTCAAATTTACAATGGAGTACTTAAGCACACATCTTCTCTCTCTGGTAATGCTCAGCTCAGGGATGTTGCCATTCAATGAAAAGTAAAAGGATGCATCATTTCTCAGTGTGACCTGTTCCTCTTACGTGTATCGCTGGGTTTTCAGGCATAGTCATTTCTGCCTATGCTCTTTCCAGTTTAGTCTTCCATTTTGGATGTTGGAATGATTAACTTGACCTAGAAGATGCTCCTGTTTTAAAGCAGTTACTTCTAACCTACTTGCAGCTGCATTTTTTATGTGTGTGTGAAGCTCTTGCTTCTTCAGTACTGGGGGCCTTTAGGGTGGTCTTTCATAGCTTTTTATAAAATATATTTCATCATGTATAGAAGAGTGTTAAACTGTCTACCAGAGCTTACAGATAGTCACAAATACCTGAAAGATTGTCACAAATACCCAGTTACTTCCAAATTCAACTCCCAACAGACAATGGAAAATCACAGTTCAAATATCAGCGATTCTACCTCTTTGTTGCTGAGCATTTTGCTAACAACACTGTTTTACCATGGTAACTCCACAGTCCCTTGGGAATGACTCTTCAATGCTTCCAACCTTCAGTTTTTTTCTTGACAAATTTCTGGCTATATCCTGGAAAATTTCTGGAGTCTGCTATAGATCTACAGCAGCTGAAAATATGAGGAGCAGCATAAACTAAAAACACGTTATGTTTGGTATGAAAAGTAATAACTTTGGGCATAAGAGGTTTCCAGTGCAAATTAAAATGTCCACATTCACACTTAACAAACTAAAAACTCATTAGAGAGTGAGGTAAAACTACTAAGAAGTTGCTACCAAGTTTCCACTCTGTTCTCCTGGACATCTGCAAAAACTAAGCAGCTTTGCTACAGAATGTAAGTTCTGCTCAACACAGAATGCTTTTGTTAATATTCCTACCTGGAATCTCCAACAGTAGAGTTTTTTAGTCAGTCCAAGTTCAGGCGTCACGGTGTTCAGATCTGGTAATTTGTTTGGAAACCACTGCAATCACTCTTATTTTTATGAACTTACTTTACTGAGTTTAAAAATCTCTGCTGGAACATATTCTTAAAAACACACAACATGCTTCCAAAATGTTGTGCTAATTTAAAAAAAAAAAAAAAAGGAAAAGAAAAGAAAAAGAAAATGAAAGAAAAAAAGCCCACATAACCAGAGAAGTTATACATTGTAAGTTAAATCCATCCTTTCTTTGGATTGAATACTATTTCTTGCACAGCCTGCTGTGTGACTGATAACATATTCCAGAGAGGCTGTGCATGCAGCGAGCTTTTCATTCAGTTTCTTTGGGCGTAGTACAGCAGGATATTTGAATCCATAACATTTAGTTATAGAAGATGCAGAATCTATTGAAATCCAGGCATTTATATATCTTGAGAGTACAACTGCATGTAGTCAACAGAGAAGCACTCTCCAATGCTGTAACAAAATGCATTCTTTTCACATTTCTTCCCAGTTTGCATTAGACATGTCATACAGGAGCTAGAATACGAGGCAGACTTTGTAAGGAGCCACGGCAGTTCTTACTGGTTTTTGGGTTTCCCAAACAGAACTGTGCTCAGAAGGTTGTTCTGTTGCCAGAGGTTTTATCATGTGGACCGAGTATCGTAACGGAACAAACACCGTCTTCATGTGGTTTTAGACATGTTATTTACTGGGGTTTCCCTGAAGAAAGCTTAGGGATTCTTTCCTTATGAGTCACTAACCAAGTGATTGTTTTTATATAAACTTTCCTTCAGCTGGTTAGAGTTGGAACACAGTGTCTTCGGCTCCTTCTGGGGTCTGACTTTTCTCTTAATTTCTTTTAATGGCTGTTCCTGCAGCCAACGATGGTTTGAACCTCATGGCCTTCCCCCGCACCCTTTCTGAGTTCCGTAGTCTTGAAAATCGCTGGTCTAGCCAATAGATGTGCTGGTGGCAATCACTATTTGTGTGTAATTCCACTTTTCAGCTCTCTGTCTTGTAGTGCTTTTTCAACTTCGCACCGTAGTTGTGGCTTAGGCAGAATGTGCTGTTGACATTAGCCAAACTGGGGTTTGCATTTTATGTGCTGAAATTAAAACAAAAAAAAAATTGTATTTGACTTTAACACAAAGGTTAAAAGCTATAAAGTGTTGTGCTTCCATAATGGAAATGACTAAAGCTGGAGAGACACATGCCTTCCCTTACATACCTCTGAATCCCTTCCCGGCCTCTTCAGTGGCTGCAGCAGAGTCATCTTTTGCCAGTGGAGTGGTGCAGAGTCACTTTTAATTACCTCCTTCCACTGCTTTTGATTTCAAGCCCAACTGATGGCGCCAGGGGTGGAACCACAGGGAGATCACCAGGCAAGTCCTGCCTGTGTTAAGCAGCCTCGCCAGGCAGATGCTACACAGCCCACTGCATTTCCTTGCAGTGTTTTTGTTATTACATTTTAATTTTTTTAGCCTGAGGTGGGAGCTATGTTAAAATCTAGTATCTCTGTAATGTGCTCATACATGAGAAATTCTAGGTTATGGTCACCAACTCTCTACCACTCCCTGACCTCACTTCAGGTATTTATACTCTGTGTGTACATGGATGCAATTATATGTATGTTTGACTTCACAGGTAACATATCCTGCATATACAGATTTGTTGAAATGTGTGGCATTATTTTAATCCAGTAAGTATGCTCAGTTCTTTGAGTCTTTTTTCATAAACCAAGACTGGATTTCTTTATTTTTATAGGAACAGGAATGGTTTAGCTGGAATGAAAATGTTCATTCCACTGCATCATTAGCTACAGGCAATCTTCAGTTGAAGCCTAGCCCATTTTTCATGCTAAAGCTCTAATAGTTCGACTATTAATCAACATGTAGGACGAATTTCTGGGCCTGAGAGAGCTTGTCTGCATGCTGTAATTTAAGATGAACTCTTTTTTTTTTTTTTTTTTTGTCTTATGAAAGGAAGGTAGCCAGAAAATAAATTATATTTTTAAGACTTCACCTCTCTCTCACCCCCTTCTACCATTCCCCTTCTGATAAATACCCCAAAAGTTTTCACAGGAAGGATATGAAGATTTAGCTGGAGTAGCAGATCTTCAAATGTGTCATTTGATCCTCCAATATTTCTAAAGCAACATTCTGTTAAATGAGACAAGGCTCTGACCTGGTGCTTGTCTTAGGTGTGATACTGCGTTCTGATGATTCAGCCAAACTTGCTTTTATCAACTTCAGTGTTAATTTTAGGGTCTCTGATAAGATTTTCCTCCTCTTCTCCATTACAAGGAAGGTGTAACCAGCAGCCCTCTTGATAATGTGAGCATCAAGTCAGCCATTTAGCTAGCCTGCTCTTTTCACACAAGGGTCACAGGTTCTTAGCAAGTTGGATAAAGGCTTATGGAAGGATGGCAGATAGTTACAAACTAACCTCTGGGACCAGCTCACTGTAATGACAGCAGTACTTTCTGCTTGCTCCTCCTGCCATTCTGGTCACTCTCCATACACATAAGCCCATAGAAAGTGAAGGTTCAGAGGGCTGATCTTCCAGTTCAGAGACAGGAATGGGAAATTCAAAAGACAGGAAGGGCAGGAATTGTCTCCGTACTCCACTTCTCTACTCTAGTCTCACCAGGCTCCCTAAATCCCTCTGCACAGACCTGTGGAACATGCAGTGCTTCTCCAGCCTCCACTGAAGAAAGCAGTCAAACAACAGCCTATGGAGACTATGGAGTCTACACTCAGTGGCTTCTTACGAAAAGTCTTTTCCAAAGGCCACATTCCTCTTTTCCCAAGCCTAGTAAGCAGCAGGAGCAGCTTTGGCTCAATCAGTGTGTGTGTGAGTTTCTGGAGACCGCTAAGCAAATATCTTCACTTTTTCCTCCCAGATAGACTTCCCAGCTTAATGGGAGAGCTGATGCAGATCCCTTTCCAGCTCTGAGGCAGGGGAGTGTGCTTTGGAACATGGAACCTTGTGGGGGAGGAAGAAAGCCATATAGTTCATACAAGATTTAGAGCTATTTCGATTTAACTGTGTAGGGCTCTCAAAGACTGCAGCGCTTTAGCATGTGGAGGCTGAAAAGCAATTTCACTGCAATTGTGCTCAAATTCTGTTGGTCTGGCCATGAAGTTTCATTTAACCATTAAGGAAATAGAGCAGCAACCCTGAAAACAAGGGAAGCGTAAAGCATTATCCTTTCACCTGAAGGCACATAGCTTCCTCCATCAGTGATCCAGATAAGATTGCACCACTACTGTACAAAATGATGTTCCCTCTATTGGACCTTTATTGCAGTTAACAGAGCCTACTGAGTTATTTGTTCTTTTCATGACCATTATACCTATGTCTCAGAATTATCAGGTACTCAGTTAGATGTGTTTGGACTTTCTTTTCCTTAGTTATTGCTAGCTGGTGAGCTTCCAGTCCAGCTCAGCAGCTGTCATTAGTCTGTCAGCATATAACTTTTATTTTATCCTGTTTCTATTTTTCCAATCCTTGAAGTTAGCAATTATTCCAGGACACTGTTCCATCCCCCATTGTACTGACAGTACCTCACAATTTTGTGTTAAAGGCAGGAACAAATTTAACTAGCAAATTCATACTATTTTGTTTCAGTAAGACAGATCGATTGAAAACTGGTGAAGACCTTCAGGGCTGCTCATTCTTCTTCCTATTTAGTTATCTGTTTGTTTCTTACTGTACCATTCTTTAATTAATACCCATCTTCGCAAATTTAATTGCCAGTCTCCTAAGGGTGCTGTTTTACTGAAGCAAAGATGTGTCAAGGTTCCCTTAGTCAGAAAACCAGTTAACTTACTGAGTCTGGCATGCTCTGCCATCTCGCTTTTTTGCCATTTTTTGTTGAGTGGTTGTTGTTGATGGTGGTAATGGTTTTGTTTGGGGGGTTTTATAGGTGTTTTTTTGTCTTGGGTTTGGGTGGTTTTTTTCTTGTTTGTTTTTTTAAAGTATTTCTTTAAAAACACATTCAAAAGCCTTGCAGGTACTTGGATCAGTTTTATTTGTTGAGCATGGCCACTGCACCTGCTGTTCTATAGTCCCAAGTACTGTGCTGATACCTTCATACTGTGCCTCTGCACCCACTCCATGGGCAGCAGCGGGAGCTGGTGTTGATGACTGGATATGGATGTATATATATACATCCCAGGACTACTGGGAACTGATGACTGGATATGGATGCATATCAGTATATACACCCATATAGGTATATCAGATACTTTTATGACATTCTGCACAATGTGTCTTTCTCTTTAGAGGGTAGCAGTTTATTCCCTTCACATCTCCTGTCCTGGTTAGAAAAGTAAGTTTTGTTTCACCCGAGACAGTTAGTGCAAGAAATTTTGTCTGTGAAACCTTGGTAGCCAAAATACTTTGCTCTGAGAACCCTGATGGAAATCATCTTGTCAAATGGCAAGCTTCAGGGCTGATGACTCAAGTTTTCCCCTGCTCTGGTCGGGATGACAAGAAACTGCCCAGGACAGCCATGAGGAAACTGAAAGCAGTAATTCACACTCCTGCAACACAGCTTTTTCTCCTTTGATGTTATCAGTAAATTGCACCCAGAAATACAGCCTGTGATTCCAGACCAGTCTTTCTTCTGTGCCTCCTTTGCTGCTGGCCTGGCCACTGACTGGTTTTCCATTTCAGGGCTTTTCATTTTTATACTGGTTCACTTCCCACTCCGCTTAAAACACTTCCAAATATAAGTCATGTTCCCTCAGGCTAGCAGATTTCTTGCATGTGTTTTGCGTAGGCCTTGACTTTCTCCAGCCATGGTCATTCATGGTTTATATCACTATGGTTCATATCACTAGCCATGTAATGAGCAACCAGGGTATCAGGCCTAGTCAGCATGGGTTTATGAAAGGCAGGTCCTGCCTGACGAACCTGATCTCCTTCTATGATAAGATGACCCGATTGTTGGATGGGGGAAGACAGTGGATATAATATATCTGGATCTTAGCAAAGCATTTGACACTGTCCCCCACCACATTCTGATGGAAAAACTGGCTGCTCATGGCCTGGATGAGCGTACGATCTGCTGGATCGAGCACTGGCTGGAATGACGATCCCAAAGGGTGGTGCTCAATGGAGTTAAATCCAGCTGGTGGCAGGTCACAAGTGGTGTTCCTCAGGGCTCAGTACTGGGGCCTTTCCTTTTTAATATCTTCATTGATGATGTCGATGGGGATATAGAAAAC
>VZTM01033703.1:2317-13991 GCA_013400555.1 Jacana jacana | reverse complement strand
ATTTACTTTCTATCTTTTTGTGCTGAAATAGCTTGAACTTTATTTTCTGGACCCAGGTTTTGGCAGCAATGACTAGACTACATTCCTTAATCTGGATAAGATCACTTTTTGAAAAATTTTCCTTTCTTAGTTTGTTGTCAAATGTAATAGCATTCTGTTTGACTACAGGACGTTATCAGACTGAATTTTATGTTCTTACATGCACTTGTGAGTTATTACATATTTGGTATTAAAGCATCGGAACATGACTGTTACTGCTAAGTGTTTAAATTTACAGAAGGTTATCAGAAAATTGCCTGTGGAATATAGTGTTTCCGTTGCTGCATTTTTTCCTTTGGGGTGCAGGAAGATGATAGAATTATGACTTGTATTTTCTTAAGGTTGTGTATTTTTGGAAAAATGGAGGGATATGTTTAAGGTACAAGAAATTAATCTAGGAATAGGAACCGTTTGAATAAAAAACAGTAAAAGTACTTAAAATCTGCATAAGTGTGCATTTGCAAGACTGTATTTCAAATTCAAGTAGAATAAGAAGGTAGCTGTAAATGCAATTCAAAATATCTTTTAAAAAATATTCTGTAATGTTGCATTTTTTGGAAGGAACATTGTTGCCAGTTTTCTGAAACATACTTATTTTCTAGCTGTCCAACTATGAAAGCCAGATAGTCAAATTACGGTTGGAAATTGAGAAGGGAGAGGCTGTTCGACAGAGTCTGGAATATGAATTGGCAATTGTCAGAAAAGATGCTCGTCTGAAAATGGGTGCTGCAGAAGAGGAGTTAGGAGATGTGAAAAACAAACTTGTGGAACTGCAAGGTAAGTTTCAAAATAGCAAACACAGAACAAAGGCTAAGTTAGTTCCAAGTCAGGAAGACAAGTGAGCAGCAGTGGTGACTTAATTAAACTTTCTACTTATATTTTTTTTCTCTTGGATGTCGCTTATCTTTCCCATCTCTTTTCCATCTGCTTTTCTAAACTTGTAGGAGTGTACAAACCCCTTGCTGTCTCAGGTTTCGCAGATTGGTTTTAATTCACACATATCAACCCTACTTTCTCTTGCCCCTTCCCTCCTTCACTGCTGTCCTTCTTCGGAATTGTAATGATGGTGGCTGTCTCTAGATGCTGGTTATTGCTGCATCTATCAGTTCTTCCTTTTCCATTTCAGGGAGAAAAAAAAAAAAAAAAAAAAGAAAAAGTCCATCCCTGTTCTTTTGTTTGCCCTGTTCCTAACGATGCTTTTTTCCAGAAGCTCTCATTATGCTGCTTCTTTCTTTCATCTGCTCAAAGGTTTCAAGTTTTTCGGTGCTTATGTCCAGTTTCTTCTCATCTTCTCATCATTTTTATTTCTCTTTTTATAGGTAACGGAACATTTATATTATGACAGTAGTATGTGGAAGGGAAGGTCTTTGCCTATTTTAATTTATAAAATTTCTGTAGCATTCCTTTATCCTTATGTGAAGGATGCTGCAGGAACACAAAATTTTATTGGTTCCTTGCAGTCAGTGAGAGGCTCTCCAAGGCTGGATGTGTAAATGTTCTGGTGTTCCACAGAATATCACAATACACACTATCATTACTCATTTTTTTTTCTGAACCTGCTTTACAATGCTACTTGTCTTCTTTTTTTCTCTTTTCTGCAAACAATAGTATTGAATGAAGAACTTCAGCAGAACGTTGCAGAGACTGAGAAAACATTTCATATTGCTCAGCAGAAGTGGAAAGAACAACAGCAAAGGCTTACAAGTGAGAAGGATGATATCCGGAGAACTTGCAAGAGTGAATATGAATTGCTTCTTAAGGAAAGAACCAAATTAGAAAGTGTTTTGCAGGTATGATGAATTAATAGTTGGCAAGTTGCATGAGATGATGTCTGGAACCATTTAGTTGCAAAGCGTGTGGTGGGTTGGTTTTTTTCTGGCTTAGGAGAAAAATCCTCCAACAACGCCATGCATGGCTACAGGCTTGGGGAAGTGTGGCTGGAGAGCTGCCTGGCAGAAAAGGAGCTGGGGGTGCTGGTCAACAAACAGCTAAATACGAGCCAGCAGTGTGCCCAGGTGGCCCAGGCCAATGGCATCCTGGCTTGCATAAAAAATAGTGTGACCAGCAAAAGTAGGGAGGTGATTGTCCCCCTGTACTCAGCACTGGTGAGGCCACACCTTGAGTATTGTGTCCAGTTCTGGGCACCTCAGCACAAGAGAGATATCGAGGTGCTGGAATGAGTGCAGAGGAGGGCAATGAAATGGGTGAAAGGCCTGGAGAATAAATCTTATGAGGATCAATTGAGGGAGTTGGGATTGTTTAGTTTGAGGAAGGGGAGGCTGAGGGGAGATCTCATCACTCTCTACAACTGCTTGAAAGGGCATTGTAGAGAGGTTGTTGGTGGTCTCTTCTCACGGGCAATTAGCAGTAGAACAAGAGGGAATGGCTGCAAGCTGCAGCAGGGTAGGCTTAGACTGAACATTAGGAAAGAATTTTTCACAGAAAGAGTGGTCAGTCAGTGGAATGGGCTGCCCAGGGAAGTGGTGGAGCCACCATCTCTGACTGTGTTTAAGAGTAGATTAGATGTGGTGTTGAGGGATATGGTGTAGGGGAGAGCTTGTAGAGTAGGGCTGATGGTTGGACTCGATGATCCCAAGGGTCTCTTCCAGCCAAATGATTCTATGATTCTACCTAAGTACTGCAGAATATTTCTGAAGAGTATAGCTTTATAAAATTACACTTACTCTGGCACAGTCTTTCTTATTTGGATGAAATGTGTTGTCACTGATTTTCATGGTAAATACCTAAACCAAGTTACCAAGCACAGCGGTAGAGGAGCCCCTCTGCACTGTCGTGCAAAGCTGAGTTAAAAAAATCAGGGATGCCCGGTACCTAGCTTCTGACTCAGTTTCCCTCTTACCTCCCCCAGTTTGCTATCTAATAGCCCATGAACAGGAAAATAATTTGTATAATGAAGAGATTACCCACTGTACATTATTCTCTCCATGCCATATATTAACAATGACCATTGTTGGAAATTCTGTTGTTTGGCTAGAAAAAAATCCTTTAATACTAAGAGATGGCCTTATGATGTGTTTTAGACTGTGTTTTTTATCTTCAGTTAACTCATTTAATGGTATTTTATGAAAAATGTAATTTTCAAAGGTGAGTTGCACTGGTATACTTAAATCCCTGAAATGTTAAATGTGTGAAAAAATAATTAAAAAATACAAAATCTTTTTACACATTTGTATCCAGTTAAGCTATTCAAAGCTGAATTATATTTCAAAGAAATCTAGTAGTATGGTGTTGAAGAGCTGAGTTACCCAACTGTTACCAGCTCCACAAGGACACAATCAATTACACAACTGTTATTTAATAACTTTAATCTTTTTAATTGACAACTGAATTACCTTCTATTTTAGCAGTGTAATAGTACCGTCTGAGGAAAATTGACAAAGTATTCAGCTTTAATTATCCTTTATGCTTTCATATGCATTGACGTGTGTAGAGAACAGATTGCTACTAGATTGAATTTCTTTTATTCAGCAAGACTCCCTCTTTTTTTAAATTCCTGCTTTCTTGTGTAGCTCCCTTTAAGATGTGGCAGACTTATCTCAGTTGGTCAAGCAGGAGAAAAACAGCCCTGCTTTCTTCCCACCTGGTCAGCTCCAAGGCTGGGACAGCGCCGAACAGCCTTCACAATGAGACAAAACAATCCTTATCTGGCAGCTTGATAGCCAAGTTCTGAGAGCAAACCTTCCTGATGTCCTATTTTCTGGTGCCAATGGTCAGATTCTCTATGGTAACTGTGGGAGCAGCTCTTAAAAAAAACAGGGCAGAGAGAAACTCTTAATTACACATATTCCAAAAGTACTATGTACTGAGTCGACAGCTGTTTGATTGAATGCAAGACTTGGAAAGCCAGGCACGGTAATGAGACCTGAAGTAGAAATCAAGTAGTGTGTGGGTACATAATGATCTGTGCATGGGCTGCTAAAGGAGTTGCTCTTTGTTGTTATCATAATGACCAGGAGCTCTGCTGGTGGAGAAGGATCTCACTGAAGTGGATTTTCTCTGAATAAAGGACAAAAACAGAAGTTCCCTTCTCTCTCTTCTCCCCAATAGTTTTGTGGATATGTTGAACAGTGCTTTGAGTGAACAGTTAGGAGAACCATGCATAAAGGATAGTTAAAGAGGAAAAAAAAATATAAAAAGAAACAAGAAAGAAAGCAAAGAGAGGCTTTCAGAGAAAGGCACAAGCTGATTGACAGAGGACACCCCAAGGTTCTTCTCATCTCAAACCAACAGAAACATGATTCAGTTTTCATTCAAAGTTGATGTTTAAAAAAGTAAGGTAAGTAAAGTTAGGTATAGGCTATGACAAAACATATTTTTAGATAGTTTTCTTTTTTAAATTGCTGGGTGAAACAGAGCAGGAGTGGAGCTTTGGCTCTGAGTTGTGGCTTACAGTAGGCTGACTTAGGTTGAGGGGGCTTTGAGATAGACTTCCATTCTATACAGGGTTTTGTGGAAGGCACATTCACGGACTTTGATATTGTATCAAATGAGCAATTTTGGAGCGGCACACTGAAGTGATGTTCAGCCTCAGATCAAAAGGAGCAGTGGGAGCTTGGGACATTGTGTTCTCTGTCAATAGATGTATATTAAGAAGTAAAGATGATCTGCAGAGGCAGGTGTACTAAGGCTAGAAAATTGTTCATTCAAAAGGTAAACATGAGTCACTGCTAGGTGTCAACTCCTAACCTGCTTTAAATAGTTATATTTTCCCACTTTGGTTTTGTATCTGTTCTATTGCCCATCACCCTAGGTAGAGGTTTTATGTATAATTATAAAATACCAGCAAGTTAAAAATACATACATAAATGTTAAATACGGACTTTTCCAGCAAGTAAAAAAAATACCTAAATAAAGATTAAATATTGACTTGACTGCCTTGGTTGTTGTTTGAAAGCTTAATTGATTTAAACTTTGCAAGTAAATGTCAGCAGGATCTGGGTTTATAAATTATGACTCCAAATGCATTCTAGTCTTTTGCACTGTTTATTTGTAGGTCTGTTTTAAATACTTTTATAGTTATTTTGAGTTATGAAATGAAAGCTAGATAAAGTGGATTTTATTTTGGTCTTAATATGTACATAGAAATTAGATTCTAAGCATGTATGCAAATCTTGGTTGGAAAAGCTGCACTTCATGAACTGTAATTCTGAACTTGACTATGAAAATGCTGAGGTAGGCATGGAAATGAAGTCAGCTTAACCTCCTGAAATGTGTGTCTAAGATACAGAGGGAAAGTAATCTCTGGTTTCTGTCAGGGCTTAGTGTGCTTTAGAGGGTGTGCTTAGCATGCCAGCCACTTCATAGTAAAAGATGTTCGAATTCAATAGTTAGTGCAATAGCATCACCTTGTGGTTAGTCAGCATAGAATATTCCTTCACAGAAGCACTCAGTTTCTCCTTAAGACTACCTGTGAAATCGTGTTGTTACACATACTTTAAAAAAAAAAACTAACCTTGCTTTTTATTAGTAGATATGTATAGCAAGTGAGTGTATGACAGGCAGGTATACATGTATATACATATATGTATTTTTTTTTTCATATGAGGAAATGTGTTTATCTTTGAACCTTGTAACTGCAGGTGACTGCACGGTTTCGTAACAAATCTGAAAAGTTTGGAGAATTATTTTAAGATTCTGAAATCTGACAACTCATGATGTCTTTTTTAATCAGTGCAATGTTTTCATGTGAATTTTAGTCTGATTAATGTTGCTGACATTGCCAGTACAAAATGATTTTAAGTATTGATGTAGTATTTTCTAGCACACTATGTAGTACTTACTTCATGCGTGCTTTTCCCAGCTCAGTTTTGTTAATATCTCTTCAGTTGTATCTTCCAGATAAATACTTCTTTGTATTTCCAATGTGGACAGAGTGGGAGTAGTTGTATATTTCTATAAAAATCATCAAATTTTTTTTATTACCATGCTGATGGGAAGAACCCTGTGCATTGGCTTAATATTACAGGCAAAGTTAGAGGATTACTTTAAATTTAGTCCATATCCAGGTATACTATTTATGCAGTATTTTGATTTACTAGGGTTTCAGTTTCTTTCTTCATGTGTTTCATATGCATACTCCTTGTGATCTTTTCAGAGGATGCCAAGAACTGTCCTATAATGCCTGGGCATGAAAGATGAGAGGAAATAAACTTACATTTCTCAGTTTCTAATCGGTAACAGCTATAACCATAGAAGAGTCCAGATTCCCTTATTGTCATGTTTGAGTGGCCAAAACTTTCTACCTTCAATCTGGAGTAACTTCTAAAAATAGTTTCCCAAACTTTGGAAAAGACTCGTATTTCTTTGGTCTTCATGTATAAACATGGTTCTGTCAGACCTCAATCTTCTGAAGAATCATTCTATATGAATAATTCATGTTCTCCTCCTTCTCCAGCTCTGCAGATGCCTTATGATTAGTGATTTCTAGGAGCAAGATTATGTAATGTAAGAGTAATGGCAGAATTTGCAGACCAACTGATTTATTTCCACAAAATGTCTCTTGCCATGATGTTGAGTAGGGCTAAATGAACAGGAGGACTTAGTGTAATCTTTTCTGTGTTTTGCACAAAGTCATTTTAACAAATTTGGTCTCCAAAGGTCCTCCAACTAAATCACTGGATTTATAGCTTGTTTCTGATGCTAGTTACAGAAAAGCTTATTCCTGTCCACTAGACCAGAGCTATTCTTTTTGAGACTTCTGGGATCTCCAGCTTAAGTATACGCTAGACTACTGGGGGTTCATTATTTGGCTACTTTCCTCTGAGCCTGGTGTGGTGTGAATGTGGATTTTGTAGCAGTGACTCCACAGAGCTGCTGAGTCCAGCAGTGTTAGCAATTATCCCAACCTGTAGATTGGTTCAGCTTCTGAATGCAGATATTCAAGTGGGGAACGGCTTGGTTATTTTATTCTAGTTCATGTAGGTAATTTTTTAAAGTAATTAAGTTTCTGCATGAGAGAAAATCTATCTCAGAATTGCAGAAATTAAGGTTTAGTTTGTGGAAGTAACTGTTTCTAAAAATGATTTTCGAGTTCCAACAAGTAAAACCAGAACAAAATAGAACTTCTATTCCTGTGCATCATTTTGTCAAATACACTAAACTGTTTCCCTCTCCATCATTGCTGTTGAGCTAGGAGACAGAAAAGATAGGAAGAGCAACTTTGTTCTCTTTAAAGAGTAAGATTTCCTGTGGGCACTAGCTCTAATGTTAGTATTACCACAGAAGGTTGTATTCATAGTGATTTTTGGACCAATACATTTTACCTCGTGGCAAATAAAGAACATGTCTGCTGTTGATATGTGCTAGTATGTAAGATTTTAATGACCTGTTCTAATTCAGCCTTTATTCACACAGTATTCTTTTTCCCGTAGTAAAGTTTATACTTTCAAGTTTATCTTTATCTTAGTAAAAAGAGTATCTGAAGTTTACCTTAGTAAAAGTATCTCTTAATGCTTTATTTTTTTAGGAGCAAAATAATGTGCTACAAAATATACGCAAGAAAATGAAAGATGTGGAGGTGGAACACGCAGGCTGTACTGAGCTGCTGAGGCGCCAGGCCAGTGAGCTTGAATACAGCGCCGAACGAGAGGATCGACTCAAGAAAGAACTTGAGGTAAGGCTTTTTCACTCTTGTGTTTAGTCTCAACAAGCACCAGCGCACTGAGAGATTTCATGTGGAGGGATGGAACCCCCCAGTTAGCCTGTGAATTCTACGTACTGGAATAACAAAATGTTGAACGTCTGTTTTGCAGAAAAAGCTGAACCAGCAAATACCACTCTAAACTGAGTGCCTGACCTGAGACTGGTGTTTGAACAGCAAATGGGAAGAGGTTTATGTGAGCGTGAAAACAAGGCTAACTTTGCTTTAGGAAATCTGTACATTTTTCCTAAACTATTGTCTGTCTTCCTGTCGCTTCCTTAAGTTTTGGCTTAAAAATGGATTTTGAGAATTTCTGAATTTGCAGTGGAGAATCTGCTGGAGCTGAGAAAGTCACCAGATGTTGTGTTAGGTACAGAGAACAGTGTAGTGGAAAAATCACAGTTGTTGGTATGGCAGCCTCTTCCTGTCTAGACTTAAATGCTACAGGTAGTTTCAGTTTGCCTGTCTGTTGAGTGACACCAGTTGCTCTGAAGTCTTAGGTCTTTAACGTCTTGTAAATGTGCACCTCTTACTAAGCTGCTAGCTCTCTCCTAAGTTTCAAGTTTCAACATTTCACTTGTCTACTGATAGGCTTTGTAGTAACTACGTTATCTGTATGTATAGTCTGGATCAAGAATTTCTTTGTAGAACGTTTGTCACTGCAGAAGAGCATAGTGACTGGGTAATTCTTTATCCCAATGTAAGTTTTCTACCAAAGGCATCTCTAAATATTTTCTGCAATGAATTTTAAAGAATTGACACTTGCAGGATATTGGAATTCCTTAAAGGATGAAGTGACATACAGGTTTCAGCTGTGTTTGTTCTCTGTTATTTTTCCCTTAAAGGCAAAAGAAGTGTTTAAAGCATTGATTGCTAGGTAGGCAAAGTACTGCATTAAAGATGGAATACAAAAGAAAATTTCTACAGGGAAGATCAAAGCTCGTCAACTAACGATACTGACTTATTGACCAACAAGGTAGACTTTTGTGTCCTCAAAGAGATCTATAGGAAATCTTTAGTCAGGTATTGTTAACTGCACATATTGTCTAGGCAGAATTATTTTCATTTGGGAAGTACTATGTACAGTGAAGTTCCAATAGCCCTTTTAAAAACAAAGATTTTTGCTTGAAAAAGGACGTTTTTTGTGACTTCATGGCTTTTAATATTTTAATATAGGAATCATGGCCTGAAAGGAGGAGGAGCAAGGCAGCAAATGATTTATCTTTCTGAATATTTTGTTTGGAGGTACTGACCATCTGTAAATTTTGAAATGAAGCGCTGACTTTCTTGAAAATTTATAACTACTATGCCCTGGAGAGGGTTTTATCAATGAATGCTATTAACCACAGTCAGCTAAGATATTTTCACTGGTGCTTGATTTTTATTAAATTCTTTTAATTTACTGAATCTCTTAATGCTGTTGCGAGGAAACAATGTATTCATACGACAGAGAAATCAGTCTTTTACATACAACTATATAAGCAGTGATTAAGGAAAGTATGTGATGAAACCTGGTGCATTCAAAAGTTTAAGCAAATTAGCACAAGTTCCTGTGAATTAAAAAAAAAAGGTTGAAGTTAGGCTGCAGTGCATATGCTTTAATTAGCTAGCATCTCACTTTGCCATCTCAAAAGCAAATTGCATGTGTGTATCTGGAAGAACATGCAGTAATAACTTGCCCATTCTATACTTGAAGTCAAAGAAACAGTAACTAATAAACATCTCTGAAAAATATTTTTATTCCCTAAGATATTTTCAGCTTTCAATATTAATTGCTGCAGACAGCATTAGTTTCTGTAGACTTCATATGGTTAGTGGACTCAAGCTCTAGTTTGTGACAACAACATCATCTGCATCTTACAAGGTGCCAGTACTCTGCATCACTGTTTGTGAGGAAAAATTTGTTCTGCCTTTTCTGTGGTCATGAAAGACTGCAGGTGTTCTGAAGTTCAAAATTCAGTGTGATAAAATACATTTTACATTGTTCTCTCACCCATAATCTTTTTCCCCCTCAAAATATATGCTGAGGAACAGTTTAGTATTAATAGAATATACATCTAATTGCAACATTTCTTTGATTTATAAATTTGCCATTCTTCTTTTTTTTTTTACATTCTGGAGCTCATTCAGACAGAGATATTGTGGGCCCTTCATGCCGAAACAGAGCAGAAAGACCTCAACCAAAAGGATCGTATAAGCTGCTCTTCAACTCTATTGCTCAGTTATTGGAAGTTTGGTCTTAGAGGCTGTAAGAGAGGGACTGGCTTCTTGCATAAAGGAGGGGAAATGAGCATGATCTTCCTTGATAATTTTGTTTGAAAGAAAGGACTATGTCCTTTTAAAGAGGCATGCTGCATTCCCAAGCAGAAAGAAGGGTTTCTGTGAAGCCTGGCAATTGATTGGATTTAAATCATTGCTGTCAGTAGAATTTTCTCCTCTCTGCCTTAACAGTTATCTCACTGGCACATTAGCTTCTGTGGATCACATTCTTAGTTGCCAAATTCTTGGTGTATATTGTGGAAGAAGCATTAAAGAAGGTCATAAAATCATAGAAACGCAAGGTTGGAAAGGACCTACAAGATCATCTAGTCTAACCGCCCCCCTATCACCAGTACTACCCACTAAGCTACTAAAACTGTCTTGTAACACCTCATCTGGATGATTTTTGAATACCGTCAGGGATGATGACTCCACCACCTCCCTGGGCAGCCCATTCCAGTGCCTGACTGCTCTCAAGGAGAAAATGTTTTTCCTGACATCTAGTCTAAATATCCCCTGGTGCAACTTGTAGCCATTCCCTCGAGTCCTATCATTAGTTATCTGGGAGAAGAGGCCGATCCCCTCCTCTTCACAACCTCCCTTCAGGACATTGTGTGCAATGAGGTCTCCTCTGAGTCTCCTCCAGACTAAACAATCCCAGCTCCCTCAGCCGCTCCCCACAGGACTTGTGCTTTTGTTGCCCTTCTCTGGACATGTTCCAGGGACTTAGTGTCCTTGTGCTGAGGGGCCCAAAACTGAACACAGTACTTAAGGTGCAGCCTCACCAGAGCTGAGTACAGGGGGATAATCACCTCCCTACTCCCGCTGGCTGCACTATTCCTGATGCAGACCAGGATGCCCAGACCTTCTTGGCTCAGGCAGTTTTCATTACCATTCATGCCAAGATGCCAAAGTGTCCTTGTCTTTCTGCCCATCTGGTATTACTTTCACATAGTTCTGTGGTGTTCTAGCTGTCAGTTTAAAACTCCTCAGTGTGTGGGAATAAGTATTACCCATGTTAGAAATCTGGATACATTTCTGATAACTAGGCCTGTACTTCCAGCTGTGATTAAACACAACTCTTATTCTTGCCTATGATCTCAGTACCTGAGATAGACTTCCATGCAGATATAAAACCCTCACAGCAGTACACACTGGACAGAAGAGTCTACATTTTTTTTCCTGAAGTAGCCCCGTATTTGTTTATCTCTCTTCATGTAATTTTTGACTTATAGATTGAAATTTGTTTTTTGTGGCAAGATGGACATAGGAGACATGCCTGATTTCAATTTCCATTCAGAGTACTTTGTGTTAGTGGGCATTTGGTTAGAAAATGTGTATTTAAGTTCTTGATGGTGATGGCAAACTCGTTAAGGTGATTTGTGTGATGAGTAGCTTAATTCTAATTAAAAGGCAATCTTGGAATTTTTTGTTACACAGTAGTTCCTGATAAGCCGTGAGGATGAACTTTTTCACAACGCTATTTCTTACTGCCCTCTGCTGGACATGAGGGAGAAGTCCACAAGAAAATATTTGTGTTTCACTAATGAAAGGAAATGATAAATTTAGAATCTTTTCCTTTTCATACAATAGCACTTTTATGAAGAGCTATATCTAATAGACTATATTATAAAGAAAAGAAGGTGAAAAAAGTTGTCTGCCTTTTTTTTTTTTTTTTTTTTTTTTTTTTTTTTTTTTTTTATTCTACAAAATGTT
>VZTM01033700.1:9791-40963 GCA_013400555.1 Jacana jacana | reverse complement strand
ATGATTCTATGATTCATAGAACACTTTGGTGATGGTGCTAGCACACGTTCAGGTTAGTTTTTTGAGGAATGTACTTTTGTAATTCATAATCCAGTGAGGGTTATTGAGACATTTTCAATGCATCCATTTTCTTCGACAGGGACTGCATAGACTATGAAGAAAAGAACGTCATCGTTGAACAGGCTGAGATGAAGAGCAAGTTAGAAGACGATAGCTAGGTAAGTTTTGAATTTTTCTATTTGAGTGTTGTGTTAGAGCCACATGATCCTGAAGAGTTTTCCTTCAGGAAAATCACATTAAATCCTAACAAAATAGGATTAAAATGAAGTATGGTAAAATATTCAGCAAAACTCTGCTGCTGAATCTCCACTGTTTTAAGGCTGTAAGACTTAACTGCATTGTTCCGTTGTTACCTTGAGCTGTGTAATTTAACTGGAAGTCCATTGCTTTAACGACCAGGAACTCACAAAAGGAACCCAGATCCATACAAACCTATGGTACTAACCTGCAAGGCCCCCAGTTTCATTCAGGTGCCTGTAGGTGTGTGTGGAAAACTGGGAGCACCCTCATGTATGTGGGCAGAGAGCCACCCAAGCCAAAGCGGGGAAGAAATATTGGGAATACATGTAGGGTTTAAATGTGTTTCTCTGTGTGTGTGCATGTCTTATCTGTCTGGAGTACCTTATAGAGAAGGATTCAAAGTTCCTTAGGAAACATGAGTGTGATTGTTTAAACTGGTACTTGTATTACTGGTGGAATCGAGTCTTAATTACAAGGGCTGTTTATGTATATGACATGAACCATCGCTAAAGTAAATTAGGCCATTGCTAAAGCAGTAATATCTTTTGTGTTACTTCAAAGTATAGATTATCCTATATAGAATCATTTTCCTGAGGTTTCTGAGGGACTTCTTGAAGGTTTAGGCATCCTTTCCTGAACACCTTTTTTGTAAAGCAAACCAAAGAACCTGTTCTTCTGATAGGTAAAAGAAAAAACAAGCCCCAAACCCAATTGCCATCTTTGAAACAATTCTTTCCCCTGGGAGCCAGAAGATTTCCTTGTCATAAGGTTTTCTTTTTTCCCTTTTTTTCTTTTTTTAACATAGTGCTATTTATAAAAGTTCTTGAAGTGAGCTGCTGAATTCTGAGCTTTGGAATTCTTTGCAAATAGCAGCAATGAAACTTGCCTAATTAAATATTAACTATCAGTTGATATTTCACAACGTTTCCCACAGAATCACTTATAAAAACACTGTAGTTGCAAGCTTGGCATAAATAGCATTTATTTACTGTCATGGTGTAATTGCAAGTTTGATGTCTGAGGAAGGTTAAGCCTGGTAAGTGGGAACTAGTAAGGGACTGGTTGTTGTAAAACTGATAATTATTATGCAACACAATGGTGTTGGTGCACTTAGACATAACCAATGTGTGGCAAGAACATCCCTTTACAAAGGGTCTCCTTCAGTTTCTGAGAGTTTGAAACAATCAGGTTCAGTAGTGGGTGAATTGAGGATAATAGATAACCAGGGTCCAAAAATATATTAATTTAATTGCCTTGAATGAAGGAAAAAAGTCAGCACAGGAAGAAAGGCCATTACTTGTCTGGAGCACTATCTTGCAATGGTTTTGTTTTCTGTTGGTACCAAACTAGGAGCTCAAATTAGTCACAGTTTGCAAGAACTAGACCCTCGTGGATGTTGACACTTCCTCTTTTTCTCTCTTGTGCCAACTCCATTAATGCCTATGTACTTTGTGTTGTTGGTTTGGTGTTTGTGGGGTGCTTTTGTACCTTGCACAAAGATAGTGATTTGGCTGATAGTAGGTTGTCACAAGAAACCTTAGCATGAGCACAGACTGTTCTGGGACCACGGGGTATTGGCTAGTAGTATAAGGAAACCATAGTCACAGAAGTTACAGAAGGGTGCTTGACACATCCCAGGTGAGCCAGGCATTTAAAATAGGCCTTATACTCACGTGAGAACCAGGTTCATTGTGCAGGAAGTTGCAAATTTGTTTAGATGCAAAATATGAGATGTATTTTAGATGCCACGTATAAATATATGTAGACATTTCAGTATTAACTACTACATGCTTCTGTGAGCAAGAGTATAAATAACAATTAAGCTTGTTCATCATTTGCAATTAATCATGCCTCATGGCCTTGGGCTGAAAAGACCTTGAGAGCCAGACCCTCTGCTGCTGTTCCAACAGGCCTGTCCTTGTTTCTCTGACCACTCATGAAGCAAAAGGCTCTCAAAGTAGCCTAGATGTTAATTTTGTTTATTTCTCCTCCTTAAGCTTCTGAATGATGACTAAAATATCTTCTTAGTGAAAACCTTGCTGTTCTGTTTTTAATACCTTAGTATTCCATTGCCCTTTCTAGATGGGAACACTGTAGTACAGAGGACTCCGTTCCTGTCCCTGTTACTTAAATCTTGTCTTAAATCCCCAGTTTTTCCCCCTGTCAGCTTGACAAGGACTCTTTCGAAGGCCAATGACAAGCTTCACAGTCATCATGAGAGGTATGAGGTTCCTCGGTCTGTGCTTGGGCTTAGATCTTGTTTGTCAGACAACTATCTAATTTACTTTATGCTTTATTTGGAGCCAAGCTGTAGTAGTGCAAGTGGAAGAGGGCTTTTTTCCCTGATGCAGTGTTTGCCTGTAGAGATCCTGCCTGTTTGTGGGGCCCAGAGGCCAGGCAGTCCCTGCCTAGCCTCAGCAGACTGCAAGTAGACTCACACTTAACTCAGTCTCTGGTTTTGCTTTAGTTAATTGATTTGTGTCCTCCATAAGGCATGACCTTCTGACTTACTGAAATAATGTGTATGACTTCCTTCAGAGGTGCTTCCCTGGGTGCTTTGCTGTGAAGGCAGACTGAGAAAGTCGGAGCGGTTCAGCCTGGAGAGGAGAAGGGTCCAGGAGATTTAGATTAGATATTAGGAAGAAATTCTTGACCGCGAGGGTTGTGAGACACTGGAACAGGTTGCCCAGAGAAGCTGTGGATGCCCCGTCCCTGGAGGTGTTCAAGGCCAGGTCAGATGGGACCTTAAACAGCCTGGTTTAGCGGGAGGTGTACCTGCCCATGGCAGGGGGATTGGAGCTACATGTTCTTCAAGGTCCCTTTCAACCCAAACCCTTCTATGATTAGTGTTTCCTACCTCTTCAAATCTTTTACAGAGCTGGCAGTTCTTGTAGGCACACAACCTGACTGCTTGCCTTTACCTCACAAGAATAGCGACATCAGGTGATAGCAGGGCTGTAGGCACAGAATAATGCTCAAGTCCTTCCTATTCCTCATAATTTTTTCAGTTTAATGAGATGTGGCAATCACCACAACCAGGACAACCTAATGAATATAAATCCTCAATTTACCACCAGGTAGTTTACTGAAATAAAGGGCACACAGCTATAGCTGACAGAGCTGAACTACCCCATGATCAATGAGGAGATCCAATATCCCACCACTGTGCTCTGTCTCATGGTGTCAGTATTATTTGGGTTTCTTAGTCTCCCCTCACTCTGGAAAATGGAGATACGTTACTACAAATAAATGGTGATAGCATTACATTATTTTTATTTTTTTCATTAGTTTATAATAACTGGAAACACAAAATGTTAAGAAATGGTTGAGATTTTGCTATTAATGTGGCTAGATAGCAGGAGACCACACCAGAGAGCAGCAATCCCTTTTGTTTTGCAACATAAACCGTTCTGAATGCAAAGAGGTAAGCAAGCAGTTTACTGTACGCTGTGAGCTGCCACATTCATTTTTAGGAGATTCATCTCACAAAGGAAAGCATATGTGGAATTGGGTCGCAGAGCTTCACATATTCAAACTTGTGTAAGATACAAAGCGATCAATCCCCATAAGATATTTCTAAAGTAAATAAGATTTATTATTTATAGCAGTAAACAGGTTAGCATTTATCTTTTCAAAGCATGGCAGTAGCATAAAATATGTCTTAACTTCTATTGTTTTCAGTTATTTGCATTTTAAAAGCTCTACTTTGAGTTGTTATACTTTCCTAGAATTTCATGGCTTATATATGATATGATACTTGCAATGTACTGAAATAACAATTCTCAGAGCTGGTGAGGAAAAGATGATGGCACAGCATGGAAATTCAGTTTTATATATGCAGATATATATATATGTTCTAATGTGTAATTGAACCCTTAAAGTTATTCGTAACGGAGATAGAAAGATCACAGAGGCCACCTAGTGAAGTGGATGCCTATCTTACAGCCCTGCTGTCATCAGGAAATGGTAGCACAAGAACGAGACCACAAAGTCAGTAAAATCTGTCTTCATTTATAGTCTGCTTCAACTTCAGTTGCCTAAACCGGAAGCCTGTTACTGCAGAGCATTTGAAAATGACCCTTAGCAGAACGTCAGGTTTAATGAGAGTGGCTGTTTGGTGTGAGTGCAGCAGTGCATGAGGAGTGTTGTTTTCGTTCTGCTGCTCTACAGGAAGCACATCTCCTTTTTCCTCTCACCATCAATTTCTACACATCCTCTCAGGCAGTTTGGGCTTTTTGTATAATGGCAATTACTACTTCAGTTTTCTTCTTAAACTAGGTCCTGGTCTGTTATGCATCACTGCTCAAAACATTTTTTCACTGATCTATGCCAGGAAAAGTTATGGTTCTCCTACATATGTTGCAATGTTTGAGGCTATTTATTTATAAACAATGCAGCCTGAACTGTATTATTTATCAAGATAACCCTTGCATAGATTGGGAGCACCTTTTAGTGCTGGGCTTCGTCTGGTAGTATCTGTTCAGATTATTCTGTGATCTTTCAGCCAAAGTCAGTCTTGGAGGGGGAGAGGGTGGTGGGAGAGGAACATCTTCCGTGTGTCTGCAGGAGCTCCTGGGACAATCGATGTGAAATGCGCATTGTTCCTTGAGCTTTGCTTGATTTAAGAACTTGCACGTTAGAAGAACTGCCCCTAAATATTTCCTGGATTTAGAAGTCTGGGGGGAGGGGGGGTGTTATGCATTCTGTTGGCCAAAGTTCTGTTGACAGAAAAGGTAAGAGAGGTTTGGTCTCCACGCAGCATTCCTTGAACGCTGTCTAAAGGACCATCACACTCACTCGAGTATTTGGCTTAGCTAAATTTGTGCTTTCATTGAGGTTTATGGAGCGGTGTCTTTTAAAATGTTCTTTTTTTCTTCTTTTGTCAAAATGGATAATATCGTTAAATACTTTCAGACCCATTGCAGTGGTTTGGATTTATGCATTTATGGATTACACAGATACACTGAGCATCTTCCCTTACTTGCCAGGTGTAACAGTGACACCCTGTGGCAAATTCAATACAGGACTTGCACTGAGTTTGCATTATTGTTTTCTTTCAAATTTGCTTCTGAATTTCTTAGTCTGTGGGGAGTATGGTGGGAGGAATCCCTTCTCTACAAATAGGAGGGCGTCATTGATTTGTCATGTATCTCTCGTTAGATGTTTCCGTTACTGGAAGACATGTCTGATGAGCACTATTATTCAAAGACACAGCGCACACTCTCTGATCCTGATGGCTGAATACTTGAGAAGGTAGAGCAGGAAATGTAGAAATTAACAAAAGAAGGGAAAAAAAAACCCTACATCTCAGTTTAAATTGATGTTACAGGAGTATACTGCTGTTTATTCCCTTTCATACCTTTTTTCTCTAATGTGGAAACCCACTAGTGAAATACTTTGTCATCACATACCAATATATCCATGCTATAAAACTGTACTGCATAAACAACTAGTTGTTGAAGATAGGATCATCCTTTGAAAGCCTCACTTGCATCATTACTTTAGTTTGCTTAATGAGTCTAAATAACACACTTGCTCTGTAACTACTGACAGAATTCTGTTTCCAGTTAAGTCCTGCACTCACAGGACAATCCTTCTACTGTGTTATCACATGCTAATGGAAAAGGCATGTACCCCAGTTAAAAAAAAATTTAATTAGTTGATCCTGGAACTACTTGCTGTGTCATTTGGGGAATACAGCTGAGTGAGTATTATGGTCTGCTGCAAAGGGTTTAGGCCTCATGCATGCTAAATAGCTAACAAAAGATTTTAAAACCTCATGAGAGGAAGTGGTCTGCTTTTTGCTGGCTTTGGGGTTTGGTGGTGGTGGTTTGGGGGGGTTTGTTTGTTTTTTAGAGGTGTAGGAAGGAGAAAAATTTTTAAGAAATATTGGCAAAGATCACTGTGAAACTTCATCTGAATCTTCTGTAAAACACAAGTTACATTTAACAAATCAATGGACATATAAGTAAAAATGTAATTTGTTTGCGTACTCAGCTTGAAATTTTAGCCCATTGTGTCTTGTCCTGTCAAAAGTCCATTTAGGTTAGGTGTTGGAGTGGCAGGGTAAGGTTCTTTCAGCATTGGAATAGACTGCATTAGTCAACGATTTATTCTTGAGAGGTTTTTGTAAGCAGGTTAGACACACTTTAGGTAGAGCTGGCCTTGTCCTGAAGTGGAGAGATGGAGCAGATTGTTTCTCAAGGGTTCTCCTTGTCCTTCATTCAGGGAGTGTAGGGTTATGTCAGTGTGCTTCGTCTTTTAAATACTATTGTGTGCGTATTCAGGATTACACTTTCATAAATACACTGTCTCATTCTGTTTGCTTGAGTGTCATCCAGGAGAAGGCTCCTTCTCCTCATTTGTGGGTTCTGGCACCCTGTGTTTGGTACCCTACAGATAGCGACTCGTAGCACGAGTATTTATGTTGGGCAAAGAAAGCACATTACTGCCACCATCAGAAGTCCCTGAAGGAATGCTGCTGGAGACCAGCATGGAAAAGATGAAGGGACAGCTCTGCTTTCAAGCACAGCTATTTCCTTGTATTGGGTTTTATGGGATCTCTTGCAGGTCAGTTTTCAGAATTAGTTTGCACTTTGAAAAATCAAGCTTTTATAGACCATGGTGTCTGCAATACTCTCCTGACACCATAGTTACCCCCCTGGGCACACACTGCTGGGGAGGAGAGGATTTTGCCATACTGCTTTAAGATGATTGAAAGATGGGGTCTCCCTTGAGTCAGCTGTTAATTGTCAGATGTGAGGACTCCTGGACAGACTATGTAGACAAGACATTATTGACCTATTTTTGCAGAAAACTTAAGAAAACAAAACCAATCAAACAAAAAACCCCAAACCAAACAACAAAAAAAAGTAACTGAAGGGAAAACATACAAAAATAGCTTATTTTCCCAATTGTTCAAAGCAGAATAAATGCAGCAGGGGAGTAAGCATGAATCAATGTGCCCATCCTTGTGGGTTCTGTGTTTTGTATTAGATATTACATTGTTTATAATTTTCAGCTCTTCCTAAAATCTTCAAACCTGTTCTGCCTTTCATCAGCAGGTCACTACACTTCCTTGCCTCTGCCCCTGCAGCTACTGTTCCATTACTGCACTTTCCTCACTTGCTGTCTTCCTCTGTTACCTCTCCTGATTTTTTTAGTCTTTCTTCATACTAGTTTTTTCCATTCTGGCTTTTTCTCAGTTTCTCTGCAGAACCCTCTTGGCCTGGCACGTGTAACTTCTTCCATGACTGCCCAGTTAGAGCACTGGGTGGGAAGGCTGCACTCGTGTGTGCCCATCTAGGACTAGCTCCCCGTTTCTGCATATGAATCCCCATAACCTGCGCCTCCCTCCGCACAGCACTGGATATGGCTTCAAGGTGCTGCTTGACAGTAGCTCAAGTTTCAATACTGGGGCTTCTTGTTAATTGCTTTAGCTGAGATTTAGGAAAAAATCTTCAAAACAGCAAAAGTAAAGCTGGGTAAGGTTTTTACATGTTATTTTATACCTGGATGAATCATACAAGATTATTAAGAGAGAAACATTTTATTAAAGTCCTATATAAATTGCTAATTCCTCCTCAGATTCCTTGTATGCTCTTCATATCATACCAGATTCTCTCAGTTTTCTGGTTACAGAGAGAAAACAAATGCTGGATTTTTGCACTCTCTTTTTTGTTTCTTTCTTTCTTTTCTTTTTTTTTTTTAATAAAACACCAGCAATAGCTTTTCCACTGCACGTGGCTAAATATTGAAGAATAGATAAGAATACAGACGTAAAGAAAGAATGAATTATTAAGACAGTTGTCAAGAAATATCTGCAAGCGTTTTGTTGTCTCCCTTTACTGAACTGGGCTTTCCCCTTAGCTGCCATTGTAAATACAATTCACAGCCCGTGGATGGTAGGGAGTGGGGTAGCAGAGGCAGTTTTGTTACCAGAGAGCATTAGATGCCAGAGTTGCAAAAACTTCATGTATCTTTGATACATTAATTTTTCTTTCAATTATCTAGGAAGTGAATATAAATTTAGGTGCTAATCCCGTAGAGATGCATGCATTTTTGTGGTTCTTACACACTGCACCGTCCTACTGAAGTTAAGGAGTTTAAGGTTTTGGAGTTAATTTTTTTTTTTTTTAAATATGTTGACTCTGTGGGCCAAACCTTTCATGGACATGAAGATAAATTGGCCACTGATTTTTCCAAAAAGGAATATGGCATGGCAATACTGGCCAGAAGGAAGGTCCATTTAAAGACAGTGCAAAGACATCCTGTTAATTTATTTAAATTTACAATAATGATTGTATAAAACGATAGTATTTTTGTATATGAATTTCTGTTAATAGTATAAATTCATAGGATACTGGATTAAGTCTTTTATTCTTCATAAATGCTTAATCCTGCAGGATTTACAAACATGAGGAGCAGTATCAAGCTATGAATGAAGCTATAAAATCAATGTATATATATTTTGCTGTCCAGATTAATATGAGATATGGGTGCTGATTTTCCTTATGTAATCTGTTGTGGGAATGGAAACAAGCACCATCGGTATTAGGAAATACTGTGAATACAATTAATTAGCAATTTGAATCTAATAAACTATTAAGGTCTACTTAAATTTGGAGTCAGTTGTCTTCTATAAAATTTTCAAAGCAGATGATAAACTGCATTTTCTTTGCATTATATTCTCCAGACTAGATCAGATTTTTGCCTTCTCTTTTGTTTTCAACCCTTTGAAAGTTTTTACAAATGTAATGAAACAAGTCACAGGAACACATGCCCATTATAAAATACTCTATATACATCTTTCACCTTGTCTCAGCTCCACTTGGTTATTAATTTGAAAAGGTCACAATTTCTAAGACCACATGATGTAAGTTTCTTATGTTGTTCATGAATCATCTTAGTCTACAACTACATTTTATAATACTACTTAGTTTACACACACACACAGAGGATATTTGCAAAAGTAAACAAAGATGTTCTGATGGTATCTAGGTGTTGGAAATTGGTCTGTCTAGTTCCAATTCTGTCTCCCCAGGGAGCTAGTAGTAGAGAAAGTAACTGTAAAAATGTCCATTAACTTCAATTCAGTAATTTGTATCAAGGTGTGGACCCTTGCCAAACCCATAGTAAACAAATGATGCCAACTTGTTTGTTTGTGGGTTGTTGTGTGTTTGGTTTTTTGTGTTTTGTGTTTTTTTTCCAAAAAGGGGCCTGTGTGCAGGTGTTTTTATATATCTCCATATAAGCATATACCTGCTGGATCAAGCATGTGAAACTGGGGAGAACTGCAATGCCTTCAGCAAATTAGGTGCCAGCCTCACCAATATATTACTCCAGTTTTACACGGTGCTTAATCTCCTGAGAGCAACTGGAGTAGTGCAGTGGCAAATCAGCACCTCAGCCCACGAAAGCTTGGTGTCAGTTGGTCTGTGAAGGGCTTGCATTTACTGCTTTGAGCAAGCGTACGGGCCTGTGCAACAGCAGCATGTCATTTGGTACATGCAGTGAATTTGGATTGCAGACTGGAACAAGGCTTCAGTCTGCCTATTTAGCCAGGTGAACGTTAATCTCAGACCAAGTCTTGTAGTCATGGTCCAGCTTCTCCCCACGTTGGAACCTCCTGCTTCATTTGGTGGATCTGCTTCTGTAGTTCATCTCTGTCCAGCTTCATTTTCGCTTCTAGAACTTGCCGTAGAGACCCAATACTCTCATAGATAGCTGCAAACCCTGATTGCAGGTGAAAATTAAATTAGTTCATAATGAAAAGCAAGAATATAGCATAATTACTATCAGGATGTGCTTCCTATCATAACACTCTGCTCTGCACTAGGAAGACGGCAAAAGTTCTGGGGCCAGATAGGGCTGTCGCTGTGTGCTGAAGGCTCCCCCTCTCCCCTGTCCTTGTTGGCAGCCAAGCTGTGCCTGTGGGTGCTCTGGGGAGAGCACTTCTGAGCTAACTAGATGTCGGCTCTTGCTACTGTGAACTTCACACTTAGTGAAAATGCCACAGATACAGCCATTACATCTGGCCCAAAAATTGTTTTGGTACAAGCAAAGGCATTTTGCATGTTATTATAGGTTGACCATTGTTACCACAAATCAGAACAAAGAACTTGATAACTATAGTCCTACCAGCATTAACTTCAGCTTTCATTTCTTTTATATCTTCATTTATCTCATTTTGAAGTTTTCCAATGCGAATATTTATCTTTTCTTCAGTCTGTTTTGCTTCGTGTGCTTCCATGGTTATCTTCTGTATTTCTTCTATTTTGTCAATTTTCTCTGCCATTTGGTTGAATTTCACCTCTATAGCTCTCTCCCTCATGTCCTAGAGCCAGGAAAAAGAACTGTAATGATTTACTCTGCAGATGAAATTAGTGATCTTACCCAAACACACAATACATACTGATTAATAATTTTTATGTGAAATTCAGACACGTAAGAAATTACTATTTTTTCAATAAAGTGGTTTAAATTGACTTAATTACTGCAGGCTAAACTACTGATCTATTTGGAAATGGCCACATTTATTTGAAGACTCTCAGGCTGTGGGGGCGTTACACTTCACAGCAGTGCCAAGTTATACAAATATTGAAGAGGTTTGAAAATCTTACTCTAACAATAAATCCAATTGCATCACCTTGGTTATTACTAATGCTTTTGAAAACTTCCCCAGAAGTATTGTTAGGACCTTTTAGTGAAACTTACTGTGTTTTCCTTAAAAGTCAATGAGAGTTGGTCAATTTTTTGCACAAGTTCTTTTTCTATTTTTTCATGTTCCTGTTCCAGCCAGCCACGTGCGGACAAAATCTGGTTGCTGAGTTCCTCAATAGCATTTTTTAATCTAAGAGCATAACAGAAATTAGCAGATACAAAAGAGCAGAATTATTGATCGTTCAACAGTGACTTTTTAATGAACATACTCCATAAAAAAAGATGAATGACGCTTTAATACGTTCTTGGCACTGCAATAAGGTGCATCTTTGAACTTCAAGCCTGCTGAACTGGGTAAGGTAGCAGTGATTTAGAAAATAAAGGTGAAGGAGCACAACGGAACAGCAGCTGTTTTTAGGAGACACAGCATGGTATTCGGAGGCAGCATTGGAACAGAACACAGTCATCCATTCAGATAATAGTCTTCATGTCCATAGGTCTTGAGTTTGAGCAAAAATTTGGTACCCATTTATTTCAGTGGTACATGAAAGCCTGTAGCCACCTCAAGTTTACACCAACGAGTTGTGCCAGTGAAACTCTTTCTTTGGGCAGTCTTTTTACAGTGAATATTTGAAATTTGGATCTGTTCTTTCATCTGGTTTGCAAACGGTTTCACCGACGCAGCCGATGGAATTGTGTGAGGACAGCAAAAAGGAGTATGGATGTGGGTGGCTTAAACCAGGACTGCCACTGAGGGAAATACCTGGGGAGCAGTTAGTATCAGCATTGAATATATTCCCTCATGGTGTCTGGTAGAAGCATAGTAACTTAGCATTAATAATTTAAGTATTAGACATATATTAATATTTGAAGCCAATTCAAAGCAGTAACCCTTGGTGAATAGTATGCCTCACTTCCTGGTTTTGACACCTCCAGCATTTGTTGCTCCATACAGTTCTCACAAAAAGCAGCAGACCACTTTACAAACATCCTTAGTTGTGCTCTTTAACACGAGTTCCTCCTGAATACTTGGCTAGGGCTTAAAGGGCTGTTCATAATTGCCTAAACACGTTAGGGGCAGAATTCCTATTGCAAGTGAATCCCACTGGTCAGACCATTATGCCTTTCTAATACCAGTTGTGCATGCGTTTGTATTTAAACAGGTTCATGATTTTGTAGACCTGAAGATTAGAACAGTTAAACTTGGAAAACAGGGGCTCTGTCTTCCGTGGGTTTTGCGAGCACTCACTTTGTATCCAGGAGATGGAGCTGTTGGTTGCTCTCTTTGTAGGCAATCTTCAGCTTTGCTTCTTGTTGCATTATCGATTGCTCTACTCTGCTCAGAAGATGAGAAATCTGAAACAAAATTCAGAATTTACTATTTCTTAACAGCATTTCACCACAGTCTCATTTGGGATGTTTTCCTAACAGTAAAGAAGACCTTACAGAAGGGCATTTTTGCTGACATTTCAAAAATTATTGAATCTGCACACTTGACTTTATCGTGATAAATCGACTATCTTGCAAGGTGAAAGTATCAACATTGTGAAAACTAATTTTTCAGCCATAAATAATTTGAACAATCTTGCCCTGGAAGTGTGTGACTCCCCCTTGCCCCTGCCCTGAGACAGCTGAATTTACAGGATCCATACATCCCTGTGTTGCCACAGAAGCAGAGTAAACAAATGGCAAAGCACTCTTACTAATGTTAACTGATATTCTTTATCACTTCGTGTATCATGACTACTGAAGGGATAAAAGTGCTGGATTTAACTGGGGATAGTTTAAATTACTAACAGAAGGTTTTTCTTGCCTAATTACTATCTCGGTTTTACAAAACATACAATTTTGTTTTACAAGATTCATGACAATATGCTCCTTGCATGCTGGCATGCTAATTACTGAGTCTTCTGAGAAAGGTAAAGTGGATTTTAACCATTAACCTGCTGCAAAATGAAGAATTAAAATACTTTTGTTGCCCAAGAAAATGGGAAAGTCATGAGATGGAGGTATGAAAAATACTCTTCCTTAGTGTCATACGTCTCTGCTTGTATTCAGCGCTCACTTCCATTCTCATGCCCAATGGAAGAGAAGCCTGACAGACAGATTAATGGATTCACAGAACTCAAAAGCAATTTTGTGTCGCAGACCTTCAAAAATTGGGTTCAGGTAGACACATAAAAAGTCATGCTGGGAAGGTGGAAATGCACAGGAAGAGACAGCGATGCTTGCATTTTTGTGGTAGTTCTGTGGAGCGTCCATGTCATGTTCACGTTCCAACCTCTAGAGGCCGTTCAGGCCAGTAATCACTGACTCTTATTCATTCCTGGAGTCCTTTCAGGTGCCTTTAAGTACTATCCCCTTCTACACAGCATGCTAAAGGCAGCAAATTAAGGACCTTTCTCAGTTAGACCAGTGCAGTACTGCAGCTGGGACCAATATTTAATCTAATGAGGGCTGTGAGCAGATACATGTCTTCCTTTGTACATCTGTGACCACCCAGGATAATTGTGTGAATTAGACTATAACTCTTACCTATACAAGGATTGCTTTGGTCCAAATACCATACCTGTATTTCTGCCTCTTTGATTTTGGATTCTAAGATCAGCTTGGATGTGTGCTGGTCTTTACTGAGGCTCTGAAGTCTTTCATATGTAATTTTATGCTCTGCAGACAGTCGGGCTAACCCAGCATCACACCTGTTTGAATAAATAAATACCAAAGCAACAGCTGAATAGAATATTAGAAAGTCCAAGCTTTTTAAAGTACCCATTTTAGACTCAGCATTTCTGTGAAATTGGTGGCTGTCTAGTGACACAATGTCTTGTGGGACTGTAAGGATGGTGATATATCTCATAGCGTTCTGCAAACTGCTCCCAAATGGAACTAGAAGTCAAACAGTCTGACACACACATTCCTGTTTTCTTGGCACTGACACAGTATGTGTAGACTGTGTTGTTATCAGTCAGGGAAATCGCATTAGAAATGCTAAGATGCAGAATTTCAGTATTTTTTGTCGTATTTTTGTCATACTCCAGAAGGCATCTGTTAAGGTGTGAGCGATTTCACCTACGTGATTAGAAGCCTCAATAGCTGAGGACTACTTTTTCATTATTGAAGCTGTGTTCCTCTGAGTCTTACGTTCTTGTTTTTATTTGTGAAATAGTAGCATGCAATTAATACTTGTAGTAAACAATGTGGGGCAAATTTTACAGTTATTAGTCTTTATTTAGGTAAAACTGTCATTGAAAGCAATGGCAATTTTGTCTCACAAAAGACTATGAAATGCATTTCTGGAACATAATAATTATTGTTTCATTTCCTCACATTGGAACATTTCTTCAGGCTATAACATTTTCAGGATAAATGTGTTATAGAATATGTGCATTTCCTACCGCATTTCAAAAATACTTCCATGGGGTGGGTTTCACCCACAGTAATACAATGAAGACGTTAACTGAGCTGTAATTTCAGGAGTAAGACCTCTAATGACACATTTTAACCACTTTTTTGATCACATCTCAGCTTGAAGGCTTTCATTTCAACATGCATTTTCATCACCTCGGTTACAGTAACTACCATGATCATTAAATATGAAGGGAAAGTAACAGCTAAAACAGAGCATCTGCTTAGTGTTACAGTACAATTTCAATATGAAAATAATCGGTAATGCAAAATAACACAAAGACATTCTAAAACTCGCAGAAATTAATTTATAGTTTAGCAGCTCAGCATTATAAGACAGATTAGTAGTATTGGTAGGAAGACCAGCTAAAGTTTACATAGCAGTGAGCCCTACTTGTAGGTCTTAAAATCAGGCAGTTTCTGTAGAAAGATGAGAGAAGCCAAACCTCTCCGTGTTGTTAGGATCAATCGGAGAATTGAAATCCTCTTGCTACTCCTCACCGAAAGCCTAGAGACTCAAAACATGCTTAGTTTTGTTTCTCCGAGGTACAACAGAAAATATAAAAAGTAACAGGTTTGAAACTACTGACACAAATGTAAACAGCTGGCATTTGTAACTGATTTTACAGCAAATTAGTGTTTTAGTGCATCTCTCTTCTTTGTGGAATGTGGTTACGTGATCAAAGAGGTCAGGTAGTTGGATGGTAACTAAAACATTAAAATTTGTTATGTTAACTTAGTGTCAGTCTGGTATGCATTAATAAGATTATTCCATTGTTCTATAGGGATACTTAAATGGCACCTTCTTAAAGTCCGAATAAAGTTTAAATTCCATTGTCTGTAGCTATGGAAGGTATATCCTCCTATGTTTTGGTTTTTTTAAAACAATATTTCATATATTGAAGTGATCAAATAGAAGTTTCTTTGCTATATATATTGTACACACACACATAAATGCTTGATTAGTTTAGACCTGGAAAAAACCATCAGTGTGCTCTAGACACAGAATGAGCTTCTGGTATCAGTTACAGTTATGTCTTTTGAGTATTTTGAGTTAAAAACTTCCAGGGATTAAATAACTCTAGTCAATGCTTCCACTAGCTTTCAGATGAGAGGGAAGGAGAACATGGGAAGAACAAGAAGAACACATGGGAAACTTTTGTTTCAGGTTTCTACTGCATGATGGTTCAGAAGAAAATGAATTTAAACAAAAGGGCATGTTAGAGTATGTAATTTTCCCCTGTTTAAAAAGAAAAAGAAAAAAAAAGAAGGGTGTGTGGGGTGTGTGTGTAATCCCCACTGAATTTCCCATAGCTCTGAAAGTTCTGCTCTGGTACTTCTTTATAGATTCATGCTAAAATGAGAATAGGATTCTAAAACACAGAACTAAATGTTTCTGAACACAGGATTTAAGTTTCTGGGTAGTTTGATTAGACTAGATAAAGAAAGTCAGTGAACTCTGGGTATAAAGGCAGACGTTAAAGAATTGTTGAGGTTTGGTCATTTTAAGAGCACAAGGAAAGAAATGAGATATAGGGTAAGATTTCTAGGAAGAATGCTAGTTTAGAAATATAAGAGCTCTGTATAAAAGCATTTTGTACAAAGAAAAGCATAATAAGTAATTTACATCTGAAGTGCTGGAGCTGCCCGTACAAACAACCCAGTGCAGGTTCTATGTGCAGTTGCACGCAGGTACTGCTGAAATTTGCAGCAGAGATACTCTAGAATGTGTTCCTTTCGCTACTGTTTGATTTTGGAGGATGTTTTCTGAAAGTTCTGTGTGCTTATCTGAAGTTATTATGTATGATGTATTACATCATCATAAATGGAGAGATTTCATGGTACCAAGTGTTATTCTCAGATTCAGAATACGGTATATTTTTAGAAATCAGTAATGTTTAATATAAAAGGTGAAATTATCAAACAACTGCCTTCCAAGTCACAGTAAAAGAAAGCAGTAGTTATTTTTCTGTTTTCTGGCACACTGAGGACTATTTTTGTTGTCTTTGATCTCCAAGAAATCAACTCTATTCAGTGTCACCAAAGACTAGATAAAGCTGAGAACTACACCACTACTCTGCAACAGGTTGCTAGGTAGACATGCTCTAATGGTGCATATACAGATTTTTTTAACACTCCTGTTTTATAAAGAGATATTTCAGCTAAAATACCAGTGTTTCAGTGAAAAACAAGTATCTGAAGAACAAGTAGTGAAAAGCAAGTTGACATGTCCAGGGGCTGCACTGGGCAAGAAGATGAGAGCTGGTAGATTGTGTGTAGCCTGGCTGAGGGAGCCCAGGGCAGCCGCCCCGTGTGCCTCTCCTGCACAGCAAGTAGCCACAGCGCAGCAGATTGCCTGTGTTTGGGAACTTCATAAATGCAGTGCATCCCAGATGCACCCAACTCATCTTCTGTGCAGTGTAGGAAAATCTGCCTACATGTAATGAGTCCAGAGTGTCTGAAATGAATCAGATCTATAATGTATATAAAAATCATCTATATATGCAAAGCAGGCCCAGTTTGAACATGCATAGTTGCCATTTCTCTGGATGTTTCAGCTAGCAGGAAGCTTCTAGAGACAGCTGCTGCTATGGTTCTGACTAGGCTGCAGTATTTAAACTTTCCAGGTCACAGTGCACAAGTTATTCTGTAAATTTCTGATAAGGCACTATTCATGAGCTTTATGATCTTGTAACATGAGAAATAGATTTGATAAACCTGTGTTTGTTTTGATAAATCAAGTTGCCAACAGCAGGGACAGGAGGCTGGAGTAATGGATCTATCGGCATGTACCTAGCCAGAAGTGTCACTGAACTTAATACAGGTAGTATTTTTCTTAAAGTTAATAATGCTGAGCCTTAGGAAGATGTCCAGCATCATTCATGGTGAACACTGCATCGATGCTTTACAAATTCATCAGTAAATTATGCTTAGTGAGAAAAGGCCCGGAGACAGGAGCTGTACTGTGTATTCAGCCTTCTCCTGCTAGGGATTTTAGTTGGTTGTGTGATGCAGGTGAGCTCAGCTGTGAGGTGTGTCTGAACCTCGCTCCTGTGGGTGGCATGGGTTTGGAGCTGTGTGTGCATGTAGGGATCCCTGTTCTTGCTATTAAAAGCAGCAACCCTCAAGAAATAACGAGGCAGTTGTTCAGATATATTGACATGTTACAGAACAGTTGGTGTTGGGAAATAAACAGCGCTCTAACATTGAGGTTGGATCAGATGTAACGTAATGCATGTAAATAATGGAACTGAAACTTGGCCAGAATCCTGAGACCGACACTGACATTTTTACAGGACTGAAAGGCTCAAACAGGTGACTTCCTAGCATGCAGCATATATAATAACCTAATTGACACCGATTGTCCATCTGCACACTTCTAGTCTAGAGCAAACATGATGTGTTTGGGGTTAAATTCGCCTGCTGTCACTAGAGCCAGAGCTGTATGTAACTTCCTGACTGCGGCTCAGGGCTGACGGACAGTAAACTGGTAACTCCCAGGAACTTGGTTCCCTCTTTGAACTCATCTGAAAGCTAACAGGACTAGATGTAGAAGTAAAATTACATTGGGTGAGTTGATATTTTATTTTTATATTTTATACTTTTATTTTATTTTATATTTGTTTTATATAAGGAATATTGGCTAGAGCGATCAGAAAGTGTTAATCCCAGGGGAAGTTTCTGGTAAGTATGTCTATAGTGCCCACAGCGTAACAGACTGGCATCTTGACCACACTTTCCAGATATTACTATAATATTATTCACAGGAACACTAATTTTCAAAGTAGAATACATCTGTAAATTAAAGCAAATAGCTTCTCCCATGGAACACTTCTTTAACTTGATTTCTGATTAAGGGAAGCTTATTTTCCTCCTTATTCAGGGAAAATGTTTTATGGGAGCATAATGCTGAATAGAAGGTAGCAGTTAAAGACAATAAACTGATTGTCTTACAGTAATGAGTACAAGTATCCAGTATTCGTTGCACAGCCTGACACAAGGCGAATTGGTATGATCTGGTGTAATTATCAGATAAATTGCACCCTTGGCCTATATGAGGGCGTTGCCCTGAGTGAATAATGGATGAAATCCTGACAGAGTGCACCACTGATCCCTGTACCAAGCCCTTGGCCAGGCAAGGGCCCTCTCATGCTTCACTCACTTTGGTTCTGTTATTGGAAGCAAAAGCACTATATTTTACCTCACAGGGCGTCAGTAACTGTTGCTCCAAGCACAGACCTCTGTCAGGATGTAGTATGATCTCAAAGGAGCAGGAAGATGTAAGCATGTGAATTTGTCACAGATTCCTCAGTGAGATAGCTATCTCTCCCTCTGTATGTATTGATCTATTTTCTGATTTGACAAAACAAACTTGTCTAGTTCATTTCAGTTTACTAAAGAGTAGCACATAACTTAAAAAAGAGCATGTAAAAACTCTCAAGTATTTTTTATAAAATGGGCCACAAAAGTTACAGTGGAAACTTCAAACAATCAAATAATTTATGATAAATAGTGCAAGGACAATCCCTCCCTGATTATTTTTGTAGGTTGTTGACAATTATCACTAAATCAATTGACATACAAACAGAGAAACTAATTCTGTAAAATATAGACAGTGGGTCAATTTCAGGACAAGTATAATTCCAGCAAAGTTATTAGCCAAGCTAGTTTAGGCCCAATGAGGTCCTTGTTCGGTAGGCGTACGTATCCTCTGTCTTGGGTTCCACTTCACGAACACTTTAGCAAATGTCGTGGGCCTGGGGGTGGGAAACGTGTCATTGATGGCACAACCTGATGTCTGTGTAGTTGCACAATTCTAACCTGCAGTTTCAAGCAGCCTGTAAAACCTTTAGTATTTTAAAGCTTTCCATTCCTCATGTGTCAGGTAGCCTATGTAGTTTTGAATATGGCTAACAGATAACTGAATGCACAGATTTTGACTCCCAAAATATATGCAAAAATGTGCAGCTATTCTGTTCTTTAAAAGTGCAGATTGTTCCACGCTGCCATTATAATTGTGCTAATTAATTTGTTTCAGTGGTAGATCAGTCTAACCATAGTACTTCTTAAAGCTGAACCAAATCCAAATTCCTAAGGAATTTGAGGTAATTTGTTAAAAACTGATTTCAGGAATTTCAGGAATTAAGGCTGATGCTGTTAAGTTTAATTTGTAATACTGGAATGCAAAGGATTATTATTCATTTTCACTGAGCAAAATTATCCTGGGAATGTTGCCAAAGTGGAATTCAGCCCATTATCATTAACATTCATGCTTCGAGATTGAAACAACATTAGCTGATCCTCAAAATATACTTCCGTGTTGACTTTTACCTTGCAACTCTTCCCCGAAGGTCTCCCAACCCAGAAAGCTGCCGCATTTCCAGACTCTTCAGGGTAGAATTTGTTCCATAGCTGAGATTGTCTCTGACACGTATCTGTTCCTGCAGCATCTACAAAACATTCATATGCAAATATAAACTCAGTATGTCACATTTAATGTACGCTTAAAATGTCACTCATTATTTTTCAGTCTTTCAGTAACATCAGATACCATTTAGTTATGACTTTAAAAGCTTTGTCTTGTATCATACTAAACCAGATACCTTTTAGCTAATGTGCTATTTCTTATTCTCAGTGTCCAACCTGCACATCAATACCATACCATGTATAAAGCACAACTTAACAATCACAGAATATCAGGGATTGGAAGGGACCGTGAAAGATCATCTAGTGGAGCGGAGACCGAAATACTCATGTGTACCTTATCATTCCCCCCCACCCCTGTTGCTCATTGCAGCAGAGCTCGGACGTGAAGTCACGGATCTGCATATGATTAAGTCATAAAAATGAGCAGTTGGGTTCGGCTGCTTGGTGTCGTCAATAAGTCGGAAGTGAAGGAAAGTTTATTATAGAGCTCAGGCATTTCCTGGTGTTTATACAGCACAGCCTTTGGACTGCAGTCAAGCTGGGTATTAGTGTCACATTAATTCATTTTTTCAGGGTTTTCAAATGCAGCCTTTGAAAGCAAGCTTATTAGTACCACAAAGGTTTCTGTGTTTATATGCTAATATCCTGTGCTGTTTTCATAGCCACTGAAAGAATTCTGTAATTCACAAACGGTTTTTCGAGTTATAAAAACAAGTTATAAGCTTACAGGATCTTCAGACCTTGTCTGACCTTTACTTATCCTGTGGTCAACTTTCTTATTAAATTAGAAGGAGTAAGTAGTTGAGATGGCGTCAGTCCTGTGAAAAATTCTTAACATACCTCAATGTCCCGATTAAGCTGCCTCACTATTGCCGTTATGTTTCGGATATGCTCTTCCAGGAGTTGCCTAGCCAACCGGTCGCCCCCCCCTTTGTTCTGCATTCTGTGCAGAGTGGAAACAATGTCCTCCTTAATGCGAAATGCGTGTTCCACAAGAGCTGCTGTTGTTTTCTCATGGCTTAGGATTCTGTCTTCCAGCTGATCCACCAGGCTTGCAGATGCCAATGGGACCGCTGTCAATGCCTGGCTGTGCAGTGCTATGTTTCGAACCCGTCTAGTGAAGAAGAATATCCAGAGTTAAGTTCTCATACAAAGCTCTACAATCTCTTTCCACTGGAGAACAGTGTGATACTATCTCAGTAGTGATACTGGAGAGAAGCACCAAAGTACTCGCAGAGAGAGAGCCCACAGCTACAGATAAATGGGTGCCATGTTGGCTACTGCAGGTATATCTTGTATAAAAGGCAGGTCAGGCTCTTTTTCCTGCTCTTTAAAGAAGCTTTTGAAAGCAAAGGATCTTAAGAAAAGGGCGCTAGCATTAGAAAAGTAGTTACAATTTACAACTATAATTTGATTAATCCAAATCCAAAACCCTTTTGTTGAGTTTCAAAGGTAATGCTGCTTGTCTCTACAGTGTTCAGGCTTCATCGAAGCAGTAACTGTGGAAGGTAGATACTGCAAATTAAATGGGAACAGGCCAAGATTAAAAAGGAGTAGCTTGTGTCCACTGCTTTTTTCAGTCTCTACAGCTATCTTGTAATAACATACAGAAGCTTGTCCCCACATGAACTGGACAGGAGCATATGTAGGTGTAGAAACTGGGGAGAGATCAAAATTATGACAAGCTTCTTATAGTCTTAGTCAGATTTTCCTCTCAGAACAGCTTACGTTTGGGTTCCTTGAATAATTTTCTAGAGTTTTCAAGAGGGCTCTGCTCTGCAGTGCATGGCTTCCGTGGAAAGCAATGGAGCTCATGGGTGCTCAAAGTGAAAAAATGAGGCTGTTAATGCATGCAATCTTATCTTGCCTCTGTATTTTGTAAAGAATAAAGAAAATTTTCAGAAGTGTAAGTAGACGATACAAGTTCTTTGAAACAGATCTTTTTCTCAGAACTCTTATTTACTGTGTGTTCTCCATGTTATTTCCTGATAACGAGCCAAATTAATAGTTTACTTTCACCATGATGATAGTGATAGAGATGTCTAAGAGTCCAACATAGTCTTAGAATATTTATACTTATTGCATGCTGTCAGAAGTCTGATAAATAGGTAAATTAGACTGATAAGTATAATATTCTTGGATTTCTACTCCGTTACAGTTTAGGTTATTTAATTTCTTTGGGAAAGGGTTAAGTAAAAGCTGAGTAAGGAAATTATTTAGGCTTTGTTTTGAATGAGTCTATGGTATTTCACTTTGCTTTGCATCCTAATGCCAAAGTCCAAAGTTGTAGCATTGCTATGTATAGGAAATCGAGAGACACATAATACTATGCAATATGAAGATTTTATTTTTTGCATTCTGAACTGTACCTTTCAGAAGGGGCAAGAGTTGGGAAGATTGGGCTTCGCTGGGCCATTTTCTGGTCAATAATTTATGTCTGTTGAAAAAGTACACATTGAATTATTTAATAGCTTATATCTAGTACTGAAATGACTTAATGCTTCTGCTTGATGAGAACCTTTAAGTAAAGTTTAAGATTATGCTGACAACTCTAATTTTGGAGTTCAAACATTGCTTATGGAATAAATGCAAACAAAAGTCAATACAAAAGAACAAAATAATGAAAACTAAAAAACTGCTGAAGAGCTCATAGTGAAAACAATACTCGTGGAAAAAGGCAAGGTTGGCAGCCTTGAAACTGAAGTCTGCTGTTGAAGCACAGAACTGGTTTGGCAGGACAGAGGCAAACTAACTGCTTGTCCGTCTGCCTAACGATCTCAGTCATTATCAATCAATGTATAAAAAAGATCTACAGGGTTAACATAAAGCTTAAAGTATTGGCTAGAGAATGAAATAAAAATATTTGATGACAGATTATTAGGGGTAAGATGTTTTTCAGGTAAAACCATTGGCAGTCAGAACCTAAATAAGATGTGTTAGGCATCAACACAGTTTAGCAATACTGAATCTTTTATTAATTTGTCTTCAAATCTGCATGAGCACTTGCAATTTACTGTTGCAAGTAAATTCTTCTCTGGTAAGAATATAGAGTCTCTTTTTAATTTTTAGACATTGCCAGACAGACTGTGGCAGACGTTGTAGCAGGGAAGCTCTGTTCAATAGATTCAGAAAGACATTTTAGATACCTGACTATAAGTGAGATCAGTACCTGGCTCAGTAGCTTTGTCCACTGACAGAAACTAGATTAATGAACAAGATGGTAGCCTCAATCAAATCCAACTATTCCACCCTATATAAAACAAATAAACATTTTTAACTATAAAGAGAATGGGCATGGCCTGAGTCTGAATTCCTTGGGAACACAAAATCCTCGCTGAAAACTAAAGGCTGATGAATGGAAAGATTATTGCAATTAGTGGTGAAATCCAGTGCTATATGCTATACAAACAGAAAGAGAAAAATAGGGTTATTGAAACAAAATAATCAAGTGTCAATTGTAAAGAGGCGATAGGACTATCCTTCGAGATCTGAAAATGCAAAGCATGTTTGTGCTTTAGAAATGTATGAAAGCACTGCCTAAAAGCAGAGAGCAAACATTGTCACAGTATGTGTCTTCTATTTATAGCATGGTGCTTCAGAAACTACAAATTAGAAAAAAAAAATAGTTTTAAGAGAAGCTGGGTTGCTGAGCAGCAGTGACACTAGACTGGAATTCAGAAGGTCTGATTTTAACTCTTTGCTCAATCTCTGATGCTGATGACTTTGGACAAGTTATTTCCATTTCCTAATGACTCAGCCTCGCTCTAAGGAAGACAGAGACACCGATACCTACCTCCTTGTTTAAGTTCCTACATGTCTGTAAGTAAAAAGCAGGGTATAATAGCGAGAGCTGGTATCATTATGATGACTTTGCATTGAAAAATCCTGTGCAGACACTGAATGCCCAGTCCTGGAACCCGCTCCTTACACTTGCAGTTTCCTGGTTGTGTTTTGTTTTTTAAGACAATGCCACCGCTCTGCGAGGCGTCCCTGCTGGCTGCACCACGCGGTTGTCCAGTAACTGGCCACCCAGTTCTCAGCTGGTCTGAGCTCAGTTACCCTTTAGTGCTCTGGGCCATAACGCATTTTAATCATCTTGATGCAGTGAAGCATTGAAACACATTTTAACTATAAACACGGGAATATCTCACAGAGGTAAGAAGAGCAATGTGGATCACAGCAGCAAAGCGCTGGATGCTACCTAGAAAAACGAAGAACAAATATTAAAGTCTGTACATTTAGCAGTTTCTTAGTGAAATGTACCTTATAAAAAACAGCCTACCAGAAAAACCCTTGAGTCAAGTTTTTTAATCTTTTGGCTTTCGTTATCCATTTATTATGGACTGAAAAAAAATGCTTGTAACAGAGTAAGCATAGGATTGCTTGAAGTGTTTACTTTTTCTGCCAGACTGCCATTAGCCATGCAACTCAATGCAAATGTCTGGAGAAACTGAGTGCATGAAACAAAAGTGGCACAGATGGGCTTCTCATTCAGTTGTTACTGCTTCCTTAAGCACATTGCTCAGTACACAGGGAAGTATCTCAGCATCAGTTATCAGATTTCTTGACCTGATCCGACATCTAGGAGGGCTGTGTTAAGATCTTGTTCAGCGGCTGTACACAACTTTTCTGCAGTTTGGAGGTATTTGCTGCAAACACTAACAGATAGATGATAGAACTAATGACAAATTCCCTCTCTATGAGTTTGTGTAATTTAGACTAATAAATATAAAAGGAAAGGAAAAATAAGATGTTCTGGTGCCTAGGTTGAGGAATGTGATTTTACATAGCTCTGGCAGCAAACAGGGATCAACTTAGACACCACTTGAAATACTGTCCTCCAGTGCTTAATTATTTTTTTTAAAAATGATGTTGTCTCCTGCTTGATGCTGCTGTAGCCTTTTAAATCACAATGTATTAACACAGTTAATTTTGGTTGATTGATTTAAGTTACTGAATATTCCAAATATACTTGTCACACGGACGCGATGAAGGTTTTTCCCAGTCGTAGATGATATGCCTGATTGCCAAAAATAACAGCTCACTTCATACATAAGGCAGCTTTTCCATGTAAATGTGGAGAACTTCTTTATCATTTCTTTAAGTCACTGACATCAGACATGTAAAAGCTTGGGGAAAAAAATCATACGTGGGCCATGCTGAAGAAACACTTTTAGTGAGGCAAAGTTCACTCCTTGCTCTTTGTTCGGAGGCATCCCTTCCCCCCTTGAGCAGACTGCCTTGTGGGTTTCTTTCCTGCAGGTTCTCCATTTCTCCTGTTCTGAACAATAATTGCATCTATAGCATTCAGTTCTCCATCTTCCATGACAACCTGGGTCTAATAGTAGCTCTAATGTTTTTCACGTTCTCACGGTATGCCTGTGGGTTAGGAAAGCGTTATTATCCCTGAAAATATTATTTTCCTTACGTAGGGAAGTGAAGCACGGGGGAGGGGGGTGACTTGCCACAAGTCACACGGGAATCAAAGCAGACTCAAATACCTGCCTAGGCAAACACTTTAATCACTCTTTTCTTCTTAAAATAGAACCCGCTTTGGTTGCTATACAAGGAGTGTATGACAGCACCGCCCCGGGAGCCGCAGGATCCCGCTGTGACTCTGAAGCACTTCAGGGCAAGATTTTGGAGTAAGTGAAAAAGTCCCTGTGTCACAACTCAGCATGAACACCAGCCAAAACCTGACTGTGTCAGGGGGTCACACAGAACAGCTCCTTCCAGACCCCCTCTTGCACTGCTGTGATGTTTTTTGAACACGGATGAACATGGAGTGCAGGGAGAGAGGTGGGGGAGAGGGGTGACCATGCTGGCATGGCTCGGAGCCCATTCCAAGGGTTCTCTGGAGAAGTAGGTCTGATAGCTCAGGTGCTGGGTTGTGCAGCTCTGCAGGGTTTGGGATCTGTGTGGGTGCCATGCTGTGTGGGTGCCCCGAGCTGGCCCACCGGCTCTGCTGCGCAGGCCATCCCCACGGGGCCCGCCACGCTCCTCGGGGGAAGGGCTGGTGGCACACGCGGTGATGGCTGTGGAGACATGGATGTGCGACAGCTGACAGGACAGGACAGCGCAGACACCGCTCGATGGCCATGCAACACGGAGGGACACTGCCGGGACAGACTCACCAGTGCTGGCTGCGGGCAGGACAGGNGGGAGCGGGAGCCGTTGCCAGGACGCCGTCACCATGGCAACGCGGGGGGCGGGGATATTCCCCCCCTTCCGCGTTAATCCTGGCGCCCCGCAGGTATTGCGGGAAGGTGGGTGTGAACGGGCCGACCCGCACCGGCCCCCCCCCAGGGATCGCAGTGTTGGGCGGGCGGGAGAGGAAGGGAGGGAGACGACGGATGCACCCGCCCCGGCCATCCGCGGGGTCCGGACAGAAAGTTCAGCGGTGGCCGAAGAGCGGCTGCTCGGGATTGCTGGTGGAGCCGAGGAGCTGCAGCGTGACTCAAAGCTCGGGCTTCCCCGGAGCAGATAACAAATCCTGAGAGAGTGCAGGACTCCTAAACCCAATAACAATCGATAGTTTTATTTGTATATTTCTGTATACTGTGTATATCTGTATATTTTCAGACCAGAGGTAACGTAGCCTCAGTAAAACAGGCTGTATCGCCGGGAAGGTGATCTGTCCGTTTGCCCAGCAGAGGCGTATGAGCTAAGAGAAAGTATGACTGGAAGAACAAAGTCCACAGAGGGTGTGTCTGCTGTTGCTTTTGTTTCCTGCTTGTATCATGCTTTGGACTTCGGTACAACCACCTTGGGTAAACAGAGGGTAAGTGAAACCAGAGACAAACTTACTGCATCAGCTCACTCTGAAATAGCAGAATGCCTCTGACTGGTTAAAATGCATACCATGTCCCATACTGTTGTACAGGCAAACTAGTTTCAGGACTGGGTATGTGGCAGATGTGAAGGCAAAGTGTTGTGTGCACAGGCTACTGTGAAAAGCAAGGTGGGGTCTGAATCCACACTTTAACCTATTTATTTTAAAGTAATTCCCACATCAAAGGATCAGTCTGGAAACAAAACATGCCATAGGTGCTTTCAAAATGGGATAGTAAACTAACTGGATTGTGGGGTAATGCAGGTTAGAATGGACATCAGGAGGAGACTTGGCCAACCTCCTCCTCCAGGTAAGCTCATGGGTGAGGCCAGATGCAGTTGTTGAGGGTTTTCCCCAGCTTGCTCATGACAGCCATCAAGGATGCAGTGTACCCACCCCTGCTCCCATGCTTAACTGGCCACTGGGACAAGGACCTTTTCCTTATACCTCGTCTGAACCTTTCTCATTTGCATTTATGTTGTTGTTTTCCCAGCATGCACCAGTGTGGAAGCTTTGCCATCTCAATGACTTCCTCATAGGTACTAGAGGCTCCTGTTAAGTCCCCGAAAGTCTGCTCTCATCGGGCAGAGCAAGCCTTGCTCCCCCAGCCTCTCCTCAGCATTTTTGTACTTAGAGCTCTTCCTTGGTGGTTCTAACCAAAGCAGTGCTACGCTTGTATTTTCTGTAATTACATCTTCAGGGTAATTGATAACAAATGTGTAAATTCATTTTCTTAAAGGCAAATTCCGATCACTTTCCTTATCAAGGCACAACATCAACAATAAAGTTAATTTATTCTGGAGTGTTTAACTCCCTAAACCTTGAATAGAGCACCATTTTGAAATAACATAGAATTACAGAATGGAGCAATTTAGGCTGGGAGGGACCTCGGAAGAGAGTCTGGTCCAACTCCCTGCTCAAAGCAGGGCTACTGTCGATGTTAGATCAGGTTGCTCACCATTACATAAATATTCGATCTTAAAAGCTTGTGCAATGTTTAAAAAAAACCTCCTTATGAAGAAAAAAAAAATAGGATCCTTGTACTTTTGTTCATGTGAGCCTACATAACTTAACTGAAGTCAGCCACAGAAACACAGGAGGCAAAACTCCTCAGTTACCACTTCCAGATTTATACCAGTCTTGCAAAGAACAACATTATTCATACGTTTTGGTTTGCAGTTGGAGAAAAATTCAACTCGATGGATTCTGAGCATCTCTTACGTCTGAGGCTTCTCTTAATCAGGTCCAGAGTGAAAAAGCCACATGGTATTTTTCCTCAAAAAAACCCAACCCCAAAGCAGTGGGTGAAAAAGGACTGTTGACTTTGTTACTGTACTTTTTATTGTAGTGATATTTTAGATGGAGATGATAAGCATGCTAATAAGCATGTTTCTTTAATTAAAGGTATGTTTCTCTAATTAAAGGCCAACCAAAGAGAGGAAAGACGGGAGATGTGTTAGGTGCAGAGAAAGGCACATGAAAAAAGCTGAAATGATTACAATGTTTTCCAACATAGAAATTTGTCTTTAGCATTGAAGCAATTTGTTTTATACATGCTGGTTTGTTCCTTGCTACATTTCACACGAAGAAATTGCCAAATGCATTTCTTATTTTCTGCAAGTAGAATTCCACGTTTGCCGAATGTAAGTGAAGGCAGAATGTAGCCATCTGCATGTCAGCAGAAAATGTTAAGATTATAAAGTGTCTGTTTATTCTTTGGAAAGCAGATACAACAAAAATGGCATTAAATTTTTAAAGTTTCCTTAATTTTATACAATTTGTTTTTCTGTGACACAAATCCTTCATCTTTCTAAGAAATGCCAGATTCTATGGGTTTCTAACTCTAAGTATGATGTCTTGTTAGAGGTATTAAGCCTCATTTTAGTGGCTTTCAGGCAGCAATTACGTTATTAATTAAATTATTCTGATCAACAGAAGATAAATAAGGTGGCTTATAAAACTTACTCTAAGTATATTTGGTAAGCTAGAGAAAAGCAGTAATGCCTTTTTTTTTTTTAGTTTTGCTGTCAGTTTTAACCAATTAGAAAGCAGTCAAGGCAGTGCTTATTTCATTAAAATTTCTGATCATTTCCAGATTCATGGACTTCCAAGAGTTATTTCTGTCTGTAGCCACAATAATGTTTTTGGAAGGGAGGGCAAGGGAAGGTTGTATTCTGTGGCGTTTCCAGAGGTGTAAGGATCATGGAGTTTCTTCAGAATGTTTAGTCTTTAGACGTTTCAGCCCCAGCCCAGCACCCAGATAGTGCTGTCACACGGTGCCACTCGGGCAGTGTGTACTGGAAACATACGTGTGTGTGTGTGTGTTGCCAGCCACAGCTTGGGGTGGCTCCAAAGCGGTGGATGGCGAAGAGGCTGCAGTCACTCCCATCCGCAGTGAGCCTGTCCCCCCACTTTGAAACAGGCCCCGAATGCTAAGGTGATAAACCTCTGTGGGCACCAAGGCAAAGCTTGGCCTTGGATGTTTTCCTGCATGGAGCTCAGCAGGGTGATCAATGTTGGGTGGATCAAGCACTGCAACTGCTCCCAGCCAGCAGATATTAATCCTCGATGTTAGCGCTTCCGTGCACGAGGCGGTAGGTGTTACTAACCGTACACAACACTGTCAGACAATACACACACACTGAAAGAAACAATGGGAGTTCTTGGTGCAGGGGATTTTTTCTTAAATCTTTGAAAGTTAGCTCTTTTGGAGGTAACCTGTCCATATGACTCTTATGACAGAAGTGTCACCACCTCTAAGTTTTGTGCATACTTACAAAGTACAGAGATTCCTTTTTCACTCTGCTGGAGCTCCTCAAGATGAAAATGTGGGCTCTGCCTTTCTCAGAGCTGACTGTGATACGTGAGTGGCTGGAGGAGGCCAGGCATGCTGACCACTGAGCCACACCACCACTGGTGTTTGAAGGGAAATGCCTTCCCTTGCTTCTGAGCATGGATGTTGGGTATCATTCACTTCATATAGTCAGCTTGGCAATTAGATGCTTATCATTAAAACAAGCAGAATGAAATAACTGTGTTTAAAAGCATGAAAAGAGTTCATTGTGAATTAGATGGTGCTTGGTGCACACTGCTTAGGAAGGGTCCGTGCAGACGTAGAGCACTGATGCCTCCAGCCCTAAGATTTTTGTTGAAAGTCATCTTTTGTCCACCCAGCATAGATGGACCCCAGTAGCACGTGTAAAATGCAGCAAGCTCAGGATGAGTTTCTCAGTTTAGCTGTCTTTCAAACAGGAATGCACTTTGTTACTCTTCTTCCACAACCTGGTTTCTCTGCTTTTTTCATAGCTTGTTATAAAGATGTTTGTATGTATGTAAACACACACATGTACAACTGTGTATGTCTTAAGAAAATGGACATTTAAAAAGACCCACATCCAAAGCAAATAGAAAAAACTACAAAACCTGTATAGGATCTTTCTCTGTCAGCTCCATATATGCTCTCTGGATTCTTCCACAGTTTTTTCGCCACTTTTATCACAGTCTCATAATTTTGTGTAATGTTTCCATGTTCAAATTCAATTCTAGGAAAACTATCCCGTTTCCACAAACTTACCTTTACTCACCTTCTGCCAGGAACCAAAGTGTGAAACTCATCTCCTGGGAAGTTCTGCTCACTTTTAGCACTATCAGTTTTTTGGGGTTTTTTTTTTGTTGTTGTTGTTGTTGTGTTTTTTTTTTACTTTAATAGCTATTGCATCTCATATTTACCACCCAGTTACTTTCTCAATGAAAGTACTTCCTACCCCTCCTATTGATGTTGGTTGACACCCAAGCGACCCACTACAGAGATCCCAAGCTTTGATGATACAGCGTAACCCCAGCTGAGCTGAGGAGGTGTTTTGATACTCTTCAGGCCCAAGGATAGCACATACCTAAGGGCCCAAACCACTAAAGTTTGTGGGACCTAAGCGGGAGCCAGATGAATAGTTTTGTCCTATTTCTGTCCTGAGCGCATGAGGGTCGTTTGAATTTGTAGCGGTTCATTGGCTGAGATAAACCAAACCCCCGTGGTATCTAATGATGAGAAACAGGAGCTGTGTCTGTCGGGAGCACTCGGGGAGGTAGTTTGGAAGGACTGTTCGCATGTGCCATGGGCTCTGGCTGTTACATTTAGGTTGTTTCTGCTTTATTGATGTTCCAGCTTAGACTTGGTCATTATCAGTCCGTTGGAGTGAAGAGCAGGGCTTCCAGCCCCAGGAGCAGCGTTTGCTCCCTGGACAGCAGTCCTCAGCTGCAGGTGGGTTTGATTATCTGGTGCCTTGTGTAGGTGTCCTGCCGGCGTTGTGGCCAGAGCCATGTGGGCAGGGTGGCACGGTGGCCAGGCCAGCGCTTCACTTGGATTTTGTGCTTGTGAGTATCATCAGTAACCATTTTCGGCATTTCGGTGGGTGGAACCGCCTAGGTTGAAGGGTCCCAACCCGAATGATTGACTCTATGAAAGAGGCCCGGCACGCTCGGTGTCCGAGGGGGGGTCTGATCGCTCCCCGCCGCGGGAGAGCTCCGGCGGGGCCAGGGGGGGGGCGAG
>VZTM01033696.1:1212-21118 GCA_013400555.1 Jacana jacana | reverse complement strand
ACCCCTTAGAGGAGAGGAGTGAAAGCATTTTATATAGGCAGATACTAAGTATAAGGTAAGTAATGAGCACAGATAGGAAATATTAACGTAGATGTTCATGGTGTGACAGTGCTACAGAATTGTTAGTCAAGTGAGCTGCTGCAGTGTATAAAGGATTGCAATATATATTGACATGCTTATAACTTGCTAGGTTAACATGATTAAATTAACCTGAGTAGTTCACGGTACATATTTTTGTTTTCATTCTAGATTGAGCAATTAATTTCTAGCATATTTGACATGAGAATATTCTATTACTTGCCTTTATAACTGCCTGTCATCTTCCACTCCTCATATTCACAAGAGTTCAGTTTGAAGGCAGTAGAACTGTCACAGCTGATTACCAGATGAAAATTTAGATCTTTATAGAACGTCTACCTCTATCAGCAATTTTAGCAGAGCTGTCATGAATTCAAAGTAAAACAGGTTAACCTGGCACATCTTAAACAAGCAAACTGATTGAGCATGGGTGTGAAGTCATTCTTTCTGAATGTAACTCTTCCTAATGCTATGTTTCTCAAATTCGTTGTCACCTGTGGGGACTAATGCCCCGTTAACTTCAGCTTGAATTTGCAGAATGAGCCAAGAGGAATTCTCCCTGCTATTGATCAAAACTATACCTCTGGTTTTATGTGCCGTGAAGAACTTGTTTAAAGTCCGTATAGACAGATGTATTCTCTGAGGGAAGACCGGATCTAGACTCCTCCACTTACCTTTGACCACTATTACCTTTCTGGCAAGCAGCATGCTGAATAGGAACCTTTAAACCATATTTTAATCAAGAGAATGCTGCACACAAATGCAGTTGTTTAAGAGCTGTCATATCCGTTTGTCCAGTCTTTCTTTGAGCCTCTCTAGCAGCGTTTTCACTTTAGCCTTGGATTGGTAAGATAGTAAATGTAGGCTAATTTATCTACTTACTCTCCTGAGAAGCATTAATACTAAACCCCTGTGTTCTCTCTCTGTTTTAGGTGACTTTGCTGTGCTTCTTAAAGCAGGTATGACAGTAAAGCAAGCTATTGTGTACAACCTCCTGTCTGCCATGATGGCTTACGTAGGGATGCTGATAGGCACAGCAGTGGGACAGTATGCTAATAACATCACCTTGTGGATCTTTGCAATCACTGCAGGAATGTTCCTCTATGTGGCATTGGTTGACATGGTAAGATTGTTATAATTCTGTGTCATTTTCACATTCCATAAAATAAAAGGTTGCATAAAAGATGGAAATGGTGCCTATGACAGAACTTTCCTTTTGTTATCTGTAGGCAGAAGATGGCTGTCTGCATTATACAACTTTTTAAAATGTTGGAGATGCTTTGAGAGATGTAGTGAAGTTTTAAAGTTGCTTGCCTGTCTGGGTTTCTGCCAGTGACTCCTGTTAAACTACAAAAACTACAGTGGGGCTGGGAAAGACATTCACAATTCCCACTAATAAATTAATAAAAATAATAACTTCCCACTAATAAAAATAGGATGATTCCCTGGTTGGGGCATTGGATGCTGGAGTTCAATACAGTATTTAGAATTGTTCTTCACTAAAGTTTAATCATATATTTGATTCTGGAAAGGTGATTGCATTGTGGTTTGATCCTTAGCATGAGCAGCTGGTACTACATGGCTCTTGTGGTGATTAATTTTTTAAAAAATTATCTGGTGGAAAAAAGCTGATGCTTCAAGCATATGTAGGTACGTTATATTTGTGTGTACACTGTAGACCCAGATGCTTCAGGCAGTAATGCACCTGTGTGCATGGTATCAGTCCATACTCAATCCTGATTCCTCTCTTAAGAAGCTTCAGAGCTGCATTTCAATAAGCCAATTTTCTCACCTCATGTCTTTCCCAAGCTCAATGAAGATGAGATCAGTTTTCTTTTGTGGCCTATTTGGTACTGCTCTTTCTGCTTTAATATACACAGAAAAAGATGCATCACTTCCCTGGATTTTAAGAACAGATCTTGTATTGCATTAAGTTATTAATATAATAATATTAATTATTATTATTAAGTTATTAACTATTATTAGACTAGAAACTCCAACCTATATAAAGCTGTAATTCATAAGGATTCAGAGCCCTTTTACTGCAGTGGCTCTCCGATTTCCATTGCTTAATTCACAGACTACTCTTTCCTAGTACAGACACCTAAAGCAGAGGCAAGCTTCCTCACAATGTTATTTTTCTCAGATAGAGTACGCAGCCACCCACCTGTCCTCAGTAGATCGCTACCTGGGTCGCCTGGCCTGGCTACATACTGCTTATAGAAAAATACTTACATGTAACCTGAGTTCTGGCGTTGAGTGATGTTCCAGTAGCGATTTTGTTTAGCCTCATGACATCTCCATAGAGGACTGGGGTTTACTGGAATGAGGACCAGCCATTTCAGTTTTCAGGTGTGGGTGAAATGGAATATTTTATTGCTCTCAAGTATTTTCAACCATGCATTTTCTTCAGCTTCTCAGTTTCTTCAGAGAGATATTGTTGCTGTATCTGGTAGCTCCGGTAGCCTACACTACTAGTTCTGCTCTCCTGCATGCATTTGCGCTGACTATCCTGTTGTCAAACCACATTTTTTTAGCAGCTTCCTCACAAGTTAACAGGTGCAGGAACGAAACATGCGATACTTGACTCTTACTGGCTGACTTGTCAAAGCAGGCAGCCATCTGTAGTTACTGTAAGCCACAGACACAGACTTTGAGTGTCAGCCTTACTTACTTAAACAGCATCACATCTTGTTCAGATCACTGTCTGTGAGGCTGTCAGATGTCTGCTCTGGTGTGAGCTGATTGCATTATTTCTCTGGTGCTAACTGAAGCAGCTGACATGAAGATTCCTCTTCCCTTTGCTGCTGTGGCCAAGAGTTGCCAGTTCCTAGCTGTGGCTGCTCAGTCTGGTTTCTCAGCCTCAGTGGCACCATTGAGGCATTAGTGAAGGCTGCTGAAGCCAGGGGTTCAGTCTCCACTGAATTTCCTGGTATCAGCAGAAGCTGTCATGGCCATTGTGCCCTGTGGCAGATTTACCTCTGCAGTTAGTTTTGTGTTCAGCGCTACTGATATGTTGGTGCTTAAGAAACTTAGTATCAGCGGGGCTATCAGCTTGCTTCTAGGTGGTATCCTCTATATCTGAGAACTTTCTTTTAAACTCAGATTTGGTCCTGAAGATCCCATGTTAGTCCCATCAGTAATCGTCAAATGGGGGCTTGAACACTGGTCAAGGCAGGACACAGAGGCTGCTTCTGTGACCTTCATCATTCGGTCCTGCTTGACATTTAGGTCCTCTATGAATAGCACTCATGGAAGCTAAACACTGGCTATCACACCATGGGATACTGCACTTCATTATGGAGATTTTAATTTGTAAATATGCTCCTAGTGATAAAGTCACTTTAATCTATTACAAGGTAAGTAAGTCCCTTTCAGGGCTTGCTAAATAGTGTCTGTGTAGTTGAGAGTGATCCCTCGTGCAATTTTAGATGCTCTACAGGAGCCTGTAATTACTGAAATATCACTTGCTTATAAATCCTGTGGCTGATACTTACCGTGCTTATTTTAACCAAAGGCATCATGTATAAAAGAGAGCAGTATCTTCATTCTTTTATTTCTTGTCCTCCTCTTTAGTCATCATAAGAGCAACCAACCAACCAAAGCCCAGTGGTCTAACTAAACAAGAGCAGGAAGGGTCCTGCAAGACATATTTAAGACTGCACCACATTTTTTTTCTTGATTCCATGATCTGCCTCCTCTCAAAGATTTTGTTATCTGACACTTAATAGAACTGATTTTGATCCCTCCCTGGCTCTACAGGAGCTCACACAGGTGCAGTTTTCTGTCCATTCCTTACACCAGCCCACTGAGAATGCATCTTCTGGTATTTCAAAAGAGCAGAACTTGAAAGTGTGCTGGGCTTTCTGAGGAAAAGTCAATGTGTGATCCAATAAAGGCTTTAAAAAAAAAAGTTGAAAGGAACAGCACTTTTAGTTTGTTTTGTGAATACGTGATGTATGGGGTTAGGTAGTGGTTAGGTAGAGTTTTAGCTATGTCTTAATGTATTGTTTTATAACTGAATCCTGGAGTGTTTGTTCTTGACAATATCATTTTGTAAACTTACCTGTGTATAAATGGAATAGATGTGAAATAACTTTCTAAACCATTTTTCCTTTAAGCTTCCAGAAATGCTTCATGGAGACGGAGATAATGAAGAGCACGGTTATTGCCCTGTGGGGCAGTTCGTTCTTCAGAATCTAGGCCTGCTTCTTGGATTTGCCATCATGCTGGTGATTGCCCTCTATGAAGATAAAATTGTGCTTGACATCCAGTTTTGACCTAACTCTGGTAATCACTGTGGTTACAATAATGTTACTGTATGGCTTTGAGTCTGCACTGTTTCACTGTATGCACATTGCTCAGAGGAAGAGCAGTGGCTTGCACTACTTACACAAGTACAGTATATTCATTTCTGTGTAGATTAACTTCTCCTTATTTTCTAGTTCCAATCAGATGAGATTACCCACTGCATTTTCTGAACTCAAGTGATTGACAATTAGGAAATACAAAAAGTAAGAAATAAAAGCCAAGTTCAGTGTACTATATGGGAAGCACTGCTTGCTCAAGAGAAAGAATAACATAGTGAAGCATCTACTTATTTGGGAAAATACCATTTCATGAGTACATCTGACTAGAACCCAGAAAACGTTGCAGCTGAAATTCAGACCTCTGCAAGGAACCCGAGTAAGCTTTTAGTGCCGCATAAGTCTTAAGTAGCACGCAAAAAAAAATATATGTATATGTACATATACATATATATACATATGCATGCATACATTCATTCTGTGCTGATTCTTCTGCATAGTGGCAACTGGAATTATGAAATGTTACAACAGCACGCGACTGGTAACCACTGTGCTGGTTTTAATTTTAAAAAAGAAACTCAAAAACCTAAACAGTGTTTAAACAGAGTCTGCATTGAGCTGCACTCCCGTCATTATAACTTCACGTGTAAGAAGGCAGGCTATTGCAATACATGCTGCAAAGTGCTGTGTTCTGTTGAGGATCAGTTTGACGATGTTTTCCTGACCAAGATTTATTTGATGTTTGTTCCTTGATATTAGTAGGAAGATGCAAAATGCAGTAGAATTAGTGTTAGTTTGGGGAAATCCCTGATGTTGGAGTTACTGAGCTGTTTCTGGTTCTTTTTTACAGATGCTAAACATGTATTTTGTGCCACTTGCAGCATAAACTACTGAAGAATTGTGGCTGTGAATTTGTGCAAACTCTTTTAACAGAGAATCCATATGGGAATTTCTCCATTTTTTAACAATTATTTTGTAGTGTTTTCTCCTCTTCATGTAAAAACAATCCAAAGTGCAAGGTGCTGGTTACTGAACCTGGGCACAAAGGTTAAATTCTGCTCTGTGTATGTAGTACTGGTAGATTATTTACAATACTGTACTATCAGCTCAAAACCTGTTTCTACAATGCCTTGACATCAGGCATTGTAGCACCAGCCATTTCTGGCAGTAGAGAGTTTGTAAGAAGATTTCTACTTCCAGCATAAAGGAGTTCATTTCTATGATTTTGTTTTACAATTTTGGTATTGAAATTAGCTTACTGAAAGCAGGTGTGGTAGACCCATGGTATGTGTAACTTGGAAGGATAGACTGAAAATTTGGGCCTTAACTTGCTGGGATCAGCTGTCCTGGATCAGATTGTGCTGATATGCTTATGTTGCCAGACCTGAGGTAGATCTTCTTGTACCCATCTCCTTAAAAAAATTGTGAGTTTGTGAAGAGTGGAAGTTGATTCTGTAGTACCAGTCCTAAGCATGGTAGTAGCCTTTTTGAAAACATGCAGTCTGTCTTCTTTTATGTGAATGCCAGGTAAAAGCTGTATCTTGACTATGTGCTGTAAGATTTGTTTCAATCTGCTTGGTGCCAGTGTAGCTGCTAAAAACACTGATCCTAACGCCTTTAACGAGAGCCAGTTGGTATCTTCATTCCATTTCAAGTTAATGTGTTTCCTATGGCCCTTTATTTTTGAAGCTTCATTGGTCAAATAAGTTTTTACGGAGAGCAGCTCACGTATTTTAAAGTTATTAGTTGGTTCTTGCCAGTATTTCTTCCTAACGCAGTATCAAGAAGCAGTATTAAGGGTCCATTTCAAAGAAGGGCAGTTTCTTCAGTGAAGAAGCCAAAAGCTCAGAGTTCAGGTATGCAACTATTTCATGCTCTGAACTCAGATTTTCTTTTTTCTCGTTTAAACATGTTTACTGTTGGACCATAATTAGCAAATGCACTGTTGTCAGCTTCAGAAAACTGAATTTCTGCAGTATAAAGATCCTGGGTGACATTATTTCTTAGTGCCCATATTAGGTCACTGAGTACCATCTTCAGAGACTGAACTCACTGGATACCTTCTGAGCATCTAAGTTTAAACGACCTACATTTCTTATGTATTAAACTGACCCTTAATTTTTCTTTTCTGTTAATTCTGTCAAGTATGAGGGGGTTGTTATGTGGTTGAACTGCTATGTTGTCAAATAATTTTTTAAAGTTTATTTCTTCTAATTCTTTTCAAATGAAGATTTCTATATTTCGGGTAGTATATTTACTTTTGTATTAGTTGGAATATGGTTATAGCTTAACACACTGCCTCTCTAGGAAAATAGTTAACTTCCTTCCAAGACCATCTTCAGACAAGGGAAAAACATGGTCCTTGAAGGTAGGTACTGTATTTTTCATTAAATATGCGTTGTTTCCTTTTATTTTCTAATATTTATTACAAGTTATGAAGAGCAGCGTAACGGCTGTGACTTCTTTGATGTGTTTCTACCAGTATTGAATTCCAAATGATTCTAATGTACACTTTTGAGTCATGTTACAGACAATCTGAATTCCACTACATTTCTACTTGGCTTCAACATTCCATTCTGCTTGAATCCAGTCTCATTTAACTTGTATTTGTTGGAGGGCATAAATGTTACTTGTATATTACAATGCTGTCACTGTGTGACATCCCATATGACTTTTGATGTAGATCACATTGCACTCAATCCGCTGTGATTATGCTTAGAAAATATTGTAGTTGCTAGATGCAGTGTGAATTTTTTTTTATTATTATTTTTATTTTTCTTTCCCCTCCCATTAACAATTGAGTCTATGGTTTAAAATGTGATTATGGTCCTATAAGATAACTTGCTGAGCTATCAGTCTTTTTGTTATAACTAAATCATTTTTTAAATTTTTATAAAGCTGGAAATGATCAAATGCTGTTTTGTTCATTGTCAACAGTGTTGTGTTCATTTTATGTATGTTCCTTATAAATAAGGAGCCTTCAGAAAATAAAATTATTCAAGGAGCAAATATTTTTGTTGGTTGTTATGAGGTTTTATTGTCCACCTTTATAGTTCAGTATTTTGTTTCAAATATTGTGAAAGGCACAAATGCAACATTGCAAACACTCATTTTGATTCCTCTTTTTATGTGGCATTTCAGGACTGACATGCATCCCTTATAAGTGATTTGGAAAATGCACCTACCTTCATGAACAGTGATAGTTTTATGAGCTAAGCTGACATAATAATGCCACCCCCCGCCTGATCCAGTGCTCTTGCGGTTTGTCTGAAGGGAGAGTCATTGCGATGACAAAGTTGGTGGAATGGCCTGTAGTTGACAGGACTCCTCTTCTCTCGCTGGTCTTGTACACTGGGGCCAGGTAACTTGGTCGCTGTGGAATGTCTGCTCTCTTACATGGCTTTAACCAGATCTGCGGTAAAGAATAAAACAATCCTATTCATCTCAGTTGAAAAAAAACAACCAATGAACCAACCAAAAAACTAGGGAAACAGTCTTGGCCAAAGCATTTTGATGTTGGTTTCCTGGTTTGTTTCCTTTTTAGCAGGTAGCCTTGAAAACGTGTTGTTTCTTAGCAGATTGCTTCCTCTCCCAAAATGTGCAACACCAAACTTCCTGTCACTGTCATTATTAGCAGAGGATTCCCAGCTCCTCTCAGACACTTCATTTCTGTTTCATGTTTCAACACAAAACATTTAAATTCTGTTTGGTTTTTATATATATATATATATAAATAATTACCCTGTTACTCCCTTCAAGACTACAGTATTTGGGATATAATACAATACAATGTCACCAAATGAAAAATACTGACCACAGGCACTGTATCATAGAGGATTTTTGGATGAGATTCTCCTAGCTTCTTAGTTTGTCTGTTCCAGCGTGCTCCATCCAAGAATAAGCCTTGAATGTAGACCCCTGAATCAGTTGGAAAAGATACCGTTAGAAAAAAAATGAGAATACCTTCTAGCTGAGGGCAGCAGCTCGTGCAACACACTCTGCTGTCAGGTGATTGTGTGGGAATTTTTGTCAATATTGTGTGTTCCAAGTAATGATCAAAGAACTTTTGAGTACAACACAATCTTGTGCTGTATTACAAGTTATTCAACTGTAATAAAGATTTATAAAGTTACAATGTTCTAGTGGTATCATAGAATATCCAATCTTTTTGAGTGAAGGAGGCTAAAAGTCATTCCAAAGTACAGGACACTATTTTTACGGTTTTCATTATTATAAAGTTTCCTGTACGTACTGCACACCATCAGCTTTAATGTTTCCAAACTTGGAGATCTGATCTTTCACTAGTTAGTCTTCAGATTATTTCATTACTTACATGTTAAATTACCACTTGCTTTTACCTTTCTAAAGAGGATCATTAAAAGAATAAAGTGAAAAAAAATAAACCTTTAAATGCTTAAAAAGCATAAGTAACTTCATTTTGGCATGTCATAATGTCATGACAGAATAACAGCTGTAATCAACTCGCCAGAAGAAAACACATTGCAGCAACATCTATTTTTCACCAAACTTTTGCATCTTCTTGCTCCGTAAGCCTGCCCCAATAGAAAATAACTTAAAATGGATTGGATGCGGCTCTCCCAACAAGCTGCCAAGGTCCTCTTTTTACACAACTTCCGGTCAAACTCATCCTCAGAAAAGTATTGAAAAGAGTATTAAAAATAGTTCCATTTAATCTATCCCTTTTTCTGAGGAAGCACAAGCTAACAAAGTATCTGCAGCTAGAACCTAAGGTAAGTAATATATATAATAAAGTGGTTTGATTAAAATAAAGCGAGCATTTTTCCCCCTTTAGAGCAATCCCCTGTTGCACATTGTGATCATATCCACAAGGTATTGTTCTAGGGTGGTTACAGCAGCTCACCCAACTTCTCAACTAAATGTTTGGTTTTCCTTGGCTTAGGAAAATATACATCTTCAGACATAAATGCTAGTGGAGCGAAATAAAGGGGGGAAAAAGGCAAGTTGGGTATCACTTGAAAGTCAGTCTATTTTGGGAAGTTTAGGGTAAGGAGTGTCCCTTGTTGGTGTTTATTTACATCTGCATGCTAATCCAGGAGGTGAACTAATCTCAGCAGTTCTTAAGGACTTAAATAGTATTTTGCCTCTTCGCTTTTTCTGCATCTCCTGGGGAGCAGTGCAGTTGTGTATGTTTTCCAGCTGAATCCATTAACTTAATTGCATAACTCAGTCTGCAAATTAATGTTAACTTCTGAAAACATGAGCAAAGGCAGATAACTGTGTCATGCATTTAATTACCGTCTTCAGGAGCAATGTCATATTCTTTATCTTCCAGCACTTCATAGTCAAAATCTAGTAGGTCTATTGGAATGGTATATTTTCTGGCATAGTTCTGCTGGGCACCTGTTAAGAATGCTTGAGTGAAGAAGAATCCTGAAATCCAGAAGACTGGTGGAGGTCCGTTTTCATACCACAGCTGCAGTGGCAAAACAGAGAGGAAGCAAAAAGAAAAATAAATGTAATGCCTTTAATTTTTGTTTGTTTAGTTTTGGGGTTTTTTTGGTTTAGGAAAGCAAATATCTTCTATAACAGCAATTTTTCTTTGTGAATCCAGGACTGTCATTGTCTTTTCTGAAGGCAGAGGAGTTCTGGGTGACTGACATGTCTTTTAAACTTGTTTCAAATGTCTCTAGCTTCAGTTTTGAAAAAAACCACACACGACCAATAACCAAATAAAAAACACACAGCAAAACCCCAACATTGTTGCCTGAAAACTCTTAGTTTATCTTAATGGCTTAGTCTGACTAAGTCTGTTAAACATGCATCATCCTTGTAAGTTCATCAAATACACGTTCAGTTCTTTTCCCTCTTGTTCCCAAAGGCTGTTCAGATGTTTTGCAGGCTGGTCTGTCTTTTGAAGGACCATACTTCCAGGGCCAAAGTTACATGTTGTGAGTACATACAGCAATATGAAGATGAGGAGGGAGGATTTCCTCCAGAGGAGGATATGTCACCTAATTAAACTTGTGTTGATTTGGTTTGTTTGGTTGTTGTTGTGGAGGGGTTTTTTTTAATAGTTTACATTGTGGATGTCTCGGTATAAAAGTTATTTTTTAAAATGCCAAAATTCATTATAAATTCATTGTAACATACGTGAAGTCTGTTGCATTGGAAACATAAGTTTTGAATAATGTCTGAAAAGTTTTGTGCTACAGTTATCTGCTGCATAGAATTACAATGAAGACAACTGAACTGTTTGTCTCCATTAGTAAGCAGTTTCCCTCCCAAGAAAAAAATAAATATCCTCATAGCTATTGGCAGTTTTCCGTTGGTACAAGTTTAATTTCTGTCTCAGATTCTGTTTAAGAAATGGCACTTTTGTTCTTTACAGATACTGCTGTCAGGCGTGTTACAGGTCAGAGTGGAAGTTACTGAGGTGTGTTGACTGGGTGATGCTTGTCTAAAACATAGAATAGAAGTTTTCTGGAAGTGCAGGTTTTGTAAATATCATTCCAGACCTGAAACTGGATGCTTCTTTTGGAGTAGGCAATGTGCTATGAGATTGTAATCTAAACCAACTGAAGAAAACCAAAGGCATGTGGTGGCTTAGTAAGAATGGTGCTGAGACTCTGGATATGACTTATTTGAAGTCAGTTTTTGGAATCTGCAGACCTTACCGGTTGAAGGAACCCCACTCCCTGACTCATCCAGCTTTCTTCTCCAGTACTCTACTGAAAGCTTGGTATTTGACTTCAACATAAGATTTTGTGTTAAAATGTTTTATTAATTTAAGTCTGCTCACTGGAAAAGAAACTCAACAGTATTTTCCTAAGTTCTGTTTTAAACCACCAGATCCAGATGCAGTTTAAGAGGCCCTTATTGCAGAAGGCAAACTCCCCGTATTACTGATGTACTACTGATGTACACTCTTTATGGGGTGCAGGGTACGTGGCAAAATGTAGTGCTTTGTGAGATGACGTGATGAACAAACAGCTATACGAAACAGATGCACAAACTAATTTAACTTTGTCTGTCAGTTGTTCCATGGAAGTAATTTGTGTCCACTTGTGGAGATGTCACCTGACATCAACAGACAAAAATAAGAAGCAGCATTGAACAAAACTGTGTGCTCACCTGTAAGAATTTCAGTCTGTTAAGGAAGTCAGTCACATAGCTGCCTAGAGGCTTGAGGCTTGGATAAGACTTACTCATCCATAGTCCTGGAATTTTGCCTTTCAGAATGCTGTTTACCACTTCTTCCAGTTCAGCAGACATCACTACTAGCCCCTAAAAGAAATTTTGGAAAGAACAGTGTCAAAATGCTTTGCCTAGCAGCCTTGATTTAATGATTAAAAATCTACATAGCTCTTTTTCCCAACAGATGTTAGGAGCTTCTAGCTAAGTCAGACAGGAGCAACACTGAAAACAAGGAGAGTGGACATAATGGATTTCATATAAAGTTAACGCAGTCTTCTGTTGTTAGTCACTAGATTGGTCATGGGAAAGGGCCCTAGCCTTTCATGGAGAAAAGTGCCTGTACTGGAAAATTCTCCCTTACCATTCTTCCTCAGAAACATGGTCTTCCCAGCACGCTTCTGAATTTCACAAACTATAAATGCTCTTTTTTATTTTTAAGTTTTCTCAAAACTCTGCAACATACATTGCTGCAAGTGCCTTATTTTAAAGTGGCAGACTTTTCAGCTTCTACTTTGGCTTTAACCAATGGGAGGGGGGTGATGTTTGTTTTGGTTGGTTGGTTTGTGTTTTTAAATGTCTCCTCAGCCTTAAGCTATAATAGGATAAATAAAATCACCCAAACTGACTTTTTCCTGTTTTTCTGTATTTTGCACAGCTGTAGCTTTTGCTTCCTACTGAGAACAAACACTAGTTTTAGACTGTGGTATGCTAACTGGAATCCTTACTGGGAGTAGTTTTGCTGTTTGAGGTGTTGAGGAGATCTGCTTTCATCTGTAAGATGTGTGAGGTGCTTCCCTCTTTCATGACAGTGAGGCAGAAAAATGTGAACATAGTTACTGCTCATCTTATTTGCTAGCACATCTGCAGTTAAAAACTTTCTGGTTTGGTTTCTATACTGCAGGCACAATAGCTCTTTTACATTTGTGGAGGGGCCTATCAGTTTTAAGGTATAGAACAATAAATCAGTGTGGAATCTGGATTCTTTAAAGTGTTTGACTGACCAACCCAAATCAGTCATCAGGGTCAATTCTCTAAGGTACTTGGAGCTCAGAGATTGACTCTAGATTCTAGGTACATGCCTTTAAAGGTTATCTTCAGCTCACCTTTATTGCTTTCTGGATGTTAACACAGGAGTCCCGCATTGTCTGCAGTAACTTGTTAAAGCGTCCCATCTCTTGGACAAGCACGGTATTCATGCTTTGAGTATAAGTGGTTGGATATCTTCTCATTGCTGCTTCAGTGTCAAAATTCGGAGGGAGTTTGCTCAGGATGTCACCTGTGACTTCATGAACAACTTCATCAGTTGATTTTGCACCACCACCAGATGTCTGAGACTACAGACCAACAACACAAAAATGTGGATTTATTTTGAGGAAAAGAGAGAGGACTTAGGAGACCGAGTAGTTAAAGTGCAGGAAAAGAGAGCTGTTACACAGGCATTGTTGAAAAGATCATTACAGTTTCAACCCTCTTCCCCTGTGATTGATACTAATTTATTTCAGAATTTCCTGTATTAGTGTATAAGTTATCTTGGATCTAACAAAATGTGGTTTCCTACAGATTTATGTTCTTGGTTCTTTTGCTGAAATCTCACTTGCACCATAAACCAATCTTTCTCCCCCCATCTTTGAAGTACCCATCAGCACCTACTGGCTGGCCCTGTGCTGTCAGATGGCACAGAGCAGAGCCAAGCTCTGACTCACTGTCCCTCTGTGTCCCTCTCCTTATAGTCAGCTCTTAATTTTTCTCTTGAAGCTTACAGTAACTATAGTATGCCTAAATTGTACCCGGCTTACAAACTGGACCAAAAATGGCCAAGAAGTTGAAAATGGTTAAAAACTGGGGGAGTAGAAGATATACTACCGACTATACATTCACAGAAGCTACGTTTCCTTAGAAAGACAGTCAGGAACAATACAAACCCAGAAAAACCTTAAAAGATTCTTAAGTAGAACAGTAATTTCACTAGAATGGAGATACAACACAATAAGTAGAAACTGAAAAAAAAATTCTAAACATAACAGGGACATAGAGTAGAAAGTTACGGTAAGATGGTGCATGACTCTTGATATACCTGTGTGAGAATAATGTTATCAAATAACAGTTGTGTTTCTGACTGGTCCTTGGTAATATCAGCATTTGCATTCATTCCAAATACCTCTGGGGAAGGATTCAGTGGAAGTGTTTTTGTGTATTCAATATAGCTTTGGTACTGAAAAAAAAAAAAAGGAAAATAAAAAAAATAGTTTAGATTTAGCAGGAGATGCAGAAACAGCCAAGCAGCCCTGTGACAGCCTCCAAACTGTGTTTCAAAACCACTACAGACTTCACCAGTGTAATGAATACAGTGTGTAAACTAAGATATAAAAAGGAAATACAGGTACCTCACAAATTCCTTCAGTCCGTCCTCTTACCCTGAAATCAGGATTAGCTTCTTTGCTTAAATAATTTCTGACAAAATTTCTGACATTGTTGGAAATTCTCTTACAAAGTAAGATATGTCATGCAAGGGGCTGCAGCCCCTTACTAGATCCACTGCTTGCCACATGGCTGAAGGCATTTTGCTGATGTGTAATATAATTCACCTGTGTAATAAATTAAGCTGATTACTGTGTCCTTTCTACCTACAGCAGATACCATCAGCTAAATCTCTTAGGCCTATTTTATAATGCTTTTAACTTCAGCAGTCTGGGTTTCTTCCTTATTGTCCCCTAAGTGGGCTTACACACACAGAGCAAAGTCAATTCATTTATTTGGTAGTAAGTGGAGTGGGGTTTTGCACCACTGTAATTTCTTAGGAGTCACTGAAACAAGTTCTAATAGCATGTGCTACATAAGCCACAAATGCAAACAGTGACAGCAGTAAGCACCGAGGCACATATCGATGCCAGTAAAGATCTATTTTTAAAAAAAGTAAGCTGTTGGTAACTTCCTTGTTCTGGGATACTTACATCTCCTTCAGGAGGAGCAAAATAAAGGCTACTTGTATCAAATTTATAATCTGGATTTGTAATGATTTCTGAGGAAAAGAACATATTTAGAACACTACGGAGTGTACGCCGATCCCAGTCATCAGTGACTCTGCCACCATAATTACATTCTCCAGTCATATAGCGAAGAGCATCATATGGCACCTCCTGAAAAAAAGCAAAACAGTGAGCTGAACTGCAGCCTAGCACTTCTGGTATAACTGCAATTTATCTGGAAGTCATCTAGAATTCTCACTGGAAAGTTTAAAAGCTGGAATTTACTTCTGTAGTTAATGCTTGTACCACTGATCTCCTGATCTTCAGATACTTTAATAATCATCCGTCAAGTCACCCACCATTGTTTCTTTTGAAGAGTAATAGCACCAAAAATTTCTGTAGTGATGCAGCTGGCACTCCCTCAGTGTAAGTTTAGGAAAAACTTTTCCAAAAGTTTTAGAAAAACTTTTGTTTTTCCAAAGTATCTCTACTTGTTTGACTGTACATACTTCTAAAATAAATGTATACTGTCATAGGACCATAGCTGTGCTCATAAATTTGGGGGATTTTTTTTTTTTTTCTTGAGAAAAATAATTGAACATATTTAAAGTTGAAACTGGGAGAAGCTGGCACATAAAAGGAATGAATTAGGAGTGATAATAAAAATAAATTAAATAGAGCACATTGGTTGAAAAAAGTACCAATCAGACCCCTGCCTTCACTTTTCTGCACACCTTCCTAAGTTGCTTTCTCATGCTGGATCACAATTTACCTATTAATCACATTGATAATCAAACACACTTTGAGGCTGTCAGTGGTTTGAAAATACACCCCCTTCCTTCCTGCAGCCATAACTTTAAAAGATTCTGGCTATACCGGGTTGCTTAGGAAGCTGAAATATAGGCAAGTTTAATGTACTGCTAGCAAATTCTAGGGAAGCTTCTTTGAAACACTATCTTGCTCTGCAGAAAGGGAAAGTGTCATCTGCAGAATTTACATAAATAAAGTTGTTATTTATCTGCAACAGTCTAGAGTCTAGTGTAATCCCCATCATTGAGTGAATCACAGTTAGCAATTAAGTGGGTTTTGTATGAGATTTTACACCTTGCAGTATCATCAGGAGCGGAATCCGTAATTCCTGCTTAGATACGGGATAAGAGTCCAATGAATAAGGCAACTATAGGGAACAAACACTGCTCTGTTTTTCATGGCAGAACGTCTAAATTGCAATCTGAAAGCTTCCCACATGATTTATATACCGATTGTGGGACACTAACCATTTTAAAAGAATGTTCTTAGCATTACTGCAAGTAGACCTTGGTTTCTAATTCACTGCCCCCAATAAACGGTTGTCATGGCAGCCCTCAGCCTGCATTGGTACACGCACTGACAGTCCGAGGTAGTGCAAGCAAGGCCCAGTGACTGCTGTGAGAGGTTGCCATACCTCGTATTGGTCGAGGAAGATGTGCAGCTGCTGCACGCTGATGCGCAGGTCGGTCTCATTGAACTCATATGGAATGTTCCAGCCCAATGGGCCAAAATTTCGCCTTTCTTGCACCAGTGCATGGAAGAAGCAGAGGCCGTACAGCAATGTCTTGAACTCAGCCTTAAAACCAAGTGCAACACCATTAATAATTCATGGCTGGGTTGAACAGTTTCTTTTTTTCTCACATCCTGCACAGCAGTGTTGTCTTGGAGTCACTCAAACCCCAGCATGTCCTGTTCTGATAACATACTGTTTATAAGTAGGGGTAGCTTTCATTTTTAAAGCTTCATGTCCCTGTAAATTAATATACATGACACCTACAGCTATGTGTATGACACCATGTACTAATGAACTTTTTTACACCATTGTATTATAAAACTTTCTTCACACAATATTACTGCTGGGGATGGTTTTTTTCATTATCAAGATCAATTTCAGACCTTTAAAGAAAGCCTTCAGGGAAGAACTTTTGTTTTTCAGTTAAGACCATTTAGCAAAGCATATGACTTGATTTAGAAGTATAGCCAAATAATGTAAAATATGCTTGCAAAGAGACATCTAACTATGAATAGAGTGGTTAAGACTTTTTTTCCATTTTTTTTAAATGAGAAAGCTGTGTTAATACTGTACTACAAAATCTCAATTGAAGAAGTAGGAGGCTAACAATAAAAACTAAATTTACTTCATTATTGCCAGTAATCAAAACCAGTTTCATTGCAGTGGAAGACAACTACTTAAATTTGGAAGGCTTTTTTTTTCCCTTGGAGCATACATGAAAAGTCATCAAGATCTGCTGTAATTGGTTTACAAAGTTACAATACACCATTACTAACAGGTTTTCTGCAGCTGTTAAAAAAGTCAGGATCAGATATTGGATCCATCAGGTACGAACGCATTATATTGGCCCGTAAGCCTTTTGGTGCTTCATTGGTCATCTTCACTCCATTCTGAAGTACAGACACTGGGAAAGTGGCAGATGGGTAACTGGTGAGCCAAATTCGGAAATCTGGATGTGTTGTATCAGGGTTTAGCTCCTACAATAAACACATATAAAAACAGGCAATTGGAAGGCACAATAGATTAATATACACCTCAATTGTTATTATTAAAGCATTATTATTTTTTTAAAGTGGGAAAACATACCAGTCCAAAGTTTAGTTTCTTAGGTGCTTATACGTGATTATAGTGAAAGTCACATGACAACTTCTCTTCTACAACTGGTGTATTTTTATTCACAACTTCAGTATTTTGAACTAAAATTTGCCCTCTCTGCGTATGTTTGTGGAAAATATTAATAAAACTGGCTCTGTCTCACCTTGTGATACAGTCTCTGTATCACAAAAGCAATGTAATGTACCCTTTTCCCATTCACTGTCACACAGCTGTTCTGGGAAGGGCTATAGTAATCATAGAATCATAGAATCATTTAGGTTGGAAGAGACCCTTGGGATCATCAAGTCCAACCAATCATATGTATAAATCAGAAATGTGTTAAGTTTATTAAGGGGGGAGGGTAGAAAGAAGTGTGCACTTGTACCTCTTTGGAAACTAACAGCAGTTCAAGAGAAAAATACCTTAGCATAGCTTTTCTGCAGCTATAGACACATGATGAAACTTACTGGCTTGAGGAGACCATTGTAGTAGCTGGGATTTACCATTCAAGGAATCACCCACTTGTGAGCACTTTCTACTCCAGTAGCCAGAAGGGAAAAGACAGAATGTGATGATTACCCTTATATAACGGAAATCATCATGAAGTGTGCTAAACTGGCTTTTCAGTTGCCAGTATGGATCAGACATGCCTTCAAAACTATTTATAAAAAGAAATAAAATTTCTACCTCACAGATTCTTTCCAGTATTGGCATCCATGAACTTGCTAGATGGCAATTTTGCAGAACTACCCATGTTCCTTCCTTTACTGCCTTCTCTATCATTTTCACAGCTATTGGTCCTTGGCCTTGACCAAGTGACAGTGAACTAAGCTTTGTATCACCATATCCCTGCATATAGAAAGCATATTATAAGTAAGAATAATATTGCATAAATACATAAACCTTCCATTATGACAGTCCACATCTATATTTATTCTTGAAATATTTAATGTACAGTGTATCTTAAAGTGCAGTTTGAATCTTTTTTTCATGTCATTCCAGTTGACAAAAACCTCTTATCTCTTTTCCAGTGAAAAGCTTCAACTACTCAACCATTCAATCCAGAACTGAAAAATTGTGACAGTTTCAACATACTCCTGAAATAATGCTCTTTAAGACTGTAGACAACCTATAATAAAATGCAGGATACATTTACAGCTTGGTGGTTGGAGACTTGAAGTATGTCTGTCATTCTCAACAGCACAGAATTCTAACAGAATAATAGTCAGTAAATGCAAGAAAAACTTCTTATCAGAAAACAGCAACTTTCTAGTATTATAACAGCACCCTTTCACAAAAAAACTGATTTAGGCTGTTGGGACTTTTTTGTTTTAAACGCCATAATAATGCCGGTTGGAGCCAACAAATACCCTTATTTGAATTGTGAGGAGTAAATGCCACCCAAGATCATAAGGTTCTGTATTGCCACAGTGTTTTTTAATTAACTGTTATGTTACACATAATGCTTGTTAGAAAAAAAAATACCATTTTTCAGGTAAAATGCCTTACAATTAACATTTCATCCACTATGGTTTTGTTCCATTTTTCCATTTGAGATTACACAAACTAATTAGTTAAATTGATCGTGGCATCACAACATTATAAAATACACCAAAAATATTTAAAATGCAATTTCTTGTAAATAGACAAATTATTCATTCCTAAAAACAACTCACTTCCATTAAATTAGTGCCTTGTGTCAGAGAGAACCAAGCAGGGATTTGAAACTTTAGCATTTGAACTTCTACTTAAGTAACGTTCGTTCCTTCATACACAGTGAATGAACGTTCATTGTGTTCACTTCACACGCACACATATAAAAGCATCAACTATATTAAAAAGTCTGGAATATTAAAATACCTGATCATCAGCAAACTTAACAAGGGCTGCCATGGGGTCAGCACCAGGAGAAAGTATAAATATCAGTGGTGTACAAGAGTGACTATCAGAAAACGCTTTTGACAAATCAAACGGAGGTGGCTCAATAAAAGGGCGTCCCAGGTTATGAATAATAAAATCCTGCACCATTGGTATTATCTGAAAAAAAAAAAAAAAAGAAAAAGTAGAATTAAATTGTCTTATTTTTGTGTAAGTATTAACATATATTACTCTAAACATTTTAATATAAATGTAAGGACAGTATCACCACATATAAAATTAGATACAAGTACATTCCCAGAGGAATCAATAATTTAGCACGTGTAAACTGAGGCAAAAAATAGGCCTTAAGCTCAAAGATGCTCAAAGAGGGTTGAAAGTGGAAGTCCTATATAAATGATCCATAATCTCACTTCTGTCACTATATTGGGACAGACTAATGTGCTGGTATCACAAGGCAGATTTTTTTCTGCACTTACTCCATCTGGATTATGGAGAGCATTTCAATTTTCGAGTCTTAATGCAACACTTTAAGTGTTAAAATCTCAGCTTAGAAAACTGCTGTGTACAACAGCCTTGTATGCACTGGTGTTTAAGCTTCCCACTGAAGTTAACTGGGCTCTATACCAAATTGAGAGACAATTTACAAAATTACAGCTTAATGCTTTCATCATTAGAGATATAATTCTTTTAAATATCACCATTCAGTCTATCTCTGGTCAGTCTATCTCTGGACACTATAATATTTTACAATAACCAGCAGCCCATTAGGGAAATACAACAGCATTTGCAAATGTGATACTAACATTTAATCTCTGAACATGAAACTCAAGAAATGCCAAAGGTTTCCAATAGCACTATTA
>VZTM01033695.1:4819-36327 GCA_013400555.1 Jacana jacana | reverse complement strand
GTCTGCTCCCTTCTAACAACAATTAACATGAAAGAGGATCCAAAACCCCACCACTTGTTTAGGGAGAAGAACACTACCCGAGACCCCACTAACAAGACCCGGCTGTACTGACGTCTTCAGTAAGATGGTTATCATTCATTTCCAAGTCAGAATTTTACACAGACAGTTTTGACATCAACTGTTTTGGAAGCAGAAAAAGTAAATGTTATGTCTCAGTATTTTTTAAATTATTACAAGATGCACTGACCTATCTTCTCTTTTATCTATCATGCTATGCTGCTGCAGGGTTGTAGCGATATCATGTGGACACATTCCAGTAGCTCGACTCATTCCTTTGATGCTGATTTGTTTTTCATGGTGGCAGTTAAGGTATTCCAATATGACACTTTTCCAATAAGCCAAGTAGGAGAGACGTCCCAGATCAGACAATGGCTTTTCAGGGGACCCTGCTTGACCCTCTCTTCTAGAAAGTAAATAGCCTAGAAGGAAAAGAAACAGAAAACCTTATTGAGATAACAAAACTAAAGAATTTAAACAACCCCTTAAGAAAGCTGGTATTAATAGAAAGATCAGCATGAATGATTACGTTATTGTTAACTCTTGCAATTAAAGAAATCCTATCCACAAAAGAGTTTGGTTTTCATCATTATGGCGAGATAGGAAAGACTAAATCCTCGTACAAGGACTCAGATGTTATGAGAATCAAACTTATTAACCAAAACCCTCATTCTAATCATAAGGCAAGGAGGAAAGAAAAAGCCACACATTTCAGAACGGGTCTGAGCATAGATGATGTAATTTAGAACTACAACTGTCTGGCCTTTTGACACACTCTTACACCCGAGTTACATCATTGAGGACAAGAATTTTCAGAAGAATCTCAAGAAGTGTCATGGGTAGTATCTGTTAAGTCAGCTTTCTTCAAGATGCCCCAGGTGAGGTAAGTTTTTGATTAAACAGTTAGTTGTTGCATTTCAGAGGTGACATACAATTCACAAGTTGAATTACTAGGGTAATTATTTAGGAGAAATGATTTAAATAAATTATCTCTTTAATTCACATTTAAGAACATTCACATCATCCAGTTTGCAGCCTTCAAGACAGTAACCGATCAGCTATTACACAACACAATATACATGGAATAGAAAATGGCAGTGGTGCAAGTCCTTTTGAACTCTCTTCAGCTTTAACAAGCTTTTACAATTTAAAGTACAACACACCTGCTTGGAGATAACAGAAGAAGTCTGGTATTTGCCACCATTAAAACTGATTCAGGAGAAAGAAAAAGAAACAATTAATAAAATGTATCCTGTCACAGTAATTCATCCCTCCATGATCCATATTTTGCACTGTGCCTTTACAAACACTACCAGAACATGGGCCTTAAGCACCAGGCTCACAAATCGCTTATTCAACAATAAGCATGGAGATCATGCTTATGGAATTACATTACTCGAGGAATTTGGAATCCACCAACATATATAGTTCTTTTGCTTTCCAATATTCTTAGATATTTTTTAAGCTGGAATCCCTCTTTTCATTTTCCAAAAATTGCTTTAGAACGCATCTAGTAGAGCCATGTCTAGTATAGCCATTTGCTAAACAAACCCTACTGACTTCATGAAGTTTCTCCTAAGCAAGTTAGATACATATTAAAAACATATGATTAACCCCCAGCTTTGAGTGAAGCAGTGGGTGTTTCCATATTTTACTGTATGCTCTACCATATACAAACTGTACACACACATCTATTTTATACATATATAGATATAAAGCTATGAAACTCACATACACATACATACATACACATTTACTCAGCCTAAAATAGTCTTCCCTTTTTCAGGGGCTTCCCTTTCTCAGGATCACAACAGAATTTGGAAAACACACATGCACTGGTCGTCATCCTCTAACCTCCAGTTTGCACGAAAACCTTTACACAGAACAGCAGGCATCCTACTACATTCCAAGTGAGCAGTAAAGGCACACTGAAGTAGTGTACCTTGCACATCTATTAGCATGATTTATGACAGAATGCCAGAACTCCAGGAGGAATACCATCCTACATCTGCCTACTTCTACATAGCACAGATGCCTACATAAAGCCTGCATACATCGGCACGGTGTAGGCACTGGAAACTCAGCAAGGAACTCAACTAGAAAACAACTGGAAACTCAGCAAGGAAATTTATTCTGTTATACAAAAGAAACTGCAAAAGCAAAGAAAAACTTAAAGGCAGGTGTTTTAACATTTGAAGCTGCAGCATATTTTTTTATAACTAGATGATACATCTTAGTACTACCCGTAACTGTTGTCAACAGGAAAAGCCAAACTTCACATTCCAAACCACGTTGCATCCTGAACAGTTTGAAGGTAAAGATTTGTTGGTTTTACCTCCAACTGCACAAAAGAAGATCTATAGCATGCATCCCATTTTGCCTAATTTTAGACAAAGCTTCACTTGTACCAAGAAAGAATGTTGGATCAGCTTGTTTACAACATACAAAGACATGTTTTATTCTAAGATGTTATCATGTCTGGAAACACATGCAAAACTGCAGCAGTACAGGTAGTGAAAGAAGCCTCAACACAAGGAAAAGAGAGGGAGAATAACCTGTATTTTTAAAATAAATCCACGAGGACAACTTACTGTAAAGTAACTTCAAATAACCTACCCAATTCTCATTCAAGAAAACTGGGTGCTAAGAGAAAGTGTTTGTCCACTGTTTGCAAGACTTGGATTTCATTCTTTTATTTCGCTATTATTTAAAATTACTTTGACAAGAACTTTCTTCCTCCACTTCTATTTTCCTCATACATAACAGAGTTGTAACTATACTGTCTTGGTAAGCACCTTATGAGGTTTTATCAAAACCACTATCAAGAGCTTGGAATCATCAATCATCAGTTAGGCAACTGGAAGCAGCTCTAGAGTGTTACTGGTATATCGGTGCTCATTGGATCTTTCCAAAGGCTGGGGATTTTGAGACTAGTTCTGAGGGGTCATTTTCACGTATTTTTAATTTACAATAAAGTAATGAAACTTCACCTGCACAGCAGTAACATCTGTTGGTATTCCCCTCCTGCCATTCTACAATATAACCTATGCTTATCCAAGATACTCACATCCCGTAGGATCAAAAATACAAACCAGAGGCAACAGTCTCAGTTATGTGTAGCAAGCACTGAATGCAAAGTTTCTCTTGACATATTCCGTGATTTGAATTACACCTAACAGACTTAGTAAAGAGATGCCAAATAATTGACCTAAGTTGCAGGTAAATAAAAACCACTGGTCTTGGTAGTTCATATATCTATCCTGAAGCATCCGAGATGAATACAATATGCCCCTGTTAAACGGGTAGCCCCAGTGTCATCATGTCTACCTAATCTTAGTAACACAGCCCCAAAGGGAAACCTGAAAGAACTCTCTTAAACTCTAACCCCTGATACAAAATATACCCACCCCCCCAAGAGTAAACAAGTCAGACCACATGTTACACCGAAAACAAACCCCAACAGGATCTAAGAACTAATCTAGACGAAGAGCCATCTATTGTATCTTCTGGGCATATGAGTGATAGGATCACAAAATTAAACAGACAAAATACTGTTATACCATTACTCAGCACTGTACTGTACTCAGCACTGGTGAGACCGCACCTTGAGTATTGTGTCCAGTTCTGGGCACCTCAGCACAAGAGAGATATCGAGGTGCTGGAGCGAGTACAGAGGAGGGCAACAAAGCTGGTGAGAGGTCTGGAGAACAAGGCTTATGAGGATCGATTGAGGGAGTTGGGGTTGTTTAGTTTGAGGAAGAGGAGGCTGAGGGGAGACCTCATCACTCTCTACAACTGCTTGAAAGGGCATTGTAGAGAGATTGGTGCTGGTCTCTTCTCATGGGCAATGAGCGACAGAACAAGAGGGAATGGCTGCAAGCTGCAGCAGGGGAGGGTTAGGCTGGACACTAGGAAAAAGTTTTTCACAGAGAGAGTGGTCAGTCAGTGGAATCAGCTGCCCAGGGAGGTGGTGGAGTCCCCCTCCCTGACTGTGTTTCAGAGTAGATTGGATGTGGTGTTGAGGGATCTGGTGTAGGGGAGAACTTGTAGAGTAGGGCTGATGGTTGGACTTGATGATCCCAGGGGTCTCTTCCAACCTAAGTGATTCTATGATTAACTATTTCTATTTCTTGTCTTATTTCCAGCCTTTACAGTGAACCCATGTGCCACGTGATTTACAGCCTTTGATTTCCGTCACGCAGACCTCTCCAGAACCACTCAGGTTTTACCTTATTCAAGATTTAAAATAATGAGAAGACATTGAATCTGAGAAAAGGAAAGTTGGCATAAGATACATGTATTTTATGCCTTTAACACCAATTGAGGAGATAATCAGACATAAAAACATACATTCAAAGACATTAACTTGAGCAGCACCTCGTAATTTCCATCTACAGCACCCCTAGTATGTGACACCCCAGAAATAGTTACAGCAGAGTCCAAAACACATGTGGAAACAGTAACTTTAATACATCTGTGACAGCTTCTATTAACTTCCAGTTAATTAACCGCTGACTTTGTTACACTCAGCTCTGTCTCTTAGAACAAATTAAACAGTGTGAGATCAGAGGTCCAGCTTGATAGTACCCTCTTCTGACAGCTGCCAAGATAAAAAAAAAAAACCAAAAGACAGACTACAGCAGGAAACCGCCTTGTGAAACCTCACACGTGAACAGAATTAGTCTGGCTCTGTCCAAACAAATGGAACCCACCAGGTGTGTATCATCCCCACACTTTTTGGCATGTTCTAAGACTTTGGTAAGATCTGTGAAGTATCTCTGTCTTTTTCCAAGAGCACAGAGTCCACCTTTCTCCTCCCTTTGCTGCACTTACCTATGTGCTCACTAGCATCAGCCTTGATTGCCACGTGCACTCACGTGCCTGGTGCAGAGCTCGGGTGAACTGACTTGGTTCTCCCAAGCTCTCTCCTGACAATCTAAACACTGGGACCCTATCAGCACCCTTTCAGTCCTACGGCAGAAAAGCAGTTTGATGCATACTTCCAGCTACAAACTGCCATAAGCAGCTATTTCATTACTAAGTCAATTTTATCTCCAAATCCCCAAGACACATCCCTCTTTCCCCGCCACACGCACTTCTGAACTTCACTACCTTAGCTTTCTAGTATGAAGCATAAATCACTCCACAGTCTTCAATAAGGAGGATATCATTTAGCTTGAGACAGCTGGAGTTAATTTTGCTATCTACTGAAGAAACGCAGACTTGTCCCTCTGCTTTGAATGTGGTATCAAAGGCAGACCAGGCCTCCAAGGTGTAAGAAGACAGAGATGCAGATTACATAGAGGCCCAATGGCATAGGAAGAAGCGGCAAAAATAGACGATAAACAATTGAACTGTTACACTCAAAAAGATCAAGTGAACAAACTAAAACTGACAGAAGGAAGTCAAATGAAGTCTGAAGATATTCTTTAAGGACTCTCCTGCAAGCTGTGTGTTCTCTGTACATGCTTTATATTCTATGGTAACGAACAAAGCAATTTATCGCTTAATTTCTGATGAATGGCCAAGGAGATCTAGCTTTAAAAGGCTCTGTTTCTCTGAGCGTGTTTAAGACTGACCACAGTCATTATAAAGCCATTAGGTTTTCAAATAAGCCAAGTCATTTCACTTGATTCAAGTAAACCACAAAAACAAAAACCCCAGCCTTGTCCTCCCTTCCCTCCAGCCTATAAGTAGGTGTTTGAACTACCCCTGCTTGTCTGCCCACGGGAGAGCTTGGCCACGCTGTGGCTCAGTCACACTGCGGTATGCACGTGTCACAGCGCTGAATGAACACTTCCTTAGTGGTTTCCTATTCACCTGAGAAGGAAGAGAACTTAGCTAATATGAAGGTCTTCAACAAAGTGTTTTTGATATATTTACTATTTCTTTAAAAAAAAAAAACCAAAACACACAAAACTTTATGTCCTGGAACATTCCCAGAAATGCTGTATTTCATATAAAACACAAAGAAGACTTTGTTTATAAGAAGAGTAAGCCATACTTACTGGTTGGTTAGCATCCACACTTTGGAAAATAAAGAACTGTAGCAGAGTAGGTTCTAAGAAGGGGAAATAGAGGGCTACATTTGGATTGTGAAATAAGTGTCTTTTTATTGAAGTATGTCAACATTTCTTGTAATCTCCAATGGCAATAAAAATGCACATTTTATTGAAAATTCAACACAGCCAGAATACAATCCACCCAGAGCACCCTGAGACAGGTTCAAGGCAACCTACTCCAGAAAATGCCACCACCTGAATCTCTTATAATTTCCTGTTTTCCATGGGTCCTGTTTTCCATTACCCACGCACATTAACAGAGCATTTGGCAGATCAACCTCACCACTGTCCTGATTTCACCTGATTCCTCCACTTCTTGAACTTCACTGCCTTGAGGTAAGCATGTCCTTTGAAAATGGTGCCACTTCACTCTTGTCACGGCATCATGTATGATGTCTAACTATTGTTCTGAAAGTATCTTTTGCTTCGTTATACCACATGGCATTGTCTTCAGAAGAAAAAGAATCAGCACAAGCGTGCCTGAACGGCAAATAGACGAAAGGACAAGTACATATAAACTGCAGTTCCTTTCTCCTATGCTACTAGCAACAAATCTACGTATTTGTTTTTCACTTATGCAGGTTAAAAATTAAAACAAACAAGAGTCTTCAAAGTCGACCCTGAGGGTAGGGAATCATGAGTCTTGCATTCCAGCTAGGATAGATTTTTTTTTTGTTTGCAACAAAATGCCGGAAATAATAGTTTACACTGAAAAATTTAAAAGACATTTATCTGAGAGTCTGTGATCTAGGAAACAGTTTTATGTATCAATCAAGTAACACACTTGGGACAAAACACAGTTCTGATCTTATTTAAGAAGTCATGTTCAATATCACCTTCTAGGAAATCAATAACGTTATTTTGTCTGAGTAAGAAAGTTACAAATACTGATGAAGAAAGTCTGTTCTGTTCTTGTAACTGAGACAGAACTCATTTTGCAAATAAAACCAGAGACAAGTATCTTAAAATTAGGATGTGTACTTCCAGGGTATTCCAGAGTCCTTATCTTGGATCCCCCTAGCTGTTCCAGAGAACACAACTCTTCACTCAAATTTTGTAATTCAAACCTAAATCTTCACCTTTTTTTGATCACCTGCAGATTAGATTGGCTTTTACCTTAAAGAAAAGCTGCAGTCAAATGCAGTGTTTCTTTCAAAATATGAACCCTGCTGGTGGCAGTTTAATGCAAGAAAAAAAGCAGAGCTTTGCTGTAACACTCAAAGCTCTCAAATAGGAGCAACCCTCACAGAGCACTAGAACAGTATGGAAAATGCAACGTAGCAGAGGTCCCTAGTTGAGAAAAAACTCCCAAGAGTCTTTCAGCAGTAACCTTGCCACTATAACCTATTGGACTTTGAACAGCAGTGGACTTGGCAAATAGGAAATCTTTATGCTATTCAGCGGGGTTTCATCAAGACAGCTTCCCCTCGTGCTTTTTAGGCTATCACCTTCCATCCTTCCTAGTAAAATTGCTTGATCATCATCATGGTACCTTGCTTCAAAGAGGAAAACTTCTATTGTGAATCTTTTACTTTGTTTACACAGAAGACTTTCCACCTTTTGAAGTACAGAGGATCAAAAATTTAAGAGAACTACCATTGCAAAAGCATTAATTTATGTATTAAAATACCCCCAACAACAGATGACAGTATAATATCATACCTGAATAATCATCCAATCATTATTAAACCCAGAAAGTCAGATGGTACTTTTGTAATAGATAATGACTGAGAGTCAGCAGAATAAATGATATGAAGAAATAAATTAAAATCTATTAACCTTGGCTTCCAAACTTAAGTCTCTTTTGCCACTGTAATTTGCCTCAGCAAAACACAAAAGCAAACTTTAAACGGTTCCAAACTTGCTCAAGCCTTGCCTGCATAGAAAACCCTTTTTAAAAACAGATTTCAACTCACAAAGAGGAACGACATTGCTTAAAACAACTGTCAGGTTGTCAGCTCTCAGAGAGTCGTGAAACAGCTTCTGAACTGCTACAACATACAGCATGTCATAATAAGGTAAACTGTCACCAGCTTCAGTTTGCCTACAAGACATGTCATCTGTATGTACTGGTATTCAGCACCTTAGCCGCCTGTGAATCAAGGACAAGACAGACAAAGAAAGAAGGACTGTTGCCATTCTAAGGGCCATGCCCACTTTCCAGCCATGCACTAAGGCCACCACAATCAAATTCATTTCAACAGCTACACTGAATCACTGTCAATGCACAACTAAACCCCATTTTGTCTTTATGAACCTGTTCAACACTTAGAGCAGTAATACACCACTCACCCTATAAATGGCCCTGAAGAAAACTGCCACTGGCAAGTACCACGTCACCAACTCCAGTTCTAAATGCTGCTGGGAAACACAGCGCTTAGGTGACAGCTCCCTGGCAGCACTTCCAAACTGCCTAAAGTTTACTTCCAAAGTAAGTGCTCCAACCATGAGCTAACTAATGCTAACAGCACGTTTCAGAACACAGCATATGTAGAAACACCTGTAGACAGAATTCATCAAGAAGCACCTTAGCATTTTTATGTGACTTATACCAAGTCAAATACTCTATCATCTTTGTTCTATCACAATGATACACATCCATTTATTTCACTCATTGCTATAGTTCTTCACTCTTCCTTGTCTTTTTTGAAGATGCACATATTTGTCACCTCTGAGGACATTCTCCAGTTGCCATGACTTCACAAAGATAACAGGGAGATGTCTTGCAATAGTTCCCTTGGGTGAATCCTACCTGGTCCTTTGAGTCTGTGTATGTCCAATTTACTTAAGTACTCTGTAACTCAATTGTCCTCTACCATGGATGGCAACTCTCTCTGCACCTTAAATTCTGCCACACCTGAGAACTGGCCCCATCAGTGAAAGCCATGGCAAGGAAAGTACCGAGTTCCTCAGATCCTTTCTGAGATCCCCACCGCATGCAATGGCTGCTCCATTCAGCAGAAGGGTCATGTTCTGCTTACTCTTCCTTTGGCTGCCCACATACGTGTAAAAGCTCTCTTAGTGCTCTCCACATCCCTCAGTTTCAACTCCAACCAAGCTTTGGCTTAATTCCATTCCTCCACCTGTAAGCAATACCAGTATACCAGTACCTTTTGTAGATTTTGCTCCCCCTGCAGCCTAGCAGGCTTACTGTCACACCTGCTATTTTCATGAACATAAGAATGAGTCATTTTTGCAGTTTGAGGAAACTGTCTCTGGAGATCAACATGTTTTGTGCTCCTCTGCCCTTCACAGCAGCCTCTTACAGGAAACCACTTACCACTTTTCTAAGCAAGGTAAAATTCTCAGCCTCAGTGCTATTTGCTCTCCTGCTTTCCATCAGGATCTGAAACCCTACTACCTCACGTTCACTACCAATATTATTTCCCTGCTCAATTCCTCTTTATTTGCAAGTAGCACATCCACAGCATTCACCCTACCTGGACTTTACAGGCCTCCATGCATCCAGCTCCTTCTTTTGTGCAGAGCACAACCTCCCACCCCACGGCTCCCTAGCCCGTCCTTCCTGAGAAGGCTGTTCTCCATCTATTGCAGCAGTCCAGTCTTCTGGACCCCACTGCATCTCTCCAACTCCACTGAGGTTACTGCTTTGTGACACAGGCCTCTAATTCCTTCTTTTTGTCTTCAGAACTTGAGAAACTGGAGTAACAGTATCTCCAACACTGTCTGAGAGGGCCCTTCCCCTACACATGCTGTCTCTTGCAAACCCCACTCTCCAAGAAGGCCCAAGACTGAGATGGCTACTTACTCCTCTGAAGTTCTGTCCAAGTTTGTTTCTGATGTGCCAGTGTGGTCATTCCAACTGCTGCCTGTGACACATCACCGCCATGGTTCTACCAACCCTGAACAGCTCTCTGGACCTTCAGGACATCCCAGTTCTGGGCCAGCCGTTCCACTGAACTGCCAGGTTTGCACATCTTGGTATGCACTCAAGCAGTCAGCAAGGAATTCCACTGATTTAGTCCATCTACCAGTGGAAGTGACATCAAAACCGCTGATCAGAGCTGCTGGAGGGCAGCAAAGCAATAGAAATGGTGCACTGCTGTCATGAAAATGGGAGTCCAACAGGAACAGGTTGCCTGGATCGTAAGAGCAGATTTTAGTCTACTAACCTTCCCCCAATTTTAGGCTGAACGTGGCCTTCACAGCATAAGTCCATTTAGAAACATACGCACTAGATCAGCAGAACGAGCAATTAATGCTGTGCTAGCATTCAGTCTGATTTATAAGGATAATAGCTTTTCCTCATGCGCTGTGTAACTTAAACCCATCAGTCTCAGGTTTATAGTCATGCAGGCACATCACAATCAGACATATCCACATTTGCATACGCTTCCACACACAGCAAAGGTACCCCAACACCACTGAATACCTCTGCTGCAGAAAACAGCATCATGCTACTTAGGAAAGCTTTCCAGATACACACTTTAAAGATGCCAACACACTGCTGACAACCCTGAGCAGAGAGGAGAGCTGCAGCAAAGTCAAACTACTGCCAGGAGCTGGAAACTGCTTGAGATCTACTTCTCTGAGGCCCCTAGTCATAAAATGGAGCATTTCTGAAAGCGGTAAGCAATAGTTTGCACTCCAAATATTGCCCTTATGTAATAAGCACTGTTCAACTCCTATTTGTGTTTTGTTAATATCTGTGTCAGAAGGAAACATATTCATGAGAATCCATCCGGAATAAAAGAAGCAACCAGTGAACTATTTGCCCTTCCACGTTCCGAGTTCTTCTCAGTCCCTTTAAAGACCAGCCCCCACAACAGAATTACTGGACTCAGACAGATGGAATCAAGCACTTTTCCATTAAACTTTGTTTTGTTTGAAACATAACCAAGTAAAATAAGTCCCTTAATATAGAATGGAAGAACTCATAAGTTTTCATGCAATGTTCTGTATCAAGCCAGAGATCTGAAAGAACAGTAAGTGCTAGTAAATGTTTTTATAATACACTGGTATCTAGAGCGAAGATTTCCCTCCAACCAGCATTTCAAGTTATTCTGAGAGACCTCCTTTTGCCTTATAAAAGATCAACTACTTTGTTTTGAAATTACCCAAACAAGTTGCAAAGAGACAGGTTAAAAAGGGTAGTCAGAAAAATCAAAGCAGTGGAGTATTCTGAGAGGCCAGCTCGGTGCCGTCAGGTCACCCCAGCATTCCAAGTTCAGAGGTATGACCATGAGTGGAAGGCAGAAATACATGAGGTGAAAGTGCGAGCTTATTAAGACTTAAGATTCCCAAACCCGTAATTCATGTTATGTTTTTTTCCATAACTATTCTGTGCGCCTCTGAACTGTTCTTATCTATGTCAACGGGAGGAAGGTCAAAGATAGAGGACCTTAAATAGGTGTTAGTACCCTCTTTGAAAGCACTTTTGAGGCAGCTTCAAAGGACCCCAATGCCAAGATCCACACAAACACTATAAAAAAAAAAAAAAAGAAGAAGAGAGAGAAAGACTAGCTGTAACTTGAGATGCTTAGATCAGTGAACAACCTGCTACATTCCCTTTTCTTCTTTGTCTGGTTGAAGAAAAGCTTTCTTCGTGATGAACAGAGTAAGCCAAAGATTCTCTCATTATTGTTACAAGAAATAATGCCCGCTCTCATTCCTCTCCACATCCTCAAGTAAACTCAACCCAGGGGGCCCAAAACCTTTAGTTCCTTTATAGAAAGCTTCACAGAAGAGGTTAGGGCTAAACAAATGCCCTTCATGAAGGGAAGGAAAGGTAAAGATGACCGCGTTACAGTCAGACCAACAAAAGGCACCCTTTGAGTGAATTAATTGGCTAACACTTATTTTACCTGTGCCAGTTGCCAGTAAACCCCTTGAGTGGAGGTTCTCTGTACAAAGTGGACTACTTATAAGCAGAGTGAAAGCGTAAGCAAGAGAAAAGGAACTGAAGTACCCTTAAAAGCAAGACTTGCATGCACAGAGGGCATCAGCCCTGACTACCAATTGTATGAATACATTTGTCAGGAGGTTAAGTAGTTCAGAAGATCATTACCAAGGATGGATTGCACTTGATTTTATAAGCAATGTTTTAAGTTATTATGTAGATTTACATTTTTGAATTATTAAATAAATGCCACCAAGCAGTAAATTGTTTATACAACTTTAAATGAAGAATGGATGTCCTTTAAGAAATGACATTACTTCCTGGTGTTAAATGTTGACAGCACATGAATACCATCATTAAAAATGTATCATGCATGCTCACTCAAAAATACTGCCTGTTTGCCTTCTTATAGGTCTCTGTACTCCTGCAAAACTCAACTGACAAGACAGGAAGATGGACTTAGGAGGCTATACCTAATATATTAAGTAAACTGAATACGCCCAGAACCTTTACACGGCACTGATGCCAACCAGAGGGCATCCACACCGTTAAGTTCCAACTCTCAGCTAGAACGTTAACATAATTCTCCCAGATTCACAGCTCAGCAAATCTGTTATCACACTTGGAAAGTGACAGATGCCCTCAAGCAAAATTGTATCAGGGATGGTTTTAACAATTCTAGATCATATAGCCAAGTTCCAGAGTCCAAGAGCTTTTTCTAACATTGCTTTATTCATACCTACAAAAGACAGCCCAATAGTACTAAAGAATGTGAACAAAACCAAAGTGAGGAGCTGGTACTGATAAGTCAAAAGGCACATCTACAAATACTGTATTTGCTCAGGTGAGAGGTCACAACACACAGAATCCGTAAGACACAACAGAAGATGCAAACGGTGTTTGTCTCCCATGAGCAGCAAAGTCATTGCTGTTCATTTGCTCTACTAAAGCATGATGTACAACAAGGAACTAAGCCAATTAAGATTTTCAAGAAAAAACTAAGAGATGAAGAAGGTTATTAGGGAATCTCATGGTGATACCTGGTTAGCCAGCAGCTACAGAAACCTATAAAAACCTATAATAATAAAACAACTCCCTATAATGAAAAAGTGTGTGTTATCTCTCAAGCACCAAACATATAACAGCACACTTCAAAAAGCAAAGCCCAAGACACAGCAATCTGCTAAATACCTACTGTTACTCTAAACAGAAGTAAACAAGCAAAAAACATTTTCTTTACAAGCAGGTAGAAGTGTCTGATAAAAGCAATGGCACTGGGAAAGAAAGACGTCCTTTCAGAAAGCCAGACGATTGTCTCATTGAGGTGAGATGTCTCACTGTGCCTCAACAACAGGGTGACAGGCTACAAAATACCCGTTTTGTCCAGTGACTTGCTGCAACAAAACCCACTCTGCAGTCAGAAGTAGAAATGCCTGATCATTAAAATGCGCTACTTAATTAAAATCTGTTTTCAGCCACCAGCCTTTGGCAGATGGCTTCTCCTGTTCACAAATGCCTTATAAAGACAGCTTTGTCCAACAAACATTTGTTTTTATTGTTACCATGTTTGGCCTTGCCTTTTAGCTGTTTTCAGTGCTATCTGAAATAAAGATGCTCTTCAGTTAAAACAGTCTTAGCTTCTGCATCTGAAGTGACATGCCTGATTGCTTTTGCAGTTCTGATAAATGCACAGTGTCTTGAAGCTATATATACAGCAATGCCAAGAAATCCCAAGAGGCTGATTTTCTTGGAATAATCTAAAGTCAACAAAGCTTGATTCAAAATCCATCTTTATTCTCCCCTCATCTAAATCTCTGCTTGACAGAATGTTCCTTATTAGTTATTTAGGAGAGGCCAAACTCATGCCTTCAGGTCAGCAACATAATCAATCACCAAGAAAAGAGCATGAAATAAGCAGCAGCATTCAGGCTCCCTCACAAATTCACAGGTCCCACAGCCAGCCATTTTCAACTCCCTCAAAAAAGAAAAAGAAAAAAAGGCAGGTAATTCAACCTTTGCTTTTGACACAATACATTTGTAAACACACCAACAAAAATGACCAGAAGATTGACAGAGTGTTCTGCATTGGGGTACACAAGTCAGTCAGTCAGGAGTCAGAAAAACCCAACAGAATGATTCAATATGGGCCACTGCGGGTAATAAATGACACAGGCCTGTTTTATACAGATCCTTAAATTTGTGGCGTTGACTTCCCAAGTGTAGCTTGAGAATATATTCTCCAATAAAGACTATTAAAAATAAATCCTGTTCCTCTCTCCCTTCAGCCTGTCATTCTCACCCTCTGCTGTTTACCACACCCTCAGCAGTAACAAACCAGTTCTTGCAGGATTGCAATGTGAGAAAGGGAATGCTGAAATGCTCTTGGTTGAAATTCATTTTATCTTACCAAAAAAAAAATAAAATATATATATATGGTCCCACTTCATCCCCATCTCAATTCTGTTTACAGAGCACTGCAAAGTATAACTGTAAATAACTTTCTTATAAAGCATGTTTGTTCCTAGATTGGATTTCTGCTACATTTCAATATTTGTTACAGCAAACTGTAAACCATCAGAACACTGGGCTTGAGAAAAGAACTGCATAAAGGGTGTCTACAGAAATGAGCTCATCCTTACACAGACACCCTCATTTTTCAGATGTTATTTCTACTGCATCTTTGATAAAGCATTTGTACATTTAAAAGCAATCCTCCTGATTTTCTTCAAGTACTTAAGAGTATTTTTTCCATAATACATTGACCAGAAAGTAATGTTATTTCCAATGGCCAGATTAAGAGATTTAGCCTATCAATTCTACGTAAACACATACCAAAGAAGTAGATCCAACCACTTAGAGCCCACAGCAACCCGGGCCCAGCTCTAGGCAGCAGGCAGGTAGCAGAAGCAGTTCCTGGCAGCCCTACAAGCACACCAGAACTTACACACCAAACTTGTGAATGTGCTTCCTCTGATCTCTCTTAACAGATTTGCTCCTTTACAGCATTCACTTTTACCTTGTTCTTTTTTTTTCCCCCCAGTCTGCTTAGTTTTCCAGAAGTTAATTCATGAATTAGTATAAAGAACACAGGTTTTCTCAGTTTGAGGTCTGTGTCTTATTTCCAACTGAACATGGACCTTTAAATCACTTACCCTCCACCTCAGCCTGTTACTACACGGCAAGTCTCCACGGCTTCTTACACAGCACAAGCTATAGATAATTCCTGTGCTCTACAGCATAGAAATTGTGTGAATTCATCATAGTTAAGAAAACCATGCCTTTTCATTATTTCTGCCCTCTTTTGCCCTTTTAGTGCTTCTGTTAAGGGTCTGTCATTGTTTCTGTGTTTAAATATTCTTAAAAGAGGAAACACCACCATTTCCACACTGTGATGGCTTTGCTCATTTGCCTCAATTCCATTTTCCTACCAAAAATTGAAAGCCCTTCAGTAAAGAAAATTTGTCATCTTTTCCAAAGCTCTTGGCTTTGGAAGGCTTGGGGCAGTATGGCTGGAGAGCTGCCTGGTGGAAAAGGACCTGGGGGTGCTGGTCGATGGGCAGCTGAACATGAGCCAGCATTGGTGGCCAGGAAAGCCAAGGGCATCCTGGCTTGCATAAAGAATAGTGTGACCAGCAGAAGTAGGGAGGTGATTGTCCCCCTGTGCTCAGCACTGGTGAGGCCAAACCTTGAGTCTTGTGTCCAGTTCTGGGCACCTCAACACAAGAGAGATATCGAGGTGCTGGAGCGAGTGCAGAGGAGGGCAACGAAGCTGGTGAGAGGCCTGGAGAACAAGGCTTATGAGGATCGATTGAGGGAGTTGGGATTGTTTAGTTTGAGGAAGAGGAGGCTGAGGGGAGACCTCATCCCTCTCTACAACTGCTTGAAAGGGCATTGTAGGGAGGTTGGTGCTGGTCTCTTCTCATGGGCAATGAGCGACAGAACAAGAGGGAATGGCTGCAAGCTGCAGCAGGGGAGGGTTAGGCTGGACACTAGGAAAAAATTTTTCACAGAGAGAGTGGTCAGTCAGTGGAATGGGCTGCCCAGGGAGGTGGTGGAGTCCCCATCCCTGACTGTGTTTCAGAGTAGATTAGATGTGGTGTTGAGGGATCTGGTATAGGGGAGAACTTGTAGAGTAGGGCTGATGGTTGGACTTGATCCCAAGGGTCTCTTCCAACCTAAATGATTCTATTCTATGATTTACTCATATAATACTATCTCAGAGCCACTGTAAAAACCTCAGCAGCATTTTCACTCTATTTCACCATGTAATTCCAACACATTTATTGCATTTTTTTCAAGTTACTCATCTTCAAAACTGGGATGGCATTTTCTCAGATGCTAACATAATCAATCTATCAGCCATACGTTGCCCTAAATGACAGGCCACATGTTAGCCCATTACTAGTTTCAAGTTTTGTTCAACTTGAGGTTGCTTTTTTTTTTTGGCTGACTGCACAAACACGGTGCTTCACAAAGTCATTGCTTTTCAGGTTTCCACAGAGGAGTAACCTGACGTGCTCTCAAAGCAGAAAGCCTAGAAACACTACAGCAGGAAACAGAGATAAGGGAGTTAGGAAATCAAGCTTTTGGCACAGCAATGTTTCCAAACCTTTTTAATATACCAAAGCATCACCAAGCCAGTGTGGAATATGGAACTGGAAGAGCTCGCTGTGCAAACTGCAACTAGCCATGGAAAACTCAGTCCTGACTCCTTCTGAAGACACTGCAAAAAACCTAGATCAGAGCAATGGACACAAGGGAGAAAACTAGGCTCAAAACTGTCCACAAAAAAAATATGTTTATTTTCAATCAAAAATAACCTTTTGTCTGTATCAGAAGATGGAGTTTTTAAAGTACTGGTGCCACGAGGAAGTTTGAAATAACTGGTTTACTTTGGAAGGCAAAATGCTGTGTGAATTGAGCATATTCAGAAATAAGTACTTTTCTTTTTGAACAATACCCATTATTTTCTTCAAGCTTAGCAGAATCCAAACCTCTTGCCCTTCACAGAAAAACTGAGTTTAAAGGCTAGACTAGCTCTCTACCAAATTTACAGGGGGAACAAAATTGCAGTAAAGACCAGAAAAAAAATCTCATACTCCCTCAGTGTCTCCTCAAACTGCACCCAAAGACGACACTAGGTTTCATACAACACAGTTTTATGAGCTTGTTTCAAATCTGTGGGCAGTAAGAAATAAACCTGTTGTCCCCATTCTCATCCATACAGGTTCACGTTACCTGTCCATGTGTCTGCGCCTAAAGTAATTATCTGGACTCAACCTCCCATCTGCAAGGCTGAGCCCTAAGCAATTAAGTTCTTCCAAATTTCCATAGAGAGATGCAGATCTTATGAAAGCAGTGCAAACTGGAAAGGTTTCAAGAATGCACTTTACAAAGGTATCCACCCTTCTTGTGCTTATTCACTGTCCCGTCACCATCCCTTACTTTTCAGTCAAAGTACATACAGGATTACATGCATTACATCATCTGGGTTTAACAAACACCTTTGAGGAGATCTGTCCTTACTCCCCATTCTGGGCTAAAACTCCAGTTTTAGCCCAGAATATTTCACCAATTCAGCTTTTATGCACAAAAGCCCCTAAACAGCTGTGTGTGGACAAGCAGTTGTAGGAATTTGCAGTGAGACGGGACTAGAACTGAGATCAAACCAACAGGGTGTAGTTCCAGATCTTCAGTCAAGATTTTCAAAGCTGTAAATGGCAAATAAACATTCCACCCCACCAGACCTTGTTTACAGCCTTTGCTGAGCCATTTCTTATTGAGAAGCAATCTGGGCTAATGCATGTTGCCCCTAGCCTGATTGAGCACAAAGAGTGGGTCTCCTCCTCTCTCAATTACCAATTTATAAGCATCAGTAATGGTACTGACCTCCTTTACCAATTGCTCTCATGCTTATTCATTAAAAACATTTAGGAGGAATGACATCACCTTTCATTAACAATTTATTTTTTTCCCTTTATTTGTAGAACCGATTTTTGTTCCCCTCATCCCTTGGAAACCTGCATTCTCTGATGTTACACATTCGCTGTTGCACAAGTGCTGCAACTGCTGGTGTCTGCTGCTTCTGCAAATCAGGACATGAAGTTATACTCACTTGTTTAAGTGCAACAGAGAAAAAATACCAAATTTGGAGAAATGAGGAAAAAAAGACATTAAACAAAGCAACTTCTCCTATGCCAGAACACAACTCCTCAGATAATACAAGTTCTGTTTCTTACTTCCACTGCCAGACTTGAATCATCTTCCCCTATCGTGGTCTCCTCTCCAAAAACACCTGAGCTACACATCCCAGAAAGGAATCTGGGGCTAGGTCAAGCTAACTGGGGAAAAAAGCCATTAAAAATTGCACACAAGAAATTATACAAAAGGTCAAAAAGTCATCCTCTACTTTCCACAAACAGAGGTGAAACACCCCACCCACCCCCTCCACACACACACCCCCCAAAACAAGGAGCATACATAATCCAGACAGGTATATAATAATCCTCATGACAGTAACAGTAGCTCCATAAACGGACTCATATTCAAAGTGAAAGAAACTCAGAATGGGATTTTACACAATAAAAGTCCGCTCTCTGGTCTATTTCTGCATGAACTTCATCTGGGGTCTACTTGCCCAAGATAGAATTTGGCATGAATCTTTTGGATTTGCTGTAAAGTCAACTGTTCTCCCCCAGGTACAACCCTGCAATCACAATCCAGTCAACTTCACACAATACAAGAGCAAGGAAATGAAAACAAAAGAAAAAGCCCAAACCCCACAAGTTTGGCAAGAATTATCCTGTAAAAGGCAGGAAGGTACAAATACAACATGCAAATTAAGGCCCTTATTCATTTTCAGGAACTGCTTTTGTACATTTAGACACACTCCAAGTTAAAATTAGGTTCCCTATATGATAAATCATCAGACTGTTAGAAAGTAATATTTAATAAAGCATACTCAGCATAAACAAAATCAATACTTCATGTAAACCATTTTGTCTGGCATGGCATGCTTCTTCAAAATACAATAGGTTAAACTGATTTTAGCTTACAGTAAAGGGAATTAAGCAAAATGAAGCAGTATCAAGTTGGCAATTTTACAAATCAACAGTTTCACCGTTTGATAAATATTTAGAACTAAACCTTTTTTCCATTTCTAAGAGCCAACAAGTCTCTATCACAGTCAAAACGCACAACTTCTCTACCAACACATAAATAAATAAATAAATAAATAGACCTACCAGACTTTAAGAAACAGAACAGACACAGACACATATATTGTGTTTCTAAAAACAACATTTCTATTTAAGGGACCAACACAGAAAACTACACAAGGATGATCAGGCTACAGAATCTGGGCATTTCACAGCATGCTTTCTTCCCACAAAACTTAGAAGTTCTCTTCCTAGAATTTTTTTTGTACATGTAACAGATTCCTAAAGAGACAGACCTTAAAGCTTCACGTTGGTATTGTAACAGTATTATCACTTTCTATCTGAAATATGTACTTTCAAATGTAGTTAGTAAAAAGTTGAAAGAAAATAATTTAAAAAATCAGTGGTGAGAAAACAAATACCTATTTGTCTTCTAGCAAAGTAAAAGAATTTATTTTCCCTTGCAAGTCATAGGATGACTGCAGACTCACCTGTAAACATCAAATGAATTCAAGAATGCATGGTAATCTGAACAAATGCATTTCACTTACCAAAAAAGAAGCAAATTCCGTACCCACAAACTACATTTTCACCAGTCTGCTGACAAAGCAGAAGCTGTGTAGTGGCTTAATACTGTGTTTCTTCCAGTCTTTCTAACTGTTGAGTGTCAGGATACACACAAAGTAATGCAAGCAGTCAGCTACTTGCAAACAGTTCTTGAGACCTTCCCTTCTGTGCTTTGTAACTATCATTTTCTGAAAATTACTTGTGCAGTTACATTTTATTTTTGCCTAAAACCTGTTCTGGCTACTTTTATAAGAGAGGCAAGCACCAGCGACTACTTCACAGAAATCAAAGTAGATTTTGTTGAGTTGCGCTACCCGCATGATGAATGAAAACTTCACATTCAGAGCATAGAATTTATTGCCCAGTAACTTTAGGAGAACATGACCATCTAGATAACGTTACTGGCAAAAAGTGTTTTAAATTATGATCAACTTGCTCTGTTCAAGTTTAGAATAACAACTGGGGTTTTGTTGTATCTCATCTTCTCAGGTCAGAGCAACTTCTTCTCAGAAACCACAAGTGAGCAAAAAGGGTAAAGAACAAAGAAGATGGTAGTCAGGCAATTACAATATAGGAGGTAGAAGCAAATAAAATCCTAAGGAAAAAAGTAAATAATTGATCTTGAAGGGTTTTTTTTTCTGTATGAAGACAGATTTTGGACTCACTCATCCAGATGAGGCTATAGCCACCCTATTTAATGGCATTCAGCCTCTAGCCTGCAAACAGATATAGATACAACCTAGGAAAATAAGCCTTGGACTTTTATCTTCCTTTCTACACCTCGGGAAAAATGGCCACAAGCAGTTCTTTGACTTCTTTTGCACCTCACTCTCACTACAGACTCTCTCAGTCACCTCTTGGTTCTTCATTTTGTTGAAAACTGAGACAGCCTGACTCCCAGTTAGCTAAGAGAACCTCTGACCAGAAGACCAAGGCAAACAAACTGAGGGACTGTGCAGTCCCAAAGTGGGCACCGTTTGCTGTACCCACAGCTGAAGCTGGTCTCTGGACTCTGCCCAGTGTGCATACGGCTGCAGCCTACACCCGGGAGGCGAACATGGCTGCAAAGAGGGAAGTACCAAGAACAGCACCAGATAAACTTGAAGTTAAGGATATCATTAGTTCATGTTGCAAATTATCACAGAAAGCCTAATGATTCAAAACAACCCGATATACTTCCAGATTTTTCCAGAAGGTTGAGGGAGAGTACCCTGAGTTTTCCAGATTAAGTAGCATGTGGCACAGTAACAGACAGAACACAGACCAGAGACACAGCATATTCTTTAGACCTTCTGTGGAATCCACGGGTTTTGTACATGTGCCATCCATTTTGTAGACATAACTATTACAGTTCAACCAGAATAACATTTGTTGAGAGTACCTTCTGAAAGACACCACAGAGTAAAAACCAAAGAAAAAGCTTAGAAGTACTTACCAGTTGTGCCCAGCAAGACTTTCCCCATCTCCTCTTGCCAGAAAAGATCCTAATCCTAAAACAGGGGCAGTTTCTACCAAAGTAAACCTGAAGTTCACTGTGCAGTTCCTGAAACATGCAGTACTTTTCCCTGCCTTTCCTAAAAGGCTGCAGGAGGCGCACAATGGAACAGCTGCTGGGTTCCGCTCCAGTGCTGGCTGCATTTCAGTGGTGGATTAAGTGGTCCAGAACCACCCTTACCTAACTCACAGGGGTACAGTGAAGACTGTTTATAAAGCCATGCAATGATGAGACACACTAAGTGTCTGTATGAACTCTAGTGCAGTCATGCTGGGTAGAACACTACAAGACACACAACTTGAGAACTCTACAGTTACAAATTATTGTCTTTGTCCTGCTGTTATACTGCAATGTATTTTTATTTGCATTTTAATGTTCTTGCATACACCTTCAGGGCAGGAATCCCATTATCTTAGCTATCTCTATTGTCATGTAATTGTACAGTGCTTTCAAAGAAAAAAGTGAGAGTGGAAACGAACAGCATACAATGTACGCCAATTCCTGTATCACCCTCCTCCTGAATTACAGTAGGAATCAGACTCAGTAGTACCGAGGACTTATCTGAGCAGTTTCTTTAGACCATTTTGTTTGGAGTCTCTTTGCAGCTTAAAGATTTGGGAGATACCAAAGCTACATTTAAACTGTGCTTGAAGCTTTCCAATAGGTCAGACAACCCAGCAAAATAAAGCAGTAGGCACATACGCAGCCGTGAGTGCGTGTTTCGGTACCGTTTCCACCAAGGAAGTGCTGAACTTAAAAACCGAAATACGTTCCTTCTACGTCGCAATTCTTTAGCTAAAAGAAGGTATGTTAGAAATATTAGTATGTAGAGAATCCTTCAGACTAACACCTTCTTACCTTTAATCACAAATAATTGCCTCTTATACTAACTAGTCAGGCAAAATGGAAAGTAATTTAGACAACTCACACAGAGTAATAGCTTTGTGAACTAATATTACTGAGGAGAGATTCATTCTCAATTTTCTCGAGTACAATAACAGAGCAGCAGTAAGTTTCTCACTTCAGGGAGCTTTTCCATGCTATGTAAATATAAACAGAAATCCCATTATCTAATGATAAAAACAACAAAGCAAGTTAAATAAAGTTTCATATGTTACAATTCCTTATAACAGCCATCAGCTCTCTGGACCACAAGTGTAAATAAAACACTTCACTTACTGAAATCAATGAGAAACCTTCCAAATCCTTGCCTTTGGTATTGGGGCATGATCATTATGCAAGAGACATTGTACTTCTGCTGGCAAAGCTTTTCCTGTGGGAAGGAGAAACAGATCAAGTATGTCAAAGCACTGCTGAAGTGGGCAATTGCCTGCACCTGCCACTGTCCTTGTAAAATATCCCAATAAGGTGAACAGATGCATGGGGTCAGTACCAAAGTCAAATAATTCCACCTTAATGTTTCATTCTAAGAAGGAAGTATCAAACATACCCTTCAAAATATTTATTATCTAACTACTCAGCATCTTAAAAAATAAATAGATTGTCTAAACAGCATAATGAAGTTTAAGTGCTGTAAGGGAGGAGGACAGGAGGAAGAGGGGAAGATTTTCACGCTTCACTGACCGTTCTTGTCAAGGATACAAAAGTGGAAAAATACTATCCATCAACATAGTGAAGCTGTATTTTCTGCAATTGCTACACTAAATGCCTGCTGGTTTCCATCTATATTTTGTCTTCTCTATCTGAATGAATAAGGGGTTGAGGGTGGATGGGAGGAACCCTGTACCCATAGACCCAAGACATCTTACTTGTGGTGTACTAACTTTTTCAAAGCTGAATGCTTCTCACTTGAACACAACTTCAGCCAGAATGCTCAGACACCAGAGCTCTTTCAGACAGAATGATGTCATTTAAGATAGAGGCAATGGAGGCAAATACTGCACTCATTGTTTAAGATAACAAGGAAGAATCTAAACTAGGCACCCGTTTTAAAAATGTAACATTATAGGTTCTTTCAGATTTATTGATACAAAGGGAAGGGTCTTGAAGCCTTGCTACCTTTAAAAGATGACACACACACACAAAAATCCCCAAATCAGCACTAGGTAGTTTTGAAAGAGACCAAATAAATCAATCAAAAATATCCAGGTCAGCAATAACTGACTAGATGTTGTGGCAAGCACAGGGATAGTTTAAGACACCACCTATGGCTTCAGCCTCCACACACACCAGACCAGCGATGACACTGATGGGATCACATGCCAGAATGTTGGTTCCCCAACATTTCTACAGCTGTGAGAGCAGATACTCATGCTGTATTTTGCAAAGTTTCCTAGTTTCTATGTTCTGTGAAGTATTTTCTCCGTACAGGCTTCTCAAACTTTCAAGCCTGCCAGTAAGAAGTTCACATCCTGGCAAAGTATTTGTAATCAGGGAAGAAAAGCCACAGCATTTCTGCCAGTGAGAGCACACACGTTGCTTGCTGTTTAGTTTTTTAAAGAACAAAAACAAAGGGTAGGGGGCAGGACAAATTTATTCAGTGAATAATTTCAGTACTCTGGTGGAATTTGAGATCAAGCACCTTTTTCATTAGATATCATCAGATGTGACAAACAGCCTAACCAAAAGCAATGCATCACATTTCGTATGGGCAAATTGACTAATGAAAGCTCTTCCTGCGGCAGACATCTAATGACACTTCATTATTTGTGGTCATCTTTTTCAAGACAATCCGTGTAAGTATTATTTCTGTCTCTAGCAGCCATCTATTGCTTTAAGATTCAAAGCAAACCCACAAGCAATAAAGACATCCACCCTAAAGAAGAGACGCACCATAAAGTTAGGCACCGCGTTCTTACACCCAGCGCAACGAGTGCCTGCAGCTCAGGCCGCACGCAGGAAATGAACTCAGGTGGCTCTGTTTGGGTCTGAACAGCCAGCTTGAACTGCCAGCAGTAAAACCATGAAAACACAGCAGCGTTTCAAATACCTAGCACTTTCAGAAGTTAGATTTGGCATACTGTTCCAAAAAAACGGTAGGGGAAGGAAAAAGATTTAGTTTTCAACTGAAACCACAAAACATTATGGGGAGGGGTGGAACCAAAACAACCCATAACCAAGCCAACATAACCCCCCATAACCCCCATAACCAAGGTGACAAAGAAACCTCCAATGAATGTGGCTGAATGCACACAGCATTTCCCAATTTGTATCAGTCTTTGAGACAAGAAAGTACAAGCATATTTGAGACAACGCACATTATATTGGGGATTTATAGAGAGAATTTCATGCCTCTGGATTGTTTTTCTTTGCTGTTGGCACAGATATCAAGAAGAGCAGAAAATTACAAATGCTCAAAAAAACCAAACACTTTTTTTTTTTTACCTTAGAGAAATATCCAACTAAGTGGCAGCCTTTCTCATCATTTTTTGTAAGGACATAGAAGAGGAATGGTTCGACATCATAATACAAGGTTTTGTGGTCCAGAAAAAGCTTAGCTAACAAACAAAGATTCTGACAATAAATTTTGCTCACATTTCCATCAACCTAGAAAGCAAGACAGATGCAGTTATTTCCAATGCCACCAACATGTTAGGACAAAACAACTTCTTGAATCAATCATATCTTAGAAGGAAATACAAACAAGATGGTACTACAGAAATATCCCCACATCAAAGTTGAGAAGAGAAATGCCCCAGCTTCTTGTTGAATAAGAATTCTCCAGTTAATACTAATTACTTGGCATTTGTAAGAATCCTCTGAGGATCTGCATTTATTAAACAAAGTAACTTCATCTTTTAATTTTTCTAAGTGAGACTTACCTCTTTCTATTCACTCCTGGAATGAAAATGAATGACTGGCAGACAGTACAAAAAAGTACTAGTTAAAACTACATTAAACTGTGCTTTGCTGGAAAGCAGTGGTGTACAACAATTAAAAAAACCCAGACCCAAAACAATGAAGTGTATTATGCTGAATCCTTAAGGTGTAAGGCCAATGAGTGAGTTGCCAATTACATATCAATTACAGCAATGTTTTAGATAAATTGGACATGACAAAATTTCTACGCCGGGCTAAAACGCTATTGAGCAAGAGAAGTCAATTTTCAGGCTAAGGACTACAATTAGTCTAGGTATGTTAGGAGTGTAAAGAGTCACGCTGTGACTCAGACAGCTACAGAAAAGCCAGACAGAGATGCAGATTTCCTAGATCAATTAGTTACTCCCTGAAAGGAAAGGCTCAGTCAAAGGCAGCATTTCTGAAATAATCTTCTTAATGGAAATGTTTGCTCGTACTTTGATAGAGCCACTAGCTGTCTTTCATTCACACAGACATCCACATGGCACTCACACCATGACAAAGAAGCAGCGATATTCTATCCTAGTTTTTTCAGGTTTTTTACTAAGAATCCCAGTTACACATCTACATAAAGCCCAACCTTTTAGATATATTTAGGGATTTTCAAGGTGACTTCAGTAGCACAGTTGCATTATCTGGATTAAAGTGAAAACATTTAGCTACTCTTCCTAAAGGCATCAGAACAAACTTGCATGCAGTATTCAAGAACTTATAAAATACATTAGGCTCTCCTACAACTCCATTTGTCAACACTTTTTATTCCTTTTCACACTTATTAGCAAATGTACGAATTAAATGCAAACATTAACCAAGTAGGAATCCTCACTGGGTAAGCCTGAAAACCAAAATTAGGTCAATTATGTTTTCTAGTAAGAACATTTGTACATAAACTGAAAAAAGTCTTACATTCCAAGCAAACACAGCTTGATTATGAGTTTTAAATGCGTGGGTGGGAGGGTGGAAGGACTGCAACTTCAAAAGCAAGCATCTGTCAAAAGTATCTTGCATACAGCACAGTAGTAAACTATGGCAGTCTCCTCAAATCTGTCAAAGTCATGCTCTGGGCAGGGGTACATAAATCTTAAATGCCAAACTCATTTCTATTTCTCTCAAAAACAGAAAGCACAAAGGAAACCACAAACCCTTCCTTCTGTCAAACAGAAAATGGGTACAAGGAATTCCTGAAAGTATCTACGAGGAAGGCCATCAACTGGGGACTAAGTTTCTACAGTTCTTCTACAGAGTAACTGATGTGAACCTTTCAATTAAAAAAACCCATTTTATTTCAGAAATCTTAACATAAGTGCTAATTTAAGCACCTAACAATACAGAAAGGGAATAAAAGCAGTAGAAAAAGTCAGGACACTGCTTTCCCATGTACCTTCTTTTCCACATGGGTTTTGTGTCAATCCCCACTCCCCCCACCCCACCTTTCTCAGAGCTACACTACCTTTTTTTTTTTTTCCAGGATGTCTTTGTTCACGTCCTGGCAGTAGCTGGAAAACAGCATTTGCCTACTGGATGTTGCACAGCCCTTAACAGAGACGACCTAATGTATTTTGGACTAACTAGGACAATTTTGTTTCATGATAAGAAGAGTTAAGTCTGTTTACAACTTCAGTCTTTTGCTGGCAGATCTACAATCTTTACAAAAACTGCCCAAGACAGGAAGGAAGCAATCTTGATGCAGATAGCTTTTTTTTTTCCCACATATCTTAAAAGCAAACAAGTGAACCAAATATTAAGATCTTGTTCTAATTTAAGGAAAGACTTCAAGACTGCATCTACTATTGTTTGAACACATAATGGCCATGACCAAGCATCACAGACATTGACACAATATGAAAACACAGCTTTCAAGTAGAATCTCTGATAACTGCTTCTTGGTTGCAGGTATCAATCTAAACAGTGCTGTTGATAAACAGCCTCAAAAGAAGTCCTAATAATCCCAGCAGTCTTTTCTGTTAATGCAATCGGTGACAACTCAAGAATTCCTGTAAGAACAGGGAGGTTAATGCAGAGATTCAGTACCTGCAGGCATGCATAGAATTCTATTGTCCCCTATATCCTCACAAACCTCAAACTTTAACAGAAGATTCATTTAGATTATAAAGGAATACCTATCCACAAGCTCAACTCTGGACTTCCTACATTAAATGCAGCGTGTTCTGTCCAAAGTTGGTTGAAAACTCTGTCATCCAACCAGGATGCTTCAGGGCAAATTTCTCAAATATTCAAGAGGAAGGCAAAAGCACTTCATAGCTACATTTGTGTTTTTAGAGTAATACCCAAGAACTACTTAGCTTGCTTTTGCACAATGGAAGTATGATTAGTGTTCTCCCTAAACCCAAGATACTCAAGTAGCCAGAAACGAGTGGGTGCAAGAGGTACTTTTGCTGAAATGGGACAGGCAATCCAGTCAAAGAGTTTCTATTGCAGTCCCCCATCAAAGATGCAGGTGAGACAAGTATCTTAAGAGGCTGGGTAATGCATGAAGTACAAGTAATGAAAGTAAGAATTGTGACTCAACAGGACAGGGAAGATGGACTTGGTTTTGCAGCATAAGAACAACCTCCAAGGAAGCATTTAAGTACATTGACGTTTTCACTAGTTCTAGAGCTGGTCTGTAGTGCCTACGAACCTGATACTTAGAGAAATTTAGATTTTTGATATACCTACCTCAAATACTGAAAGGTCATTTCTTCTGTAGATTTCATTGGCTGGAGGATGAAACCAGCCACATTTCTTTGAATGCCTTAACAAAATGTTTTTACTTTTCATGTATTTAAGACAGAATTCACACAGGTAAAGCTTTGGTAACCTGTATGAAAATTAGAAAGATATTTTATACAAGGAATTTGTTAAATTCTGTAAACAAAGAAGTTACCACAAAGTGAAATGCTCTCCCCATTTAAATATAAGCAGCATTTACTCATGTTACCTTAAGTTAAAAAAAAAGAAATAAAATTAAAAAATTATTACATTAGAGAGATTAAACATACATATAAGCCATTAGAACAGGAAGATAATAGAAGATCAGATTCAATCAATCACAATGAACCTAAGTCAATAGAGTTGGCCTGTGGTCAGCTGTTTCAGGGTCAAGCCTCCAGTGGATCCCAGTTACTGCTCCCTTCCCACATTCTCCCCAGCCTTCTGCTGTGGTGTCTATCGAAGCAGGCACACTGGAGCCATGCCTCAGAAATTCACCCGCCTTCACCCATTACAGAAAAGGAGGCACAGAGCAGAATACAGGGAATCTCCTTCCCTTTAGCTTCCCTTATTTTGCGCGTGGGGAAGGCTAAGAGATAATTTTACTTTCCACAGTCTTTGAAATACTTGGGGGGACAGCAAACTGTAGTAGGATTGTACCCCCACCTGAACTATCACTTTGCTTGAACAGAGAAGCCCACCCAGACAGTCTACATCGAGGCAGACATCTGCACCGATGCTTCCAAGCATCTCCATGACACAGGCAACAGATTATTGTAGTCATCTGGGAAGGATTCAGTTCAGACAACCTACAAGCACCCACATGCCCCGTGTAAGACAACACTGACAAGTGATCTACATATCAAAACCTGCTCCTTCCAGTGTAGTTTATGGCTCTTTACCTTCATTTTTAAATTACTGAAGCAGTGGAAGACTGCTGCAGAAATCAGCCTACAAAATTTTGGAGTAGAGGAAAATCCTTGTCTGCTCTGAAGCTACTGGCACATCTTAGGATCATGTTGGGATCATAGGCACTATTCCAGTATTCTAAAACAGTTTATCAACAACATAAAAAATAGTTTGAACTGTCTGTTCCGTGATGTAATCCCACTGCACTCAGAGCCAAGAACCACACAACCTCCTACAGATGCCATTCCATGTTGCCTCATACTAATTATCCATCATTATGCCTCTACCTGGGATTAATGTACTTGATGGAACAAGTAATTTTTTCTTTCACAATATGATATAAATTGAGGGAGTAAGAAAGTGAGTGAAAAAAAAATATTAAAACTATAAAAGCAGTGGTAAGAAGAGGAAATAGAAATGACAGTTCACAATAACACGATGCAAAGGCATTTTGGAACAGGCCCCATAACTTGGTTGCTTCCTATGGCAGTAGAGCTGGATAAACATACAGTTCTGAAAAGCTCCATGCGTGCCACAGATCCAATGAATTCATAAAACATTTACTTTCAGCACATGCAAAAATCAGCAGAGAGCTCCTAAGCACCCAAACTAGTTTGGGCTCTCTTTCTGACTCCAAGGTGCACCCTGGCAAAGAAGGCCAGGAAGGAGATGCTGCTGTCCCAACTTGCCCACTCAGCTTATTTATACAGCCTGTTCAGACTTCTCTCCGCTTCCTAGAAAAAGGAGGTTAACAAACTCTGGATGACAAACAGGATTCACTGCTCTAACTGCCCAGAAGTTGGACATACCTGGTTGCAGTAGTTAGGAAAAAAAAGAAACCAAACCAAACAAGTAACACCCAAAGGAACAAAGCAGAACCCAACCAAAGAAAACAAAAAACCCAACCCAAACAAAACCATGCCAATACACACTGCAAGAGAGGTTTATGCAGGCCTAGGAAAATTGGTCTTTTTAATGCATTTTTCATTAGAACTAGTAGAAAAAAGACAAGACAAATCCTTGTTCTAACTTAATTACAAATGTATATTTACTTTTAAAAGTTTTGTAAGTTATAAACTTTAGGTTTAACTCCTAAGTTACAAAAAAGTAGGAGAATTAGAATTATCATGTCAGTAAAAATTCCAACAATGTATGACAATCTTGACAACCTCAGTACCTTGCATATTCCTGTGGGTAAGGTGAAGAGTACCAGGTCTGGATCTCGTATTTTCCAAACTCAATCACTGAAGGGTATCGCCCACTTGTTTCACCAGTGTTTTTACACCCAATTTTCTGTCAGGTGCAATAAAAAAAATGTATTAATTACAGAAAAAGTGAAAAAAAAAAAAAAAGTCAGCTTTATGCCACAGATTTCACCTAGTGAAGGCGGGAGAAACATGAAGTATTGAAATCAGTTGCTTAAGTTCTTCCATCCTGGAGAGAGGAGAGCATTCACAAACACCCAAATACAAGCAGTGAAAATTCCTTTCAAGGTGCCAAACGACTAAACATGAAGTTAAGTGAGCAGTGCTGACATGTAAGTGCATATAAATAGATGGTGTCTGGCCCAGCCAAATAAGAGGCACAACTGCCTCAATTCTCCCACGGCATCTGCTTTGAGGATTTCTCTACAGTTCTTGGTTCAAACTCAAGGCTGTCCTTTTGTCGAAGCAGTGAGGGAGAAGGCATCAGCAGAACCCTCCTAGAGTCCTTGGAATCCACCTCATAACAGTCAACAGTGAACTAATGCACCCTAATCTCAACTGCTGTACTGAGGGTGAGTGATTAGAAAATGACTGCTAGACTAAAGAGCAGGCAAAATACAAACAAGGAAGAAAGGGAGGTGCAGGGGGCAAGTAATTTCAATGCTACACATTTTACAAGTCTTACCTCCTAACATTTTTGGGCTGCATATGAAAGACATAGAAATGAGGAGGTAGGAGCTATTTCCACAGGTAAATGGAAGTATAAACTAATAATGAAGTTGAACCTTTAAACTTTGTTGGAGTTACTGGTTAATACACCCTGAATTAAGACTATGAAAAGGTCACTGCTTTGACCCACAGCAGGTAACGTCAGTTCCTGTACACTACATCTGAAAAAAATTAAGTGACTTCCATTACTGAAAAAAGTACAAGACATACTCATTTATGATGTAATTTTATAAAAAGCAGCAGCTGATCCATAACAGGTAGCTCCCTTCTGACCTAGGTTTTTGAAGACACTCGTTGCTCATTTCACAGACACAGAAGGGTAAGAGCCTGTTTTACTACAGGAAGATTCAGCTGCCATGTCCAGCTCACTTGACAAAAAAACCCACCAAAACCCCAAAACAACTCAGCCTCCAAAAGCTTTGAGTTAACCACCAGATGTAGGTTATATAGTGGTATGCCATGAAGAGCAGCATTAACACCAGCTGGGGTAAACAGTTTTAGACAGATTCAGCTCAAATATTTTCACTGCTAGAAGGAAGTCTACAGTACTTAACGTGTGTTAAATCACGGGTACAGCAAAGTTATGAACTCAGTAAACCCAGTTTCTTACAAAATAGTAGTTGCTGGGACAGACTTAACTTTTCATACTGGCTGATTTATCTGCAGAGGAAAGTCATCAGGCACATTCTTACCAACTGACATCCTTTCAGTCCTGACCAGGATGTCAGCTATGCTTAATCTCTGTGCTTAATCAGTGGTAGTCCTGTGTCCAAACTGCTCGAATATATCTTTCAAAATCTATCCCAAGTGTCACTTATCTGACCCGTTCCAGAGTGATGCCTGGTCTCCAATCTAGGAGAATATAACTGTACATACAGCATCTCCCCAATTAAATTCTCAACAAGCATGACACAACGCATCAAAAGGAATATATTA